>JANVCC010000037.1:548629-586501 GCA_025345505.1 Todiramphus chloris collaris
GGAAAAAGGAAAGGGGAAAAAGGAAAGGGGAAAAAGGAAAGGGGAAAGGAAAAAGAAAGAAAGGGGGGAAAAGAAAGGGGAAAAAGGGGAAAGGAATGGAAGATTTTTTTCTTTCCTTAAAAATTCAGAGTAATACTCCATACCAGTTGTTTTTCATAAGAAAAAGCACAAGGTCCAATTACATGGGCTAAAATGGTCTTATCTGCAAATAAGTGTCAGTAAGAGATCTCAGAACTGACTATGGTAAGTTTTGCACACTGGAAGTGAAATACATTGAAGGCTATAAACAGGCATGAGTGAGATTTAAACCCACTTATATAAATCCAGCAAACAGGAGTAATGTTATGAGTGACTTTTTGTAGTTTCAAGTGTAAATATAAACAGTACCTTCTCTTTCTTCTACTTCATTGGAAACTATTAGTTTGTTAGATGTAGCTGTTGAAAAGGTATCTAGAAGACTGTGCTGTTCTCTTTCATGATTTCGTAGCTGGCTCTGGAAAAAAACAAACAATTGCCCACATTTAAATACACCCTACAAATATACACTGGTCATTTCAAATACTGCAGTCAGTTGTGACATCGTTACTCAAGTTTTAAATACAACTGTTATAAAAAGTATGTTAATTTATCTGTATATTATCCCTCAGGTAATTTTTCTAGAAACAAAACAAAGTAAATTACATTAATAACAGAAAGGATGGATGAGAGTGACTGAGAGAATTATGTGATTTGTGTTTATTTAGAAAATAAACTTCCTTCTTTCCCCATTCCCCCAGACAAGTGGCAAACAGTTCTTCCTCCAAAATTAGTATTCTCTTAAAGCAGTATTATATTAGAGTTAGAGAATAGCTTGTATGAAAATTGACTCAATTTCTGTATTGCCTAGTGACCTAAGAATATGTTATTCCTGCTTCTGCTTGCTTGGGGAAGAGAAGGGAGAGCCTTTTGCTACCCTACCTGCACATTTTTTTCAAACTAGCAATAAACAACAGTAAAGATGGAAAAATTTGCACTGCCATTGCCTACGAGAGTTTCAGTTGTACATCTAGACAGTGCTGCTACCTATTCTGTATTCCTGAGTATACAGGAACACACTCACCAGCACTAATGCCTAAAATAGCTAGTCTAAAAATGGCAGGAGTGCACTATTCTGCTCTGGTGTGTAATCTTCCAGATCTAAGTTCTACAGAACATCCAGACCAACACAACAACAGCGGAATAAAGAAAAAAATTTCTGCTTCAGAGTGTCCCATGTTACCCTCAAGTGCCAGGATTGCTTTTGCACACACTGGAAATGGGCACGTTTGAGTGTTCTCGTAAAGTTTCAGCTACTACGTTCCCTGATGCCTTCATTTCTTCCTGTAGTTGCTACACGTGGGCAGAAAAACAGCATAATATTAATGCGTCCATAAGATGGTTCTCAGGAAAATAAGTTCTATGAGGAAACGAGTTTATTTCATAATTTTATATTCAGAAAATGCTGCTGGCAATAATCCCCAACTGTAATGGCAAGGAAGCCAGGATGTCAGACTGCATTCAGTTAGAAAAAGGGATCACCACTTATTAAAAAAAGCAGCAAAAATTTAACTTTTTGAGACAGACACAGGAAAGGACTTTACCTTGTAATGAAAGGCTTCTTCACATTGCTTGCACTGATACATTCTTGTTTTGCAGTGGTTGATCATGTGGCTCTCCAAATCCTTACTATTGTCAGCAATGTGTTCACAGATAGGACACTGGTAGGGCTGCCTCTGACGATGGACTCTCAAGTGCTGTTTTATGTAGCCCTTGTTCCCACTGCTGTAATGGCAGAGGCGACAGCGATAGGGTCTGTCCACGTTCGGTATGTACTCTACTAGGTTGCTCCCAGAAATACTTGCATCATTTGAGTTTTGGCATTGTGCATTGTCTTGTAATTCTTTCAAAATGTCATCGTCAGAAGCGTTCTGATCTGTCCTCTCCTTCAGTTTTTCAATGACAGTGAGTAACGACATACTGATCCCCATTTTAATTGGTGCTTCTGATAACTCTGGCCTTTCCTTCTTTATCTCAACTATTGCACATTCGCTTTGGTTTAAGCCACTAAACTCCTCTGGATTCTTAAGTGAAGATACCACTTTAGAATGAGCCATGCACGGCCCATCACCTTCTCCCTGTCCTGCACTTGCATCCACAGCATCTTCCCCAGTCAGAGTCCTGAAGCTAGACCTTGTTAGCTCTGCAGCTCTGATGGGCATTGTAACAAGAGCTTCTGCAGCTAATGAGTGTAGTCGTAAAGACTCTGAATTTGTTCTTCTTCGTGCAGGAGGCACATTTTCATCAGTTGTTATGTTTTTATTAGAGCTTGATTCACTATCTTTCTTCTCGCTATTATTCCATCCTATTATCACTTCTTGAATTTCACCCGAGTGGTAAACTTCATCAGGTTCTTCACAGGTAACATGGGACTCCTCAGAGATTTTTTTTTTTTCTGTTTCAATGTCAGCGTTCATCAAGAAAGGCTTTTGTAAGACACTTTCTTCAGCACCTGGCAAACGCTCTACTATTACGTTCATGTGACCCTTTTTATTTGGACTGCAACTGATGATTTTCTGTGCTGATGAAAGCAGGCTATCAGCTATCATATTATCCTGTTCTGTATCTGATACAGGCTCCTCTAAAACCTCTGCAGCAGCCTGACTTAATATCTCTTCCTCCTTTACAGTCGTTCCTACTGGTGATTTACACACCAGTTGCTCAGAATTGCAAACCTGCAGTTGAAGAGAAGGTTCCCTGTGGATATCAAATTCACTGTTTTCCAAAGAAAGAACAACTGTATCCATACTGTGAGGTGTGCGAGTTACAACCGTCTCTAAGCTGGCAGTTTCATTTTCCTCCTCAAAGATAGGATAAGAGCAATCGACCTCCCCCGCATGTTTCCAAGCATGTGTTTTCAACATTCTCTGCTGGCCGCAGGTATACCGACAAATTAAACACCGGTACATGCCATACTGCTCGTAAGTGTACCATTTCCTCCTGCCCATTTCAGGCATAGGAGAAGACTGAGTTACATCTTTACACTCCAGATTTCCTGGCTGATCAGTCCCTGATTTGAGGCTTCCTTCCACTGGCCCTTGCAAGAATGAACTTGCAGCATTTACACCCTGCTGCACTTTGGGCTGGAGGCTATTTTTACTATCATTCTCATGGTTCTGGAAGTGGGATTCAAGTTCTTCTTGGCTTTTGGAAGCAAAATGACATTCCGAGCACATTAGTATCACTTCATTTTTCTGCCCGTGTTGTTTTATATGTTCGTGTATTTTGAAGAGAGAAGGGGATAGAAACTTACATAGACTACACTGGTAGCACGTCACCTTTTTTTTGCTTTGTGGAAGACATTCGGTCACAAAATAATCTGCTTGTAACTCTTCAGTCTTTTTAGTAGCAATAACAGAGAGCTCAATTGCTTTAGCTGGGATTTCACAAAGATCTGCGTCAAAAGACTGTGCAGAAGCATTAGGATGAGAACGTTTTTTCCCTATTAAAAGGCATCTTTGTGACTTCTCACTTTCCACTATTTTGCTTAGTTTCTGGATAACGTGGATTAGTGGATCAGTTTTACATTTTCTCTGGTCTTCACTACTCTGCAGTGTTGGGCCAATGACTGCTTCAGAAATCAGCACTGCTTCCTGGTCCCCGATATTTGGCATCAACACTGCGACACTGCTTCCTTCTTCCATAATACCTAGGAGAAAAGGGTGTGTAAAAAATGAAAACTTACACAGGCTCAACAATAAAAATGCTACTACCAGTACTACTGGTATTTCTCCCTCTCCTAAATAAGGAAGCCTAAGGCAGCTAACTGAAGAAAAACTTTCTGAATGGCTACTAAATAGCCAAAGACTTTGAGGATGTTTAGTGGATAGTGTAGATGTTATTCAGGACAGGATAATTCCAGCAGGGCATGTAACTGTACAAGGGCAAGACAAATATTGTTCAAGTGTAGGCTGATGAGCATTGTTACAGCTATTGTCTTCATCTTTACAAGGACTACACATTTGAATGCCAGGCACCAAGCAACAGTCATTGGGGTATTTATGTTTAAAAGCCACAATGTGATATGAAATTGTACTCCTAATGTACTTTGATACACTGATGTTTCCTAAAGGAAATCTGCAACAACCTCATTTTCAACAAAAACCACCAATCTTTTTCCTTGAAATGTTGGGGAAAGAAAATAATTCTGATCATTTATCTGCATCAGTCATTTTGCTGTGACTATATGAAAGACCATTCAATTGTCAAATCATACTTATAAATGTCATCTTCCAGAAAAGCAACTAATTGTCGCTTTTTCCACAATCCCTTAATTGAAGGGAAAATCTAAATTTGCAGAGTGATTTTTTTTCTGTTTTGAGGGAAAGCTAAAGGCAGAAACTATTTCCGCTTACACTTCCTTTAAACACATCTAACCATAAACCGCAGGCGATAACGTGGTGCCGTTGGAGGTTAAATCAGAAGTCAATATGTATAAATCTACAGGAAAATACTTTGTGATGTGGGCAAAGCTGTAGGTTTAGGGGTGGAGAAGCTGGACAAAAAGTCTTGCAGGGGAATTTACTTCTGAAAAAAATGTCTAAAAATAAGCTATTCAAATTCCACTGTATATACATATACAGGTTTTATACTCAATATATATTTTTATATACTCTGTAAAATTTAGAATGTAAAGAGATGCACAATATTGCTTTTATCAGTCATCCTTGAAAATGTATCCCCAGTTCTTTCACGGGGACATTTTTCTTTTGCAAGCAAGATACACAGGCCGCAGCAGAGCTGGTCTGGACCAGAACTGGTCCTGAAGACCCATGAAATCCACTCTTTTCTACTTACTGATTTAGTACACAGCAATATAATGAACAGACATATGAGAGTGGGTTCTGTGGTGCCCCTTTCCCACTGCAGAAAAAAATCCAGGCAGAATTACTCAAGTTACCTTCCCTTGCCTTTCCACTTACAATTCAGCTTCTCACTGGAACTATCAATATAAGCAAGGTTGGGATCGTTCGCATTTCACGTGCTCGTGTAAAAGTTGAAGTTGAAAAGTTCAAGCTGAAAATGCAGCAATATTTGTAAATTCTGGATCCTGAAGACAAGACTGCTCACTTCATTGCTATTATTTTTCAGTGTTAATTTGAAGAGTATTTACTTGCTAATGGCTAAAATCTGCATTAAAATAGAAAAAAAAAACCCCAAACCATAAAGACATAGGGTAGTTGGATCCATGATAACTAGAAAACTTAAGGCCTTATATTTTTATGTGGATCTACGTAACCAGATTAAAACAATCAATCCAGCACTGCAGGAGTAGATCAACTGTAGGAGATATATTTTTTAATTTCTATTTAAAACAAAAAAAAGTGTCACTTTACCTAAGAGTATACTGAATGGCCTGCTTATTTAATTCAAGGTCAGTATTGTGTTATTAGCAGGAATCAATATCTGTATCCACAGGAGTTACTGTTAAATTGAAAAAACCAAGTATTTAACTTTATAAAACAATAGATGTCTCAATGTACATTTTCTGCTTCTATTTCTATCATGTGTTTGGCTCAGTATATAGGATAACTAACTCTTTTCTATGTGTCTAGGAAGAATTATACCCCTTTTGTGCAATATCTCCAACTATATATAAGCCTAAAAGAAGTTTAAGGGGTTTATTTGAAAACCATCCCATTTAGTTATACAAAAATACTTGCCTGTTTGTTTCATACTGTGTGCAATGTATTGAAAAAAACATGATGAAAAGTAAACAAATGTGCTTTTTCCCCTGAAAGCAGATGTAACATTATACAAAGTGCTCAAAGGAGTAATGCCTACTTGAAATATTTTCCGTTTGAGAGTGAGTTAAGGAAATTTATAAACACATGGTGCCACTTTAAATTATACTCTGTGTTCTTAGAACTTTGCAAGTAATTCTAAATGGGCAAGTATTTCTACCTTTTTAATCTGAAAGCAGCATCAAAACTCAAAGGAAGGATCCTAGACAGACCATAAAAGAAATATGCTGCTTCAGGCTATCAGTGCTTCAAACACAGAACCACAGATAGTACCTCCAGTTGTATTGATTCGGGCTGGCTGCAGCTGATGGAAGCGATCAGAGGCTTAACTACAGTACATACGCATTGTGTCAGTTTTATTTAAACTTCAAAGCTTACTGCTGCCGACTTTGCTTTTCAGAGGGATGTCAGGAATTGTACACAAATACCTGGGCTTTAATAACTACATGGCTTTTGCCAGCACCAAAGATGAGTCAAGCTGCCGTGACGTAGACCTTCAGTCCGGCAAAGGGCCCTGGCAGCCCGTACCCTTTATGCGACCTCCAGAGTAATGACAATACGGGGGCGGGGGATGACAAAGCGGCCTGAATGGGACGATCCAGCCCAGGGGAAAACGCCTCTACGCCGGAGCTGCCCGCTCGGCCCCTGCAAAGCGCCCCCCGCGCAGCGCGGCAAGGACGGGGCGAAGCGCCCCCGACTCCACGAAAAGCCGCAGCCGCCGCTCTGCGCACCAGCCGGGGGGGAGGCCCGGTCACACCGTGGCTGCCGAGCGCTGGGAGACCGCAGCGGCGGGAGCTCTGCGCTGCGAACTGTCGCCCTCGGGCAGTCCAGACCTCTGCCCGGCGCTGTGGCTCGGGGACAGCCGCCCGCGGATCCGAGACCCTCGCTTGCGAGCCCTCCGTGCCCGCCCGTCTCCCCCGCGCCTCCCGCCGCTGCCCGGGCCGGGCGGCCCCGTTTGTATCGCGCAGGTGCCGGCGGGCCCGGTGCCTCGGGGTGGGCGAGGAGCAGCGCCCGCCGCTCCGACAGCCGAGGTGAGGCGGCGCGGGCCGGAGTGAGGTGGCCGCGGGCCGGGTGAGGCTCAGCCGGCAGCCGCAGCAGCCCGCGGCTCCGCACATGGGCTGTGGCGCGGCGCCCCGGGGCCTGCCCGCCCGCCGCGCCTCTGGCCCTACAGCCCGCCCGTCGCCACCGGGCCGCCGCCGCCCGCTAGCCCCGATGGCGGTGCCGCGGCCCCGCCCCTGCTTTTTACCTGCGTTCCACCGGAGAAACAGGAGAGGGGTTCTCCCTCACCCCCGGCCACCACTTCAAGATGGCGACGATGGAGACCGAATCACGTGAGCGGCGGGCTCGGGTCAGGTGACCGCCTGGCGGTCGCCGCTCCCCTCCTCTCCGCCGTTGCCGCGGAGACGAGAGCGGGCTGCGCCGGGCCTGGCCTGTCCCGCTCCGCCCCCGCGCGGTGCCGGCCTTTCGCGAAGCTGTCCCCAGCCGCTCGCCCCCGCTGGTCGCGCCGGGCAGGGTGCTGTGGGTGTCCCCGGGTACCCGCCAGCCGGGCACGGCCCGCCGCGGCCCAACAGCCGCTTCTCTTCGAAGCCGCAAAGTGTTTGGTGTTACCGTGTAGCTCCCGTGCTTAGGATGGTCCCCGGGCCTCTTCCCGCCTCCAGTCAGGAGTTCGCCGGTGTTGCTGCCTAGTGCCAGGCGAGGAACATTATCGTCTCCCAGAAGGTGATTTCTTTAAGCTCAGGTTTCAAGTGTTAAGCACCTGTAGCTAAAAACACAACAGGCCCCACAGTGCGCCTCAGAAATCGGCACAAAACGCAGTGGGCTGCACGAGAAGGTTTAGTGATTTCAGTTGGCTGAAAGCGTAGGCTGCGTGTCAGAGGCCACCTTTGGGAGGGTGTCAGAGGCCACCTTTGGGAGGGTGTCAGAGTTCACCTTGGGACTGTGTCGGAGGCCACCTTTGGGAGGGTGTCAGAGTCCACCTTGGGACCATGCCAGAGGCCTCCGCAGAAGCTACACGCCTGAGGTAGCACATTGCCCAAGGTATCTCATACAACCAGAAAAGTCAGGGGAATAATGGGTGTCAGAAATGGCTCACGGCTAGGGGATGGTGAGTGCCATCTGACGTTACTTTCCAGAAAGCAGCTTCAAGCAGGTTGATGTGGATGGGTCTACAGTTGGACCTGGGGCAGGTGGGAGACCTGGTAGAACTGTAGTAACTCTTTGCAAGTTGACTCCCCATGGCTGAGAGTTTTGCTAACAATTGTATCTAATACACGCCATAGATGCAGGAGATGCATTTGAAATGCTGGCAAGTCAGGTATTGTTCAAAAGAGGGATGTAGCCACCCTTTCAGTAGGCGTTATTTCATCTCTAGTATTACTTTGTTACTTTGATGCCTTGAATTCGAAGCTCTGTTTAATTGTGTGAAGTTTTAAGACACTTCGAAGCTTTTCCTGCAGCCTGTGACTTGTCTGGATAGCTTTGGTGGGATTTTGATAAGAGTTTTTGCTGTGGGGAAAACACAAGGATACAGCCTGTCTTCTCAACACCTACTAAAATATATTTCATTTAAAAAAGAAGAAATTGAAGCTGAGTAGTACTCCCAATGTCAAAGGCAGTAGCAGTAGTAATGATAACAACAATAGCAGTTCGTCTTAGCTTTTTTTCTGCCATGTTAAACAGAACCTTTTCATAGAAACATGATGATTTTTCATGGACCCTGTTCCTTTAAAAGCTTTGTTTCTACTTCTGTATTAGTCAGTTTAATTAAGCAGTTATCTGAATTGAATCACTTTTGTAGATACAGAGCTCTCACTCTCCTTTTTCCAATCAAAATATGTTAGGATCTGATACATCCGGATTAAAAATACTGTGTTGATAATGAGAAATGTTCTCTGTACACTCGGCTATTCTTCGCTGATGTAATTAAAGCTGGACTAAGTTAAAGATTTCATTCTCTGTGTGAGTCTGGTCGTACAACAGAAACAGATCTTGATCTTCCCCTCTTACATTTATTTGAAAGGCTTCTTAATTCACAAAGTTCTTCTCCTCTTTTTCATTTTTATTGCTTTCGAGTTGAAGGGGACATGAAACCAAATGAAATTTGGATAAGGCAGCTATTCCTGAGTGGTGGAGATGACGCACTCGTATCGAGCATTACATGGTCAGGATGTTGATGGTTTGGGAAAAATTTATACAAAATTGCTTTGTGATTACTGTAAATATGTACAGAATGTCAGTGGCATGAGTTTTATGGTAAACATTATAAGCTTAATTTAAAAGAGTAATACATAGTCTGGAAACACCAAGTATATTTAGAGCTACATCAGCACAGATGCTGTCTTGAAGTAAGCACATGCGAAGTATATACATTTTTTGCTCCACACTTTTAAAATCAGAGAAATCTACATAGTAGCTTGCCTAGAAGGCCTCTGTTTATTCCTCATGGCTTGAGTCTCAAACTCTTTTCAGTCATCAAGATTAATGACTGGGCTTATTTTCATTAATGACTGGGACAGCAATGAGTTATATCGTCGTCAATAAGAAATTCAATTTAGCCTGTGAGTTTTCTCCACTCTTGTGCCTGGCTGTTCCAAAACCATTCCAAAAGCTTCATAATTTTCACATTATTATAACGTATTATATAAATGGGGTCCCTGAGTACAGATTAAAGAAACTGCTTCATAGCTCTTTGTGCAACAGAAGGGAATCTTGTGTGGAGTGCTGTTTGGAACAGAAGTCTTGGTTTTTACCCCTCTTCCCGGGTGGACGGTGACCAGGAGTGCTGTGAGAGAGCCCTTTGAGTGGCACGTAGAAATGGAGGTTTTTTTTTTTCTCTTATATTTCACTTAAGTTTTAGGTCTTGGCAGCCCGGAGGTGGCCTCTCCCTATCATGAGGTAGATCCACCATAAAAAGTGAAATTTGCAGTAGGATTGCAAACCTGATGGAAACTAGCAACATTTTCCTGACATTTTTATAGACTTAACAGCAGCACGTGGACCTGGACTTATTTTACTCATTCTTTCTGGGTTTATCTGCTCACAGCAGTTCTGTTTCTGGAGCAAACCAGTGCTGAGTGCATAAAATACAGTTGATTAGCACATGAAAAATAAAGTTGTGTGAGTTTCTCAGAAAACTGTGGCAGAAATTGCATTTATTTCCATAGGTGCATATCTCTTGGCTACTTTGATGTTTCAGGCTGGTATCTTGGAGTCCTTCCTGTGAAAAGGAGCCTGACACAGGGGGCTTTTGACCCTCTAAATATAGAAGTTTGCAAACCTCCTGTATGAGATTATAGGGAGTGAGAGAAGAGTGGCAAGTTTGGATCAGCCTCCCTGAAGGTTTAGGAATTAGTTGTGCAGTAGTTAATTCCCAGCAGACATAGTAACTGGGGTTTGGTCAGGAGGAGTGCTGGGCAGCTTTGCTTGCAATACCCCCTCATTTTGGATACCAGCTGCTCCAGCAGCTAGTATATATAATAAAAAAAATATATATAAAATAAATAGGATAAAGAAAATAAATTGCACTGTAAATATGCTTCTACCACTAGACTAATTAGATATTCAATGAAGTTGAATGGCTGCACTTCCAAAAACAGGCAGGAAGTTTTAGGTTTGTGGGGTTTTTTTTTCACATATAATGAAAATAATGATTTATAATGATATGTAATATATCTGGAATTCCAGTCTACACAATGCTGCAGAAAAAAAAAACCTATGTAAGATTTAAAAAACAATGATTAGGCTTTTTGTATTTAGAGAGAGAACACGTACAGCTCTTCCAGACAGAATTAAGAGATGTGATAACTGTGAAATGTCAGTGTTCTGAGTGCTGAGGCAAACATTGATCTGACTCATAAAGAACCTCCAACTGTGAAAGGGGTACACAATATTTTACCCTACAAGCTTTAGATTGCAGTGTCCTCTGAGGTGATTGTGCTTACCTGCTGCCAGAACATGAATCTCCTGTACAACCCTGTAGTTAACACCTATATAGTTAATAATACTTAATATAGTAATGAGTTAGGTCCCCTATCCAATCGTATAGTTAGAGTTAGTTATCTTTTGTCAGAGTTTCAGAGGTCCTTTGTGCTTTCCCATTGAGGCATTAAAACTGAGCAGAATTTATGTTACTGAGATGGTTGATTTTGCTTTACACAGCCTTTTCCATTACAGAATTAGGAAAGTTCTGTATTAAATGATATTTCATCTGCAACAATGACATCTAGGGGCTGATTTATATGAATTTAATGTAGATATGTTATCTCCTATCTTTTGAGAAGAGAAGATGTTTACTAATATGCTTACTAAATCTAAATTATTAGTGTTTGCTAAAAGGCTGTAAATCTGATACATGCTGTATATTCAGAGAATAGTCATGACATTTTTAACTTCTTACCTTTTGTGGTTTGTTTTTCCTTGATCTGACTTTGAATTATTTTAGTACTGCTAACACTGCAAACCAGTGCATCTCTCTCATTCATTTAGACCTTGTTGTTTTTCTTGACATGTTAATAGATGATGAGGGTTTTTCACTCTGTACTTTCCATGTACTTTTCTGGGAAAATCTCTTGGAATCTGCTTTTTTTGTCTGCACGGTGTACGAGAATGAGACCAAAAATCCCTATATTCAATCCCATGCTTTCCCAGCTTGATGGGTCTGCTGATATAGACTTGACTTTGGGTTTAACCCCTATGATTCAGGGTCACCTCTAAGCTATACAGAAATCCAATTCTATGTGTGCAAGTAAGAGTATATGTAAAATACATAACTGCACTTCAGAGATGATTTAACAACGTACATCCCATTATTTGCAAACTTTCTTTCCCTTGAATCTTAGTTATTTGACCATAAGTAAGAGTTTTGGAATTGCTTTTCACAGGAAAAAAAAAAGGAGTTTCTGTGTTTCTTTCTTATGTGCTGGGTCACTTAACATTTACAACTTTTTCTCAGGAATAAGAGAATATAATTGTTTTGCAAAATTCCCCTGATGCCATTCGGTGGCATACACTGAACTGTCTTTAATATACTAACTTGGGCATTGAGAAGAGACCTGAATAAGAACCCTTGAACCTAAGAAATAGGGAAAGGCTTATCTTTTTCCTTAGATACTCCCTTAAAATTTGGAAGCTGTGTTTATGGTTTTGGGAGAGTGTTACTGGCTCGAGCAGAGAATTTTGAGGTATAGAATTTTTATAGCTGGAAAAAGGAGAGAACCAAACAGAAATGTAAAAATCCACAATTAAACCCTAAATGCTAGGCCCTCTAAAATAGAAATCTTAACAGCTATATTGTCTTAGAAGCTGGCAGTCAGTTGTTAGGGGGCAGGCACATGAAGAGAATGTGAAAAGTCACTTGATGTGAGATTGCTGGTGATAGATGAAGAGTAGAAGCTTTGGTAAGCTACCTTCCTTCAGAGCTTTTGTGGTATGGAGGAGAAAGAAACTCTAAGCAGGTGAGTTGGAAATTGTGAGGCATCCTGGAAAGCTTTACCATGGCTCAGAAATCTTCTCTACAATAAATAAAGGTGTTTTTCTGATTCAGCTACACCAACAGGAACTTTTCCATAGAGGAGTTATCCTGGCTCAGCAATTCTTTTCATGCCTGTTATATCTGCTGGTTTCATCTGTGAAGTAAGCAAAAGCTTATTTCAGTCAGTGATACTGGCAAATCATAGTTATAACTGCATTCTTATTAAATCTTACATTAAAAAGTCACCAAAAATCTGTATTAAATCTTACATAAAAATGTCATCAAAAATCCAATCCCTAGCTACTATTGGTATATTAGCAGATGATTCTTACAGACTCAGTCAAAGGATCACAGTTGCACGTGTTTGTCTCTCATTGGAAGGTCTGCAGCGAGGGAAGGGGCAGGAAAGGAGAAATCTGAGCTGTAGCTGAGCATGAAGAAAACTGGAGGAAGGAAGAAACAGGAGAGAAAGATTTACAGAATTCTTAGAAAATAAGTATCAATTCTCTTAATCTATATTTTTGCCTATATAACGCTGTCACTTTAGGGTTTGGTATTGAACAGGAGTGTTTGCAGTTGTGAGTAAAGGCAGCAGGATGCAGTATGACTTGAAGAAATTGATATAATTCATATTCCGAGGCAAAATATGGAACCAGTGACATTGGATCCTCTGAAATCAGGGCACTGCAGGAGAAAGTGTTAAGGGATGAGCTACAATTTGCTGATCCTTTGGGCTGGATTTCACAGTGAGGTGGAGTGGTGAAAGCCTCCGAGAGTCAGCAGAATCTAGCTTTCCAGTTTAAAGTTCTCTACAGCTGTGGGAGCGACACTGCCCACTGGTAGGTGGCAACAAGATTTTGGTGCCACCTTTTATTTCTTTCATTTTTTTTTGGTGCAAATGATAAATTAGTAGGTGTGATTCTTAAGAGGTGTTTCACTATTGTCTTCTAAAGACCTGGGGCTTCTCCTAGCCCAGTTTATGTCCATATTAATACAGTGTGGTTTGTGGACACCTACTGAGGGCAGAGCTGTATTAAATTAGTGAAAATCATAAGAAAAGTTTGCATTAGTTTTTACTGCTGAGTTGGCCATGGTGGTACACTTAGGACAGGGACAAAAATTAACTAGTCAAAAAATACCAAGGCAGTTCATAGAGACTTGCCATCACATGATGTACTTATTTTAATGTCCATTACTGCTTTTCCTTTTCACTGCTTTACCTAGATACTAACACTTTGGCCAGCTCTTCCTCCAAGCAGCGCCTTCTTAGCTATGTAATCTAATTAAGAGTGTGTAGAATGTGATTTATTACTGGCAGTTATAGTAGCAAGGGGAGTCATATGCACAAAAGACTCCTACAACAGCAAACTACCACTCTTTTTTTTTTTTTTTTTTAATGTTGCAATCACTGAAAAGAGAGGAGTGTCTTTTGCATCCTTAAGAGAAATCAGCTGTACGCGGTGTTGCATTGTAGCAGGTACATACTGCTTCCAGTTGCTACCTTTGCCATTCATGTATGCTACAGTGCCTGCCCTCGGTGTGTGTTTGACATGTTCAAGAGAATTCAGTTGTGAATGAGAAGCTGCAGTAAGCCTGGAATCAGTTCCTATGTTACAGAAATGAATATTTCACGTGTAAAAGGCGATCCCCTAACAAGTGTCGGACTCCCTGGTGTTCCAAGAGAGCTAATATTGCCATAATGGATTTAATTGCTGATTTATTTTATTGTTACAGTTGTAGTTAAAAGGCACTGCTTTTACCTCCCTGTGAAATCTGTCTTCATACACTAAAGTACACTTAATTTCTGGTGCAAGACAGAACTTCATGTATTTACTACACACCAGTTCCCAAAGGATAAAATGCCACCACCGAGGTGTAAATCCAGTAGGGTGTGAAACTCGTGGTCTATCATGGCTTAATTTCAGCATCAATTACCACGATAGGCCAGGATGCAGGTGTTAAGGTGGCCTGCTCAGTGTGGAATCTGTATAACCTCAATCAAAAAACCAGCAAGTGCGTTCGAGTCCATCTCATACCACTCAAGGGAGCTGGGGACCAGTCCTCTGCCCTCCAGGGAATGGTCTGGCTGGTCCTGGCAACTTCCACAGATTGATCTCCTCCCGCAGACTTTGCCACTAAAAGCGCAATCTGTTTGTTGCCAAATGGGATTATGTAGGTTTTTTTTAATCAAGCACATAGGTGCTTCAGATGGTTTCTAAGCAGGAGACTGTAATTTTAGAGTGTGACATTTTTCAGGTTAAGTTCAGTGTAGCAGTCACATTGGCCTAACCTGGAGAATTTTTGCAGAATTTATATAGCTGACCATGTATTTATCATCAGGATGATGGTGTGAGGCTTCTACTATGCTCCTGGAGATCTTTTAGGAGTACAAACGTGAATTTCTGAGCATCCATGCACACACTCAACACTGCAGATGTATCACAGTGCCCAATAAACACATGGTTCCAGTTTTCTTCATTAAGAGATTTCTTTGACCTCCAAAACCTTCAATGAGGAAACTTACACAACTTTCTCGTCTGTGCTACAGAACTTGTTGTGCTCTTGTTGCCTCAAAATATATATTAAAATACTAATATAATAAAACATACTATTCAAATGCTAATATAATACATTAAAATACTAATATAACATATTAAAATACTAATATACTAAAAAAACCCTATTGAAATACTACTACATACTGAAACAGTAAATGTGGCAAGCTGGAGTTCTTTCTGAGTGACTTTCCTCTGAAAGTTTAAAAAAGTAACAAACTAAAATCCCTGAAAGGGTACTGGACCAAAGTTTTCATTTACTTTCCAATTATACGAAGTCAAATTCTTGTTCATGGGTTTGTGTAAGATTAGGACTTGGTGGTTTGACTCATTTTATGACCATTCCTTGACATCCAAGGATTTTTTTTAGTTAAGAGATGCACGCTGCATGTGCGTGCAGGTCTGAATGGGAAATTGTCTTTTCCTTGCAAATATACTCACGCAACTGCATGAAAAGGTGTGTGTTCGTTCTTAGTTCTTGAATTTTGGTGCTGTTTGTTAGGTGTGAGTAAACCGACATGAACCACCACACTTTTCTGTAGTGACCTTGAGGTGGCAGCAGCGTTACATTCAATTCTGCCACACACAAGTCCATTAAAGGTGAAAGTAAAAGTTGCCATAAATCAAAATAATACTGATTGTTATAATTTTATTACCAGAGCATTAAGTCAATAAAACTTATCTGAAATGTCATTTGCATTGTATACAATTTTTACTAGTTATCAAGTATGTTTTAAAAGCATGTTTAAAGGAACCAAATGAAGAAATCGGTGATAAATTGTTGGAAAGCTGGGACTTGCCTAATGGTGTAGTAAAACTAAAGTCTGTTTCGATCTCTTGTATTGTAAAAGACTGTTTCTGAAAGCATTTGTTAGTACAATAATGTGTTGTGTCTTGTCTAACTATATTTAATGTCCTAATGTCTGATTAAATATTTTCCTGCAAGGTGTCAGGTCCTTTTTTGTTCATGATTTTATGTAGGAAGGTCATCAAATTATATGACACCCTTTCAGTGAAGGAGAATGTGTTGTTTCTTTTAATAATGAGGAATAATGAAACTTATTTATGTTGGAAGTCAGATAAATTTATTGGAGAATTACAACATGGGAAACATGAAAATTAAAAAACCCCTTATAATAGCATATTCATTACCAAGAGGCTTGCAGGTAATGAAACAGTTGTGTGAAAGCCAATGTATTGGGTGATAGAATATCCCTCGTGTCAGCTTTCAGGACATGGTTATTATGCATTTCTAGGTTGTCAATTACTATTAGGTTACTCAGTTATTATTAGCTAATTAGTCAAAGTAGGAGGCACTAGGATGAAAGGTTTAAAGCATTTGTTTTTACAAACTTCTAACACAACTTCTGGCTGGTGCGTAGGAATCCTCCCCAAGGGTTTTGACAGCTCCATTGCAGTGCTGCTTGGGAGTTGCTGTTCTGCAAGACTAATGCAAGTTTGGACTGGGAGTCAAAAAGAGACCCGTTATACAACTTAATTACAGTGAAGAAACAACATTCCAAAGTGGCTACCCTAACAAATGTGGAAAAATACTGTCGGTGATGTGTTTGTACAGCAGTTAAAAACTGCTTTCAAGGAAGCCCCTTTATGTAACTGCTGCCAAAGGAGTCCCTGACTGATTAAGGATAGGTGATGTACTAGATAAAATAATAATTTAACCAAGAATATAATTATGTTGATTATTTAAGTCTGGGGTTTATTTGGCGTTTGGGGTTTTATGTTTGTACTAAGGTAGGACATTGAGGCCTGTTTACCCTTATATTCTTTATTTATGTTTCACTTGTGTTGTTTGTGACCAGGTCTACCTTGGCAACTTTTTCAACCCCTCACGAAACACGAATATTAAATATAAGCAAGGACAGAAGCAGAGAAACAAACAAAAAAACCCCAGAAATTGAATTCTAGCTCCAGAGTAATGAGTTATGAGATTTAAAAGGCGGATAGAGAATCCCAAACCACAAGCCAAACGCAGATTACAATGTATGAATGCTGTTCGGGCTGGGCCAGTGGCTACTAATGCCAACCCAAATACTATTCCTTCTCTAGGGCATAGATCTGCTCTTTTATTTCTACTGAGCTCTACCTTAGTTGTCCCTTTGTCACGCTTCATGGTTTCTTAAGCTGACGATGTTGTGCTGTTTCTTAAGATAATGTTAGGATATTCTGTGGTATTTCCAAAGGTATGAATGCAGTGAGTGGTCAAGCAGCATGCTGGCTGAGGTAGCAGCAGGATTTGTGCAAGGAAACTAATTCACTATGAGCTTCTTTCTTCTTTCTTTCTGATTTTAATCTTATGTCTCTTTATCAGCAAAAGAAATTTAACTCGGAAATCAAAGTCAGTCAACAATATATATGAGCTGAACGTAGTTGAAAATGAAAGTCATTTCTTATAAATACAGAGAAATGAGGTTTAGAGGGTAGCCCTCATCTCTAGGAACTTAGGTTATCAGTATCTCAGAGGCAAAGATGGGCTTTTTATTTCTCTTTAGAGCACCACAAACACAGTTTGTCGGAGAAATAAAAAAAGTCACAGTTGTCAGAGCGGGGGCTCTTTGTAAGTACACAAAATTCAAATAACAGGTTGTCCTCAGCTTCAGTGGGAGAAGAGTTTGTTATAAATGTTGCAGAGTATTCCAGAGATTCTGACCCAGAGCCAGTATTTCAGGATTTTTTTTTTTTCAAGTGGTGGTTTAACATTTACCTAATGTTTGTGCACTAATGGTAAGCAAGACTTTGTTGTAAGGCCTTGTTGTCCTGAAACTACAGTATTGCTGTCTTAAAAGCACCACTCACTGCTATACTGAGGGGATGTAAGGTACCTGATGTGATGGGTTTGGTTAGGTTGTGTGATATCTGATAAAGGACATTTGATTATTTCATGGAGTAATTTGTCTAGCAAAGAATATATCACAGGCTGTTCTGTTCCCAATGCTACTGTTTGCTAAAATTACATTACCTAGACCATTAAAACTATTGTTCTAAAACATGATTTATAAGTATTTGAAGATGTTTGTAAAAAATAGATGACCACTGGACATTTCCAGTTGACACAGAGGTCCCTAATGTCGGGAAAGCACTCTTGACCTTGATGGGTAGTTGCAATTCCATTTAAATCAATTGCCAATACAAGTCAAATGAAGTTCTTATGGCTGTCTAGTGTGCACTTCCCCATTCTTCTGCCGTTATTGTTCTACTCCAAGTCATTTTTCAATCTTTTAAAAGCTGAAAGGGACCTGCGTTCTGCAACTTTATGAGAAAACAGCGCTAAGTTGTACTTCTCTGTGTGTTGAAAGCTTCCACTCTTCTTTCGTTGACTTTATTTCCAAGCCAACCAAGCAAACCATGTCCTTTGCTACATAAAATAGAGTATTTGGTCTGTTGCTGGCAAAGGCAAATCTTTCACCATTGCAGTGAGTACAGAATGCATTTTCTGTGCCTACAATTTAACCAGTTATTCATTTCATTTGACGGCAAATAAACTGATCTTCCATCTCTAAACCCTGGAGATCTTTGTTAGCTTAGCTTCCACGTGATATATTCTAAACATGATATGTAAACACAATATGTTCTACGCATTTACGCTAAAAATGATGGTGAACACAATTGTTGGGGTGTTTGCTGGGGTGGAAGGCAAAGGGACAGCAACTCAGAAAAAGAACTTGAGAACTTGAGAATGTGTCCTCTATTTGTCTGGGTCTGGGTACTTATTTCTTCAAAGGATTTTGCTAAAATTGGAGACAATACATGAGAATTTGTTAAACATTCTCCTTAAAAAGGGAAATCCTTGGATATACATAACTTCCTAAAAATATCTGGGGGTTGTGCTACTAACTTACTTGTAATGTTTTCACTCTTCTAGATGAACTCAAGTGTCTACCTTTTGACAAGTGGGAACTTTAAAAAGTCCCATCATAGCAGAGAGTTTACAAGACTGAAAAAAGCCAAGTACAGACTTTCTTCAAGACAGATAATACAAACTCTGGCTACTCACCTCCAGCCCTCCCCCTTCCATACGTAGTCCAAGCTTTCAAAGGCCGCATATTAATAAGAACAGTAGGAAAACTCAATTGACTGATGCATTAGCATTAAATACCTATAACAACAGGTAAAAATGGATAATGAAAGAAGTGATTCTGGTTGCCAGTGCAACCTAGCAGGGGTAGTATTAACAGGGTGCTGCAATTAATGCAGAACTAATCATCAGTCCTCCACGGAGAAATGGAAATTGCAAGTTGTTAAAAGGCCTGTTCTGTTCAATAGGATTTGCATTGCAGCTAATCCATTCAGCAGCCTCTCAGTTTTCTCTGTTGAGGTGGTTTTTTAGGAGGTAATGAAGTATTATTCCTTCCTAGAGATTCCATAGACTGCTTTAGTTTCTGCATTTTGACTATTCTGTTTTTACTAAATATGTAAGTATGTTTGCTGGCTCTTTCTTTCCCATTCCCACGGGCTGAGATCAAAGTAAGTGGCCTTATTTTGTTCCTTTTCCTAAGCCCCTGGAAACTGTGTTATCTGAAGCTATAGCTGTAGGATTGTCCAGTTGATGCACACAGGCCGTCCTCCTTCGCACGATCGCAATTCAAAGGTTCTGCTGTACCTGCTGTTCCACCCATCTGCTGGTGGGCAGGAAAACCTGCCAGAAACCTGCACTTAGTCACCTGGCATTTTCAGTGTTAAACACAACGTGAAACGAATCCTTGGGCTTTGCTTAAATCATTCATTTAAAGGTAGTCCTGGACAAAATTGGTTTTCTCAATGGTCTTCTACTGCTTACCAGCAGTAGGCAGGAGGGGGTGTACTGGCTATGGGTTGGTCTGCTCCTCCACAAAGAAACTTGCCTGGGTATTCAAATACCAGGAGTTAATTTCTGAAAAGAGCAGCACAGAGAGAGGGAGCATCTGACCTTAAGACATTGCTGGAATCACAGGAAAACACGTTTGAAGGAAGATGCTGAATCGCATTTACCTCCCACTGAAACAAATGACAAAATCCTAAGGTTTGTCTTTAATTCATCGGAGAAGAAAGTTCAGGTTTGGTGTAGAAATCATAGAATCATATAATGGTGGGGGGTGGAAGGGACCTCTGGAGATCCAACCCCCCTGCCAGAGCAGGGTCACCCAGGGCAGACCACACAGGAACAGAGCCAGGTGGGGTTGGAAAGTCTCCAGAGAAGGAGACTCCACAGCCTCTCTGGGCAGCCTGGTCCAGGCTCTGTCACTCTCACACCAAAGAAGTTCCTCCTGATGTTCAGGTGGAACCTTCTCTGCTCCAGTTTATACCCCTTGTTCCTTGTCCTGTTGCTGGGCACTACAGCAAAGAGCCTAGCCCCTTCCATTTGACACCCACCCCTCAGATATATATAGCCATTAATAAGGTCCCCTCTCAGTCTTATTCCTGGCCACAGGGGCCCATTGCTGTCCCATGGAGAACTTACTATCCACCAGGGCTCCAAGCTCTTTCTCCATGGAGCTGCTTTCCAGCAGGACATCCCCTAACCTGTACTGGTGCCTGGTGCTATTCCTCCCCAGATGCAGGACTCTATGCTTGTCCTTACTGAACCTTGTGAGGTTCACCTTCGCCCAGCTCTCCAGCCTGTCCATAGATGAATATGGTGTTTGTTGTCAAGCACGTGAAGAACATTGGAACACTGATCTTACAAACCCAGTTTTGATGGCAGTGTAAATATCATTGATTTTAATTAGTTATGAAGGGATAATTCCTTTCAGAGCAAGTGTAGCATGTTATAAGTAAATTTCCTCTCTAAAAAGGCAATGTTATTGAAGGAGAATGTTTGGCAAATACTTTGTCGAAGAGAAAATACACCCTGGTCAGTGTTTGTTTTTTCACCAAGCGTTCCCTTCATCTTTTGTTGCAACTTTGGAGCTGAAGAGCCAAAACACACAAGTTATGAAATCCCCTATCTCCTGTATGCCGCGGAGTGTTTGTCCTGTTACTGTGTAACGTGGTCTTTTCATATGCTGAAGATTTTGATCCAGACGTGCAACCAAACGAGAACAGCTTCCAGAAGAAGTCATTTTGGGTTGTGCAGCCTTTTACTCTGATATGAAAGTCATTTCTCAGAAACCCCCATCTGCTGCTTTATTGTTTGATAGCAGCGGCAGAATAATGTCCGATTTTAATATCGTACTGCTTGGCTCTGTACTGCACTAATTTGTTCTGCGACATCAATGAATCAAAGTAGAGTTCCTGATAGAAGAACATCAAAAGGAAATTAATCTCCCTCTGATAGTATTAATAATTTCAGAATGGACGTGTTTTGCTCAATTATTGTAACTATTGAGAGCTGTGTTTTTGTGGCCTGTTAGATCAATATCACAACTGCTCCGCCAACTGAGCGCATGGGAATGAGACTGCAGTACCCACTCAGGAGTGGCAGTGTTGCTGGACAAGAAGTTTCCTGAGCATCCTCGGTAGAATTTTATGGTTTCTGAAGGAAGGGAGATGTGGGAGTGTGAAATTGATGGGGAAGGGGGGAACATGTCTGGAGAAAAAAAAGCATCTGGAGAAAAAAAAACCAGTTACTTTTCTCTAGATTGGAGAAGGTAGTGAGCCTGGCATTAAAGGCAGCATCAGCTGAGTTTGTAGCTAGAAATGAACTGTGTGATACTGGAAGAAATTTAGTGCAATTGAAGGCTAACATAATAAATTTCAGGGGTACTAAATGCATCTCAGGAAAAGATACGTGTAAAAGTATAGCATGCTGGAGCTGTCATCATGTGTGTTCAGCATGAATCTCCTGGTCTTTCAAAAATCTTGCATTAGTTTCCCTTGTTTTCTATATAATCCTTGTCAGATTAATATAATATTTATTGGAAAGCCCATTTCTTTATGTAGCCTTCCCAAATATCCCTACAGTTTCATCCCCGTCTTTCCCTAGAAATAGATATACACGGGATTTGCCACAAGAAAAGAAACTGAGCATTTGTAGATGCAGTGCTTGCACAATTTCAAAGTGGAAGAAAGGGTTACTACTGAAAAGCATTCCTGTTGTAGCTGCACAGCATTGATACTCCCAGACAGACTAGGACTATATTTAGGGTTCCAGTTGTATGCTGAGAATAGAACTAAATGAGTACAGAGGCCCCAATGTGTCACTGAAATAGATACTGGCAGGATGGATGTGCAATCAAAATATCCAAATATATCCCAGCCTGACTGCAGAACTTAAAGTCAACAGTAATATTGGTAGGGAGAAAATTTCAAATAAATCTCATATTCCCTTCTTTTTAGGTTTACTGCCTTTAACTTTCCCCCCTTCTTTGTCATGTCTCCCCCTCAGCTGACAGTGAGTAGTGTTCATCAGCCTGGGGATGTGGTGGGTTGACCTGGTACTGCAGCCAGCCACACACCCAGCTACTCTCTCAGCTCCCTCCTCCACAGGCCAGGGAGAAAATCAGGTGGAAGAGCCCATGGGTCAAGAAAAAGTCTGGGAGATCACTTGCCAATTACTGGTATGGGCAAATCGGGCTTGACTCGGGGAAAATTAGTTTAATTTAGTGCCAAGTAAACTAGATATGGATGGTGAGAAACAAACACAGAACTAAACCAACACCTCGCTACCCTCCCCTCCACTTCTTCCCAGGCTTAACTTGCTTCCTTCCTTCCCACTTACTCTGCCCACCCCAGCCCTAAGCAGGGCTGTGGCAGGTTGTGGTCAGCTGGTTACAGTTCATCTCTGCTGGTCTTTCCTCCTCACGCTCTTCTTCTGCTTCAGTGTGAGTCTCTCCACAGAGAGCAGTTCCTTCAGGAAATACCTGCAAAGGTAACAAAGGTGTGACAGGACAAGTGAGTTAATCCTCCTGTAAGCATTGAACAAGAGCTTGTTCCCAATTGCTATCATGGAAATGAGAGGAAACCTTCACAGTTCTTCAGGTGGATACTGGGGGATAGAAAAAATTGTCTCCCTGTGGTTTTGTACACCAATCCCAAGGACCCACTTTATCTGCAGAAGTCAGAAATACATTTTTTTTTTGTAAATAATTTTTTTTTCTGTTTCTACACATGCACGTTGTAAATAGCAGAGACCTTTGGCCAATTACCGGAACGAGAGCTGGTGTTCCCACAGCAACCTTGGGAAGATGCCCTTCACACCCTGTCTCCTTACTCTCCTCCAGGAAGCACACTGATAATGTGCTTGCAGGGAACAAACTCACCCTCTTCCCCTGGAGCAAGAAAACCTTTCTCTTCTCCAACTTTGAACTAACTTCCAATCTGGAGAACGATGAGCTCTAAGTACATGTTTAACTGGAGGAATATTGAGACAGTTTTTGTGAGCATGGAAGCAGTATCTGTCTCAGCTTATTTTCTTTACAGGAGCAGGTAAAGATCATGCTACCTATAAGCATGTGGAGTTAATGTCCATTTAGGTGTACTAAAAATCTGCACTGTCAACTGAAAAATTTAGGTTATTAAACACATAATGCATGCTAACTGCACGTGCCATGGCTGCCTGTTTACCAGCTCTCTGCTCTTCTCCATTCCTTCTGCAGAACAGTTTTTTATGAAGATACAACATGCCATGTTTCGATGGAGTCCTGCAGGGAAGAGATGCAATTATAATCCTGATGCAATAACACATTCTTTTTCTCATACCTAACGTGGTCGTGAGCATCACGCATGCAGGCGAAAGTGCTGAGCTCAGCAATTCAGGTCTTCCCATCTCTGGACCATATTGACTCCTGTAGCAGGTTTAGCACAAAGGCACCAGAACCACTATTAATGATAAGAAATGGAAAATAGCTCTTTTTTTTTTTTTTTTTTTTTGTAAAATAATAACGAACGTGTTGCTATCTAAAGATTTACCAGATCTTAGCTACGTTTTTCCATTTTAATGGAAATAATGCTTGTGTCTGAAAAATTCTCTAAAAGAGTGGTGATGAAGCAGAAATAGACTTGGTTTGTGACACTCAAATGCAATGTCACTTGTCAGTTAATACTTTTTTGTAGATTATAAATAACAACGATGAGAAAAACCTATCTGGTTACCAGTTACTTTCCTTTCATTAAAGCTGGACTTTGTATCTCTTGTCTTTTGTCCAGGTTTTCTTTAAGTTTCCCAGATGTTGGACTTCCTGAAGAATCATTTTCGTGGCCTTTCTGCAGCTGCATAAATGTAAGATGAAGGAAATCTTCTTATAATATTGGCCCTCAATATTTGTTTTTCTAATGGTAACATGACTCCTACTCTCTTCTCACAAAAATTCCATTCTGCTTTCTCCAAAACTGGGTCACCTAATTAAAATAAAAAGGTAAAAAGGTTGCTTTATAGTACTGAATGTGGTAGCTCAGTAGGGAAAAAAAAAAGATCTAGCAAAAGAGATTTTATAACTTGGATAAATCATAATGATACCTTTTATTGCCCAATTAATTCACTGGTATGTGCAGTAAATAATAACAATTAATAGGTAGCACTGCTGCTTCCCTAACTTGGCTGAAGTTACCATCGTGACCCATGGTAATGCTGCACTAAAAGATGAAGCATTTTGGGTGGATGAATGTCTGTTATGGAAGGTAACACAGAGGCTGATACTAATATTTTGTGAATTAAACTGGAACTTGTTAGGTAACCGTGAACTTTATAAGCTTTAGAAACAGAAGCTTTTTATTCTGTTGTGGTTTTTTTTATAGAAGCTTTATAAACAAATATCTGATAACTAATCAAATACAGTTTGTTATGTATCCAAGAATTGTACTTTTAAGGAGAAATGGAGAGAACTGAATGTGTTCAGTTACAGGAGTTTGTGTCTTGTTAGGCATAAATGTTCTGCAGATATGTCTGAATTAAAACCATAAGGAAATGCAAGGAAATCATTTCCCCCTTATATTTACTTTGTGGGACTTGCAGGTGATCGGGCTAACTTCAAGAGTATTTTTAATTACAAAACATTTGTCTTGTATTCACAGCTTGAATACCTGAGGTATACATCCCTGAGAGCTCGCCGGCACATCTGTTTGAATTCTGGGTGGTGGTTTGCTTTCTATGCTTTAAAGCGCACACACACAAAAAAAAAGAGGATTCCACCTTTGCAGCTAATCCAGAAGGCAAGGGTAACCCTGATTTTTTAGGTTTCTCTATTTTGCAGATGCCAGACGAGGCACAAATTCAACAGTAGATAGCCAGGGAATACTATTGCATCAGCTACAGGTGTAGCCAGATAATGTATGACTGCTGAAATACTTGCCTGTGATTACAAATGAACATTGTGATTCATTTTAGAATACCTGCAATCTGCTTACAGCATTGTGCAAGTCAAACTCAGTGGTGTGGTTGATTCGTTGCCTTTCACACTAAGTCCTTTAAAGCAGAAGTTTTGGGGCAGGGTGGTGAGTACCTGTAGAAGTCCAGCAGTGTCAGCTACTTGGAGTCTTTATTGCACTTCTGTCCTCAGTTTGTCTCTCATGACATTTGTAGTTCACGAACCAGCTTTTTACTACTGATCAGTCTTTTGAGGAAGTACTAGTACTATGTTGTTAATTGATGACTTATTAATCATCAGAGCTTTTGGTGTACGCTCTTGTGTTGATCTTCTAGCCTTATTTTCAAGTTGTTTGGTATAAGGAGGTTCATTTCCTTGCTACACAGGCATGTGAAGAACACATAACCATAAATTATTTATGACTAGTTATCTTCTCTTTTTAACACTGCTTCTTGTGTGATGTACTTTTTGATATTAATTTGCAATAGCTAGAACATTAGGAAGCAAGCTCCTATTCCAAAATTGCCATTTCTCTGATGAACTATGCTGCAATCACTTCTTCCTAAGAAGAGTGATCATGAAACTCTATGTGAAGACTGCCTCTGCTCCTGTGGAAATTTCACTGAGCCAGGGCAGGAAATTCAATCAAAAACCTTCAGGTGAGGATTGTGACTGGAAAGATACCAACTAGAATAATAGAAGAAATTCAGAAACATGCACACCCCCCTCCCCTAACCCCCTCAATTTGCCATGTGCTGATAAAGTAGACAACAGTATTGTACTGTGTAGGATCAGTGTCTCAAAATTCTGAATCATTTATAACTTTTAATGTGGTTATTAACATTTACCTGGCTGGAAGCTGATATAGCTATAGAAACTAGACAGGATAGTAGTATAGGTGATGAAGATCTTTCTAAGGAAACAGTGACTTCATCTTCTGGCTGAAAAGAGAAACTTAAGAATTTTTAATTGAGTATCGCTTGACTGGAGGAGAAAGGTAGGAAATAATAAAAGGTGGTCTCAGAATTAGCATTCAGAAAGTGAAATGCAAATGTCAGCAGCAAGTAAATATTCCATCAGTTTCTACCTCATTAATTTTACTCTTCTTTTTGACTTCAACACCAAGTTTCATGTGCTAGGATATAGTGCATTGTAAGTACATCTTCAAAAGGAAATCTTTATTACATTCATGTGATGTAGGAAAAGTTGTTTCAAATGGGATTTTCAGAACAATGCTGTTTGCCTGAAAGCAATTCAGAACTTTTGTTGATACTATGGTTTAGTGATTGACAACAGATTGCAGTATAGCAGGTATATTTACCTGGAAATGAACACAGGTCAGTATATGAACACCTGTCAGTACAGGAAAGGTTTTCAAAGTTTTTTTAATATAATAAAGTTTTTAAAAGGCATTTAAGAGACTAGCTCACTTCTTTTAGATTCTTTAGTCACTCTAGAAAATATTATACTTTTGTTAGGAATTGACTTGTATCAGGAAGATCACTGATAATAAAAAATGGGCTGAATTCTGCAAGTAATTCCTTACCCAAATGAGTAGCTGCAGAGACTGAGGAGCAGCTGCAGAGACTGAAGAAGCTTTCAGCCTTTCTGATATAAGCAAAGCTGTCCTTTCCACTCCCTCCTTACCTGTATGTCGAGTCCAGCTTCAGCGCAGAGAAGAACTGTCCCAGTTTATTCTGAGGTGTACTCCTTTTAGTTTAGCGTCTTTAACAGGCTGGAAACTCCTGTTTCACCACGTGGAGGCACAAGGTAAAGTAGAGAGTTTTCTCTGAATTGTTTTTACTTTGGATTTATACTCCAATAAGTCTTAAGAAGACACCTCTTCAAGATGTTCTTGCCTCCCAGAATATCAATGCCGGTGATCTCAAAACACGTGACATTTGAAAAATTGAGAAAAGTGAATGACCAAAGAAAGGCCGGATTGAGACTTTCTTTTATAGACGTGATCTTTCAAATAACTTTAGTTCACATCAGTTTTTAAGAGAATTGGGATGTCTGTGACAAAGTAAAATTACCAAATTATATTGTAGCAGTATACCAATTTCAGTGGCTCTAGAATGTAAGAGTAAGGATTATTTGTATGCAGGGAGCTTTATGTACACGTCTAAACAACAACCCTATTTATGGTAGCTTGTAACCTATGTGTACAGTTGGATAAACAGTTTAACTATTCATGCGCATTATTTTTATATGATGGAGTGCAGTGCAGTAAGTACACCCAGAAGGATAATACTGCTCACTCCTCTCGTGCTGGAGAGACCAGCAGGGACTGGCCGTTTAGGGCTATCAGTAAACCAATACTGTGCTAGGGTGAAAGGAAGCATATGAATCATAAATGTAGCATGCTTCACCTGTTTTGTTGCTAGCTTTATGATTTCATGCTGCTTAAGCATTATGATTTTGTGATTGAACTGTCTGTTTTCCTCCCTCGCAGTGCAATAAGATGACATTGAAGAAAGCCCTCCTCTTTGGGTTAGAACGTGTTTAAATATATCAACATTCAATCTGAATCCCTGAAGTAGCCCCGATTTGCCCTCTATTCTTTTCAGTTTGTGAGTCTGCACTCTCTTCTAAATTGCTGCTTGGATACTTCAAAATGAAGATTAACAAAAGTCAAGAAGTTTCCTTCAGTTGGTGAGAGTTTGACTTGTGTTTTATTGTTTGCTTTTCTTCCACGTCATCTTCTGTGTATATCTCATGCTTGTTATGCTGTTACAAGGATATACAAGGACAAAATGGCTCTAACATCTCTCTGCCTGCTTAAATCCAGATGTCAGCATGAGGCTTTATGTTAAATAGTCATACTTAGGAGTACCTCCTTTTAAACGAATACCCAGATTTCCAGTGAAGAGCTTTGTGCTAGAAAGTCCCTTAGAAATTACAATGGTAAGCTGAGGTCTTTTTTTATGAAATAAAATCTGTCTTGATGACACTTTGAAAGAGTTGATGCTACAATCCCCTTTTGATAAATTCTGCAGCAGGTTGACACCAATTCTGCTTTAACATAAATTAAGGTAACTCCAAGGATAATCTGACTGTGTCAGACAGATTGTTCAGGAGGAGATTGGCTGGACTGCTGCTGCCAAACTCCCTCATTTCTGCCCTACTCCTGCCATATGATGTGTGCTCCCTCTGTGCTGCTGATGGAGTTGGCTGTCAGGTTAAACCACCATTAGAAGTTCAAGCCATGCTGCTGTTCAGGTTTGCTCCATGCTCTCTATTAGGCAACTACAATGTGGATGAGCTGGAATTTGTAGTTAGAGCTGTTCCTTCTCCAGTTCCTTGGGTATTCTGTAGCTTTATGGATGTTTAAAAAGCTTGAAAGAGTAAAGAAACCCCAACTTTGGGAAGAAAGAACCAGATGCTTCCCAGGGCTCTCTACTACCACTTAGTATGACCCTAAGTGCTCTGAACCCTGAGCACAGGTCTGGTCAGGTCCAGAACTTTCCTACTATCTTTGCAATGTGCTAGATGCTTAATTTATCTACAGGTTTGTGATCATTCATCAATCATTAATATTGCTGTTTCATTTTATTTTTCACTAAAAAAATGGTAGAGATTGTTCACCATCATTCACATTTAAATGAAGTTGGTGGGTATTATGTCACAGCTGGAAGCAAACTGGTATTTGTGCATAAAGGTGTGGATAGGCAGCTTGTAAAAGTATGGACACTCTAATTCCCACTGATCTTCAGATAGTTCCCAGAGCTCGTTCCTGGGTTTTAGTACAAATCAGATGCTAACCTGCATCTTCTTCATCATTTCAGCGATCCTTCAAAGTGCCCTCTGAGCCGAGGTTAGTTTGCTGTGCCTATAGATAAACTGGGTGGGGATATTATTGCCAATGTGTGCGTGGCAAATTTCGTTCGGGAACTTTCTAGCAGATTTCTCATAGCAACGGTCTGGGCAGTGATGAAAATCTGTGTTAAGGAGCCCGTGTTTGGGTCTCCAAGTGCAAGTGTTGAGTTTTGCTCAGTGAGAGGAGGAAGGAAGCACGTGTGGTCAACTCCTTGTCCTCTCCTGTTATTTCCACAGCAGTGGCAGAAGTCTTGAAAATTCCCAGACCTCCAGGGCCCTTCAAGCCATCTTGAGTTCCAACAGCTCAGAATGATCTGTAGTTTAATTAGGTGATTAGTCAAAATGTGATACTCTTTTTAGTAGAAAGCCAAGCAGAACCCAGGCACTACACTGTAGTTTCTAAGGTAATTAATGCTTGAAACTGTAACTATTAGAACTTTCTCTTACTGATTTATTTCTGCTTATTACTCCAGCCAAGGAATAGATAAATCTGAAGTTCTCTGAACAGAAAATACTGTCACACTCCAGAAGATCTTTCTCTGCTTTTTTTTTGCAAAGAAAAAGACGGAAGTTTTGTTTTGAATTCAGAGGAAGCAAGATCAAACTCTCAGTCTGTTTAGACACAAGAAGTGAACAAAGGGGTTTGACACAATAACATACCATGTAGAGCGTTCAGGTTACGCACTTGTCTGAAAGTTTTCTCCTCTTCTGCTGAATAATTTAGTTGGGTTTTTTTATTAATGTAATGTTTTATGCCTTGGATTTTTACCGCACATTTGCATTTCTGATGCTGCTATTAGGCAGTAGCAATAGAGCTTGACAACAAGAGCAAGGTTGACATAAATGTGTTAGAAGGAGAAGTTACAGAGATGAAAGTTCTCTGCTGTCACTGTAGCTTTAGAGCCATTACTTACAGGAACATTCAAGACCAATGACCATTGCATTTCAGATAAAAGAGTGACATTGGTTTAAAACAGTTCTTTAAAACAATTTACTTTGAGTACTTTTTCTTTCCTTCAGTAACTTTTCCTTCAGTAACTTTTCCTTCAGAAACTTTTGGGTTTGAACTTGCACTATTTTCTCATCCTTGCTGAATGCTAGAAGCATAATTTAAAAAAAAAGAAAATGAGATTTTATTTTTCATGTAGCAATACAACTGGGGGAGCAGTTAGGTGAGAAGGAATACCGAGCAACAGGAGCTTGTGAGAAATCATGAGTGTTGCCAACACAGTTATGAGTAAGAGAGAGATATAAATCAAAATAAAGCATCCATTGTGCTCTGTTTAGACATTTTCCCATGCACCTCCCTGGAAAATTACACTGGTTTTTTTTCCATTATGGTGGATTCTTCCATATACATTGCTAAGTGAGCTGAAATCAGAATACTAGACCAAACACAGAAGTAATTTCCTACAAAACAGCAGTTCTTAAATTCTCAAAACTGTGCTGTCTTAATGGGTTGTGGTGGGTTTCTCTTCTGGTTTTCCCTTGAGATGAGATGACCTTACATATTATTTCTTTAGTAACCTGTTCCTTAGGATTCCTGATAGTTTCTTCTGACTGAATATTCCTATTACTGCCTGGTAACTCAATTGACCTGCTAAACAAGGGCAATCTGCAGGACAAGAAAGGCCTACAGGGAAAGGACACCTTAGGCTTGGTTCATATTGACATATTCTGCTCTTTGAGACACCTTGGTGGTCTCTAAGGCATTCTCAATGGGTTGATATCCTTCTCCCAGCAGCTGAAAGAGACCCCTGTGTTTAGGAACGTGTAATGAGCCTACTCAGTATGATGTCAAAAGTTGTGAACAGAAGTCATTGGTGGGAATAAAAAGGGATGTGAGAAATAAACTCAGAGAATTGGAATATATGTGTGTGTGTGTCCCCCAGTAGTTAGAGGAAGAAGGATGAATCTGAGAAAGGCAGTGAAACAGGAGGAAATTGTATTTCTTTTTTAAATAACATGAAAGCTCCCGTAAAAGCCTCTCAGCTTTGAACTGTATCATATGATGAATTGTATCTCTGTGCAAATTCTGCCTACTGAAGGCTGAGGACTATCTTGTTCCGGACTTCTGCTGAGGAGTACCACACAGATGTTCATGGATCATGATGTTCTGTTTTCCATTGATCAATAACTGTCATCTGTTCCCTGAAGGAGCTGTTCTCTGTGTTTAGAAGATGAGCTGTCTCTGGGCAAACTGAGAGGTTCAGAGGTTTTAGTGATGTGTTCAAGATTCTGTGGGGAGTTTGTAGCAGAGCTAGGAATAAACCCCAGAGCTCTTGATCTCTGTGTTTCCTCTTTGGCAAAGCCCTCTTTCAGTTCTCCTTATACCTCTCATTTTATCCATCTGGCAATGCTATCACTTTCTGTAACAAGAGTTAAATTTTTGAAGGTGGAAGTAATTTAGGATAGGAAAAATAGCTTGCGTGGTGATATCCTCTGTGCACAATACATTTCAAAGTAGATGTTTAACTCAAGTGAACACCTCGAAATCTTGACTCAAGACAGAACTATATACACCAGTTTACATGCTGTAATAATTGGAAAGTAAGGAATAGAAAATTAAAAAGTATTATATAAGTAGTAGTTTCAGGTAAGACTGCCAGACTTGCACGTGAAATAATTACAATCCTGCTAGTTTTTTCTTCTTGTGAAGCATAGAATTGTCTTTATTCTCTGTATATGTTAACTGCTGATCCAGGTGTGCATACCTGCCTGCGTAGGGCCTAGATGAGAAAAGGAATCTGAATGCCTGACCATTGCAATAGCTCTAGTTGCTAAAAGATTCCATTCACAAAGAAGCTGTTTATGTTAAAAAAGACAAAAATCGAAAAGGAAAAAAAACCACCACAGAATTAGATCAGGTACAGAGGAAATCAGTTCTGTATTGTTGAGCCTTTCATCAGCACACCATTTGGTATCTATGCTATTAAATAATTTCTTTTAATCCTTCAATTGCTACTAAAATGGGTTTATAAAGTAGTGAGAATTGCATGGTGCCTGCTGTATATATTGTGCTTTCTTGAGATAAAAATGATTGTGTTAATTATATACCTCGATAAAAGTAACCGTATCTGTGTAACTACTGCTTGGATATATGACTGAAATAGAAAGGGCAGGGGGAAAAAAAAAAATAGAAAGGAAAGGAAAAACAAAGCAAAACAAAACAAAAAAAAACCAAACAATAAACAAACAAACAAACAAAAAAAGAGCAAAGCAGCTGCTTACAACTACCTGAAAGAAAGATTTTCCCTTATCCTAGTTCCCTCTTGCTGAATAGAATGTGATGTGATCAGGTCAGCGCATGTAAAATGCTGTGAGAATGTGATCTGTACTTCATCGCTGTAAAACTCAAACCTTCGTGAACCTTTCCTACCACCCAGTTCATATTTATCTTTTGGGTCCTGCTTTCACCCGGTCCCACATTTGTATTGATAAATTGTAGGTACTTGGAGATGTATTGATGGGCTGAAGACAGTTCAAACTGTAGAGTGCTGTGGCTTTGCATATCATTACACCTAGCTCTCTCTTTGCCTCTTGAAAGCTGTCGATTTACGCATTATTGCTATTCAGGCTGATAAATGACAGTAATTGTTCTTAAGTTGAAGAGCTGGCTTAATGTGCTGACTTGCTTGGGAATTCTGAGCACTGGGGTTAAACTAGTGCTCTGCTGGTTCTAACAAAATGGTCTTTTCCAGCTCAGAATAGATACTTAATTCAATTACTTTAGTTTTCATGCATTTGGCAGCTTTGCATTTGAAGAAAAAATATTCATAACAAGATCAGGGAATTCAGAGCTGTTCATAGGGAGGTCAGGCTAGGTACGTGCCCCCACTTCAAGGCACCTGCTCCCAGTAAGTACTGCTACCACAATGAAAGAAAAAAAAAGTTGAGAAGGACAATGTGTTAGTCCTGTAATGGCACTGAGAAAGACATTAAAAAAAAAAAAAAGATGGAGATGTACCCCTGTACCTTTTTTTTCCAGTGTCCCAGTGGTGGGACTTTGTAAGACACGCTTCCAAAAATGAAATACAGCTCATTTTGTGGGAGTTTTGTAAGCGGTGGTTTTACACGTATAGTGGCACTGATTTTCCAGTATATTTAGTTAAGGAGGAGAGATGACTTAAAGCCTCTGTTAATTCTAAAAAAAGACAGATTTCTTCAGGTATAATTCAAGAAGCATTCCTTGTAAAATTGAATTTATTGTTTTCTTTTTCTTGAAGAACAGCCACAGAATTCAAACCCAGAATTCCAAATTTGCAGAAGCTGACTCGTATGGAATTGTTCCCATTCTGCACTGCTTTTGTGTGCTGCAGGACAAACTCGGGCTCGGGATGGAAAAGATGGAGTGTCTCAGGTTTCCTTGCTTCAGCCAATTGTCTTTCTTTTAAACAGTGGCTCTAGAGTTATTTGTGCGCTCCCACTTTTCACAGCGATGCAAAAAAATTGCAAATCAGATGGAAAAAACTGAGCTTTTAAAGAAGATACCAGGATTCCGAGTGAAATTTGTTTACTTTACTGTGATTCTCTGTGATGACTTGTTTCATGTGTAAATACTGAGTGTGATCAGTCCATTTCTCCTGAGGTACAGAAAGTATTTCCTTTTATCCTCAAAGATAATGTATTTATTATGTCTTATGTAGTTATGTATTTATTTATGCATTTATTTATGACTTCTGTGGTTCCAAACATGATATTTGGTATTTCCTGGGTCGGCATCATAAAGATACTGATTGTTCATTCAGGGGGAGTTTTAGTCACAACCTTATCTACTTACTTATAATTCTTCTCATAGATTATTATATAATTATTATTATAGATTCTTACCTTCTTTCTTATAACTGCTGTAGCTTCAGTGTATAATGTATATTTTAAAACAAAAGTTATGAAAACACTGGAAAAATAATAATAAATTCAGTATTTAGTCATTCAAAGTTCAGTCATCTTAGTAAACTGGAGTCCATTTCATTAGTCTTAAAAAGAAAGATAATTTGCAGTTATATACACGTGATAGATATCAGTGGATAATGTTATCAGAAGTGCTTATCTTTTCCTTCTACAAAGACTTGTGGTTGTTCCCTTATGCAATTCAAGGTTAATTCTCATTCAGATAGCCTCCTCAGAGCTGGGGTTTAAAGCCAGTCACCTCCATCTACCAACTAATCACCTACAAACTTAAGATTTCCAGTGTAGATTTGATGTTGGGGATCACTGCAGACTGTTTGTGGTCATGCAGATGTACCCAGCACGCATCTCAGTTGACCCAAGGCTGTTTCTAAAGCTGGTGACTGAGCATGGAGACAGAAACAGGGAGACAGAAAGGGTGACACTGCTCATTGTCTATATATCATTTCATATTTTGGATTATTATTGTTAAAATTGGAAGACTTTTTCTCACTGGAAACACTTGCCAGCTCTTAGGGGGACATTTATGCTGCTTACAATAGATGTTAGGGTTTGCCTGGTGAATGTAAAAGATACCTGGTTATATAGGCTTCAAAAAAATTCAGTTTTCTTCCTTCCCATTCTTTTGTTGCAGTACAAACTTCTTCCCTCTACAGATATTTGTGCATTTACCGATTCAGAATTCATTGAAGATACTAGTGAATTCCTATTTCCTCCATTTCATGCCTCAGATACATGTCCTCATGAGAAAAAAATCATTACCTGACTATAACAGTCTGGAAAATGTAGATTTTCCTTGAGCCACCTTTTTTACTACATCTTTTCCTCACTCATCTTCTTTAAAATTAAACAAATAGTAATTTCATCCTTTTCTAATAGGAAAACAGCATTAGCTGAGTTCATAGGAAGGTGGACTTCTTAGACCTCGTATTTCTGTACCATTTCTGCATGCTGTATTTCTTCCCAATGTTATCCAACCCCTCTTCTTGACAGAGCTCTTTTTTTGTTATTCCTGAAACCTAAAGCCATTGCAACATAAAGCTTAATGGATGTTATCTTTCACGTGCTCATCTTTACATGCCCAGTTTTCTCTGATAGAATGTTAAAGAATATTGTGACTTGAGTATGTATTTTCTTTTTCTTGATCTACGTCAGTTCTTTACATCTTTGCTATTCAAGTGAGGATAAAGCATAGACTCAGAGAATTGTCAGCATTGGAAGGGACCTTAAAGGTCATCCAGTTCCAACCCCCTGCCAGGGGCAGGGACACCTCCCACTAGAACAGGTTGCTCAGAGCCCCAGCCAGCCTGGGCTTAAACACTTCCAGGGAACCCTCTCTGGGCAACCTGTGCCAGTGTCTCACCACCCTCATGGGGAGGAAATTCTTCCTAATGTCCAGTCTGAATCTATCCACCTCTAGTTTTGATCCATTCCCTCCAGTCCTACCACTACCTGACAGCCTAAAAAGTCCCTCCCCAGCTTTCTTGTAGCTCCCTTCAGATACTGGAAGACCACAATAAGGTCTCCCCAGAGCCTTCTCTTCTCCAGACTGAAGAACCCCCCAACTCTCTCAGTCTGTCCCCATAGGAGAGGTGCTCCAGCCCTCTGATCATCCTGGTGGCCCTTCTCTGAACGGGTTCCAGCACATCCGTAGCCTTCCTGTAATAGGGGCTCCAGAACTGGATGCAGTGCTCCAGGTGAGGTCTCACCAGAGTGGAGCAGAGGGGGAGAATCCCCTCCCTCAACCTGCTGGCCACGCTTCTCTTGCTGCAGCCCAGGACACAATTGGCCCTCTGGGCTGCAAGAGCACACTGGATACACCAGGATTAATTTCAGTATTCATTCTGAACCAGAGCTCCACCACTTCAATTGGCAATGCGAAGCCATTTGTTGTGAGAATGCCTACACCAGTAATCTTATAAAAACTGACCATTTTACTTCACGGAATAAAAAAAACCCACTCTTCAGAAAAGCATCTCCCAGAGGCTGGAGTGCAGTGGATCTTTAGGCAGAATTCCTATATAAAGCTTGTTTAAATTTTTTGCCCTATGTGATGTACTCTGTAGAACAATGTTTTGTTCTAAAAGGATGAATTCTGCTGTAGGCATGCAAATATTGTTATAGCAGCCTATGTATCACCCTTAAGTTTGCCCAACCTTTCAGATTAAAAAAAAAAAAAAAGGTTTTCAGTGTCTTGAAACTTTGTTAAATGTCACTCATTTTTATGGGCTCAAGCTTGCAAGGTCCTGATTTTTTTCTGCTTCAACTTCATAGTTTTAGGTGTTCCTGAGAATTAGATTACAGGAAAGAAGTTACTGCCTAATGTTCATTTAGCCTTACTCCCGTTTGTTACGAGTTTTAACATTGACTTTCCTTGCAATACATCCAGAGCAGGAGGGCATCTTTGTTTCAGGTTTGCATTTCAGTGTCCACATTAAAAAAAGAAAAAAGCATCACTTTAGACACATTGTTATGTGTTTATTAGGAAGTTTTTACTTGGCAAGTAAATTTGCTGCTGCCTGGGCCAAGGTTTCTGCTTTGGAAAAAGCTACACTAGAATATAATGACATCTGGAAAGTGCTGTCCTGATCTTTCAGTGTTTGTTCATGAAGCATCATGGTGGGTACACTGGTAGGGACAATTTCAGTGTTGTGGAAGAACTAAGGATTCATTAGTTATTTGGAAGTTGTCCCACCCTCTGTGTAGTAAGTAGTCTTCCTCCAGGTCGCTTATTGGCTAAGTTTGGGTCCTCTGACATGGGTTTCACTGGTGTAGCCAAGCTGGTTGATGGGATCCTGCTGTGTCACAAGGGACAGCTGAAAGGGTACAGGTGAAATAATTCACATTGTCTTTCTTACTTGGAGGAGTAAAAAGATTGTGGTGTTTCAGGATTTTTATTTCTTTATTTTTGTTGGTAATACTAAGACAAAAGTCTCACTCTTCATTTACATCAACTCTTTTCCTGACATTTCTCCCTTCTCCCCCCAGTCCTCACATTGGTTTCAGAACCTTGTTAGGCTGAGTGCCCCTGGTGCTGCAGTCACAAACCACCTGCAGGAAGTCTTTTCTAGGAATGTTTCTCAGTACAACAGCTGGGGAAGTTCCGGTGAATCCTCTGTGTTCCTGTTTTCCTGCCTGTGTTTGAAAAACATTCAGTCCTTTCTGACAGAAGAGGTATGTGGGTAGAGTTCCTGAGTATATCTAGTGTGAGAACAATGCCTTTTGTGTGGGAGGTTGAGAAGGGATCGTTTGACACGATGCTGGTTCTTTGGTGATGAGCTGGACTTTGGCTTATCCTCCAAAGGATTCAGGAAAGCTATGGAAAAGCAATCGGTAGACAAACACCAAACATTGCTATGTCATGAATTGTAATCACAAGGCTGGCATAAAATTTGAGAGCTTTTTTCCCCCAAGTTTTTAGACTCATTGCTGAGGAACCCTTGATAATGCAAATAAAACAAGTCTAGCTCTACAGGTAAAATACCTCTTTATAAGCTGAATCCATTTTTACTTTGAAAGATCTGATTCACTGTGAGCTGTTCTGATAGTCTTCTCAAGTGTAGGGGGGAGTCACAGAAACAACATAAATATTGAAGTCTCCAATAACTCCTTGTTTTCTTTTTTTCCTCGAAAGAAAAGTTTGGTTTTGAGGAGTTAAAATTATGTGTCAGGGTTTTTTGGTTGTTTTTTTTACCCTGCCAACTTATTTCACTGCTCATAGTCTACTTCTGGTTTGTTCTACAAAGAAATCCAAGGAGCAGTTACCAATAGTAACAAAGATAATAGGGTTCTTAATGGAGTGGGGTGGTTTTTTTGTATGTCTTGTCCTTTTTTTAATATACTTTCCACTTTCTGAGTGGGCAGGAAACTAGGTATATGTGCGTTTCCCTTTTGTGTCCCCACAGAGCTCCTTCATGGACTTTGAACTTCTGTGTTGTTGAGTGATGTAGTGAAGTGATACATGGCTTTGTACAGCAATGCACCAGGATTTTGAATGCCTGATGAATACTGTACATGGAACCAAACCCAGGGAAAGTTTTCTCTGTGTGTTCGTATTTTTTTTT
>JANVCC010000037.1:586601-600922 GCA_025345505.1 Todiramphus chloris collaris
GAGACGTGTGTGGTTATGAAGCAGAAAAGACACTGGCTGTTTGGGGAGGTGGGGGGGGTTCTTTTGCTAGGGCGAGCGCTTTTTTTTTTGATTTGTAACTGAAATTGGGGAGTAAAAAAAAAAAACTCAAACCCAAACTGAACTCCTCCCCCCACCTCCTCAAACAGCCAGTGTCTTGTCAGCTGCAGAACCACACACGTCTCTGGAAGTTAACCTTGAGGAGAGATTTTTTGTTCCTGACTGTGGACAAATAAAAAAGTCAGCAAAATAAGGTTCTTGTTCTCTAGAGCTCTGCATGGGGAATTGTTGTAGGAAAGGAAGGCTTCACTTCCTAGGGTGGGAGTGGACTTGCGTTTGAATCCCGAATTTGTTTGTTTAGCAACATGGGGCATTTCCCTCTCTTTTCTCTGAAGGAAAAAAATCTTTTTTTTATGCCAATTCCTGTAAAGCTGATAAGAAACTATATTATCTTTGTTTGGTGAAAGAGAAGGGGCAAGTACCAAGTATGCAACAAGTGGAGTCACATCTGAATCCCCCTAGCAGAGTGCGGTGTTTACTTCTGCAGCCTTCACCATGCGTGAAGCCAGTGGATTAAGGAATTGATCAGTGCATAAGCATTTGCAGCACGAGGACTTTTCAATGCATCTTCTTCTCTGGAAGATTTCTGCCTACAGCAGCATGTACTCCAGGATCCAAACTCGTTTCCTGCACTTAGGTCTTGTTGTTGTTCTGGTGTTTGCCCTGGCTTCCAGGAAAATGCAACAGATCTGGGATCATTATGGCATGCCGCAGTAATTAATAACCTTTGATTTCTGTTTCTGGAGCCAGAGCTGAGAGTTTTAAAGGCTATTTTAATCTAAAATCAAGTGGTAGAGAGATAAGGGAAAGCATCGGTTTGTTTTGTGGTAACAGATGTGTTTGTTGCCAAGACTGACCAGTGAGCAGCTGAGATAGCTTCATTATTTTAGATGGATAGCTAATTACAGTCCTTTTTTTTTTTATTCCTATTTCTGTCCTTCACGGGGTGGTTGCGAACGAGCTTTGTGCCATTTTCTAAAGTATCAGGCATTTTTATACATTTGGTATATTGAATGGCAAATACTTGATGTAAAGTCTGCAGTTTTACTCCATAACCAGATTGTAAAATATGAACTGAATTAATCATAACTGCAAAGAGTAATGGCACATTTTCTCTTATTTTATCTTTACTGCCTTTCAGATCATGGTTTAAAACCTCCTACATCTGGTGCACAGAACAAGGCAGCAGCTTTGGTAGTGGATAGCAAGAGGCAAAGGTCAAACCAGAGGCTGCACAAATATTGTGCACTGGATTTATTGTTTTAATTAAGAGTGTGGCAGTTCATCATAAACTGTTTATGGTGTTTTTGCACAGTGCAGCATTTTGAATTCAGCTGTTTTAATGAAAACATAATGTCATATCTGTCAAAGTTCTAAATATTTTGAAAGTGAAATATGAAAACAAGAACTTTAATTCTGGGTTTACTGGGATTAGCTCTTGGAATTGTTTTAAAATCCCTTATGTGTCATATCCCAGGTAGCACGGTTCCCCGTTCGAAAGGGAATGGAAAGGGCTGTGTGGAGCTCATTATATAATTGTGAAAATACATGCTGAGGGTTAATGCACTGAAAGACAAAGCTGTTATGATTTGCATTGGAATGCAGGAATAAAGACACAGCCAGAGACAAGGCACTTCCTTCTGCCTAAACAATCTGTGAATGCTGCATCCCGATGGTGCTGTCAACCCCCCCAACCCAAAACTCCACAAATAAACCCCCCAAAATGAATGAATCCTTGAACCTGGAAAGAAAGAAATATGCTGGGGGTCATTTGATGCCGTGGTGTCTTAGCATCAGGGGCTTTGTGACTGATGATGTACAAGACCTGATGTCTGTCTGTGGACTGTGGAGGCTGAGCTTTTTGTAGTCTAGCAATTCCCCCCCCCCCCCCCTTTTTTTTTTTCTGTATCCATGTAGATACATAAGGCAATTTTGGTTACGTTTTCTGTGTAGTCTGATAAAATATTTGTATAATCTGAAAATGATATTTTTGCAGTATTCTCCTTGGAAAATAGAAATTAAGTCTGTCATTAGATGCTAGGCCACAGTAGTTGACTGAGCAGGGTAATGTATGTTACATTTTGTGCTATACTTGGTCAAGTTTCATATATATCGCATTCCACGTTATTTTATTAAATTTAATATCTACACTTCCTATTACCAGACATGCCTCTCATTCAAAGCACAGAGGCACAGTTCTCTAATCAGAAGTGACAAGCTATATACTTTCTTTCAGCCATTATTCGGTAGCCTAGAGCAAGGAGCTCTGTTTCCTTGAAAATGTTTTGAATTGGGTTATTTTTATTGAAGTATTAAAGTAATTCTTCAGATTTTAGGCTATTATTTAAGTACTTTTGGGAGAATGCAATAAGCTCTGGATTCTGTAGCCTTTGTTATGTTAACAATTGTAGCTGCTAAATGTATCTTTTTAATGCTTGTTACGTAAGTGTCTGGAAAAAATCATCTGACTGATAAAAAGTAACAATATTTAGGAAATAAACAAGATTAGTTGGCTAAATTGGTTTCCTATTGAAGTATAATATCAAAGTAACTTACTATTTAAATATCCCAATAGATTCTGGTCACCAGACCTTCGCCAACAAATGCAGGTGATTAACTGTTCTCTGATTTGTTGGACATATTTGGCAGGTGGAGTCTAAAAGAGTCTGAAAATGATACTTACCTTTCTTAAGACAATCTCTTGTTAGAGCTAATGTTGGTTAAAGCCCTCTGCAAGAACATGTGATGTTCAGGTTCATTGGATATCTTTATTTGAAAGGACTTTTGGAGGCTTTGAAAATTTTGTGCCTCCTTTTCTTTCCTGTAAGATAGAAAGCAGTGTGAAAATGGCAAAATAAAACTCTCCCAGCCTCACCTCTCCTGTAGTACAGAGTGGGAGAGTTGGGGTTGTTCAGTCTGGGAAGAGAAGGCTCTGAGGAGACCTTATTGTGGCCTGCCAGTATCTGAAGGGGGCTACAAGAAAGCTGGGGAGGGACTTTTTAGATGTCAGGTAGTGGTAGGACTGGAGGGGATGGATCAAAACTAGAGGTGGGTAGATTCAGATTGGACACTAGGAAGAATTTCTTCCCCATGAGGGTGGTGAGACATTGGCACAGGTTGCCTGGAGAGGTGGTGGAAGCCCCAGTGTTTAAGTGTTAAGTGTTTAAGCCCAGGCTGGCTGCGGCTCTGGGCAACCTGCTCTAGTGGGAGGTGTCCCTGCCCCTGGCAGGGGGGTTGGAACTGTATGACCTTTAAGGTCCCTTCCAACCCTGACAATTCTCTGATTCTGTGAAAACAGGCAGGGTAGATTTGGTACCAAAGGAGAAAGGAAGCAGCTGTCCTAAGCCTCAGAGATGTGGCTGCCTTCATACCTTTTTCTGAAATGATCAAATAGAAATAATCAAAGAGAAACTGGAGGTGAATCATCTTTATTGAGACTGTAGCCATCTTGGGGTACAGATCTTTTCTGAAAGGTGATCGTTGATCTTAATGCATCAAACTTTTCCTCCCACGTCTTGTCGCTGTATTCACGGGGCAGAGGTGTGAAGTAGAAAAGGAGAGCTGCCAAGACTGACTAGAATTGGGTGAACAATGTGCAGAGATGCAGAGTGGTGGTAACAGGTCTTCCTGACATCAAGAGAAATATTGGCCTTTGTGGAGACAGTGAGCCTGGTGAGATTTTGCAGTGATGTTGCTGTACATGAGAGAAGGGTAATGGTAAGAAGCTAACTTCAATCTGAATAAATACATTATTATTTTTAGGTAACCATCATGGACACAATTCAAGGTATTTTCCCAGAAACAATTTAATGAGGAATTTCTACCAGTTGTACCAACTGTACCAATTATAGGCCTTTTTCCTATCTTGTTGCCTAGCTGTTGTCTTGCCAAGCTGTAGTCTTGGGTTTGGGGGTGGGTTTTTTTCTGTGTGTTTGTTTGGTTTGGTTGTTTGTTTTTGTGCTTTTTTTGTTTGGTTTGTTGGGGGGATTTTTTGGTTGATTGGGAATTTTTGTTTGTTAGGGTATTTTTGTTTCTTTGGGGTTTTTTCATTGGTTTTGTTTTGTTTGAGTGTTTTTGTTTGTTGTTTATTTGGTTGTTTTTTACTTAGAGTATGTGTTTTGAGAGCTTTTGAGAGCTTTCTTTTGGTAGCCCACTTGATTGATACTGTTGAATATGACGATGATCTTATACATCCCATGTCTTTATCAGTACACTTTTGGTACAGTTCAAAATGCAGTGAGAGTTCCTCACAATGTTTGGATGGCCGGGACTTCCCGAGATCTAAACACAGCTCCATGTGTGTATTATCCATTCCAAATGATTGTGTCATTTGCTAATTCAGATGAATGAAAATTTTAGCAGTAGACCATGCTAAGCAAGGAAAGGGAAATAGAAAGTACTCATGAGCATGCTAATGGGAAAGTAGGAAGACTTAGCGATGATGTGAGAAATATATATGCTGAAAAGGGGGTTAAATTCCATTCTATTGCCAGGCACAGTGGTTTCATATGTAATTTTGATTAAGTAATTGCCTGCATACCATACGATTTGATTTTCAAAGGCAAACTCTATCACATGCACCAAAAGAGATGTCTGTTGTATGGAAAATATGGCTCTGAATAGAATTGTGACAGTTCTTACAATTTGCTGGAATTAGAATTCCAATTCAACTATGTAATTGTGGGGTTTTGTTTGTGGGGATTTTTGTTTCTTTGTTTTTAAAATGAATTTATCACTAGTTTGAAAACAAGACTGGGTAATATTGAAGCAGTTAATATTGATATAAATGAAATGGCTAAAAACTGATGTGAATTTACAGAGTAAAAACCCATCAGAGGTGACCAGAACATGTTAGAAATTAAAATATTGGCTCTACTAATAACAAATACTACACAACATGAAAGAGAATGAAAACATCACCAGAGGAAGGACATTACGTGTCTATAAAAGATTTTGGATTGTCTCTATATACTCTCTCTCTATATATATTATATATATCTATAGTAGAGATAATCTATAATAATAATATTATAATAATAATAATCTATAATAATAGTTGCTGAGCACTACTTTGAAAAGATACAGTGTGGCAGCAGGAGGGCTTCAGGTAGAAATGTAGATGGAAAATTACAGGGATATCTCACCTGAGAATACCCGAAGGCAGGGAGAATATTAGAGGAAAGTGCATCTCATCTTGGCCTGTTTTCGTCATCCCTTCTGCTAATACCTGCTGTTGGAGACAGGGGACAAAGTCACCCGTTGATCTGACTGTGTGACTTCAGCTTTAGAGTCTTGAGTGTGCAACCTGGATGGTGGGTAAGTGATGGAGACCCCTCCCTGCTTTGATGCCAGCAGTTCAACTGGCAGTGGAAAGGAATGGTACTGCCTGCTAGCTCCAGGTACAGCAGGAAGGTGAGTGGTCCAAACAGGCATGCAAGGGTATTCCCCAGTATTCCAGTCCATATCCAGCCTAGGTATTAGAGATGAAATTGGGATATGGTCATGATGGACCAGGCTGTGGCTGGGGCTCTCCAGGCTGGCTGGGGCTCTGAGCAACCTGCTCTAGTGGGAGGTGTCCCTGCCCATGGCAGGGGGGTTGGAACCAGGTAATCTTTAAGGTCCCTTCCAACCCTGACAATTCTCTGAGTCTGTGATATACAATACAACTACACCAACAACTTGAAAATGCTTCTGGGTGAGATGTCCTCTTGTCTCTCCCAGAGAAACGTCCGTCGGAAATTCGTTACCAATGGAAACAAGAGGAAAAGATTTGCTGTTCCCACTCTGTGGTAATATGGGCTGGGTTTAATCTGTGGGGTTTTTCTCCCTGCTTATAGCAATTCAGTGTGATAGATTTAATCTGGGAATTGCTCAGTGAAGCGTTGTGGCAAAAGTCAGTCGGACTTTGTAGAACAAGTGATTCCTTTCAGCCTTGGAAAGACTGTGGCTCTTTTTCAGACATGCAGATCTGTAACACTAATCTATTCACTAACGAATATGAAAATCTATTCAGAGCTCACCTAAAATGACACGACACAGCTTTCACTTAGGAGAGATGGAAACAAATTCTTTTATACGACTTGACTATGTTTGTTTTGTGGAACTTTTCTCTTGGAATTGTAGGTGTGAAAAATTTGGCAAGTTGTCAGTTACTTTGTAGGACAACTTTACCAATTGGGCAGCAATTTGGGGGTGGTTTATGTACAAAGGCACCTTTTGATATGTTAACTTATAAGTGCTGAAGTTGAAAAAAGCATCCATGTTTCTGCAGGGAAAATGCACACTGTCCCTAGCACGTGTTAACAAAAAAAACCAAGGGAAAAAACCCAAATTAAAATGCAGGAAATTTATACTCCCTTAAAAACTACTGCTCCTGCTTTTGAAGACACGCAAGTTTTTACAACCTACGTGCATTTATAGGAGAAGAAGTTGTTGTTAACAGTGACGTGGACATAAAGGTGGACACGACAAGAGGCATATGGAAATGGAACCAGTGCTTTTCACAGAAGCTTTCATAAAAGGCAGAGAAATGGGATGGGTAAGTAGTTGAAATGAAAGCAAGAATGAAAACCATGAAATAAATACCACAGAAAGCAGAGCTTAAAAAAACTTTTTCATCTTCTTTTTTCCTCAAAGGAGTATCTGTTTGTTATTGAATGCCATTGAATATTGACCACTAAAATTCATCTTGTTAAATAGTGCTGGCGCGTCACACGGCGATTTAAACGATGCCTTGTTAACAAATGTATGATTATTATTCTTAATGAAAAGCCATGGCTTGATAGGCCAGTTTCTACAGACTTAAAGCAAAAACCCCCACATATTTATTGTAATAATCTCCAGCTAAAAGGAATAGAAATAGCTGAAGATACATTATGATGTATGTATGTACATTGGACATTAGTGCTATATACAAAATATATCGGGAAAGTGTTTCAAAATATTTCAAACATTGTTGACCTTTGTTACATAATAGCAAGCTCAGCGAAATATATTTGCATACATTTAGTAATATATTGTAAATAACCACGTAGGACAGTACACATTTTTCCTTAAGATGCAGCATTATAAGCAAGACATTAAATTATGCCTATCAGACAAAGCAGCAGAATCTCAACATTTATTTTTTTATAGCACATTCTATTGGGAAGACATCTCTGCTTCTAAAAAGCACATGCATTAACTGCCTGATTCATGTGGTGACATGTGGCATATCCAAATGTGTTATGGATCTCCCAGGAATAAAAACAACATAGCAAAATCATCACCTTGGGATGTTCATTGAGTGAATATTTTACAGACATACTCCTTTTATATTTATATAATAATTTAGTGTTATGACAATTTTTTTAGCAGTGTTGGCAGTTTTTCTTTTTTATAATGGTATTATATTTGTGAGCCTATTAAGTGCACATGGGCTAAACTACAGAAAAAAGTATTTTTCATAATTCCTTAGGGTGCTTGTAGCAAAAGAACCATATTGGTATAAAAAAAAATGTTAATAAAAGGTCAAGCAGAACTTTCCAGTGTTTATCATGATAGCAATAGCAATTTGGGCCTGTTTTGAATTGTTTATTGAAGAAGCAGATTTACAGGGCATATAGAGAGGAAACTAGAACTCCTGTACTTTGTATTTGAACTCTCCATTAAGAGCCACATCCAAGTTTTAACGATAATCAAAGTAATTAATTTCTACCATTTTTCCTTCTAAGCATCTGGAAATTGGAATGAAACTGTATGGAGTGAGTGGAAGAAGTTTGCTTGTTTTGCTGTGATTCTGTTACAGCTATTGTTGTGTGCTCTAGAACTGGGAAAGGTGCTTCCATCAAGGTGGTCATGGCATCCAAACTGGGAGCACTGCTTTTGGTAGAGCGTATTCATGCACAACAGATGAAGAAACACTGGCTTCTCATTGAGGAATCACTTTGTTCTGGTACATCATCATATTCTCCTCACATTTGTATTTGCACTGAAACAAAGGACCCCAGCTAGGCTGCTGCTGATCAACTCTTAAGTCTCCCAGAGTTCTGTAGACAAGTCTTGTGCTCAGATTTTGATTGATGATTCTTTCGGTATTTCTTCTCACAGAGATGCTGTGATTTGTTTAATTATAGAATAGAATTGGAGAATTGTCAGGGTTGGAAAGGACCCTAAAGATCATCCAGCTCCAACCCCCCTGCCATGGGCACGGACACCTCCCACTAGAGTAGGTTGCTCAGATGTGTCTATTTAGAGTGTACAAAATGTTTTCCCACAGTTTATCCCACCAGTTTGTAGTGGTAAAAGGCAGGTAACGCATGTCTTGACTATCTCTGAACAGAGTTTGTTGGGTTTTTTCCTTCTGCTGCCCTCAGGTATATTAAAATACAAGCCATGCTGATATTAACTATGGCCTGAACCTGCACACTTGTCTTTATACTTTCTTGCTCTGAGATTACAGCCCATCAGTTATTTTTAACTTCTCGGCAAATGAGTAGTAAGTAAATTTGTGCTGCTGCTTTGTGAATTAATTTGCTCGAGTGTCTGTATCTTAAAACAAAGGATCCCCCTTTTTTTTTTCCATTGTCTTCTTGGCCATAAACTTCAGTATAATGCTAATAAATGAGTATTGTCACAGACGGTAACTGGATTAGGATTAACTGCTATGGGGGCACTGCTGATCAGCTCGGGAGCCATGGATAATATACACGTGACAATGCAAGCAGCTTCAGACCCAATATTGCAATGATACTAATTTTTCAGTGCATTTTCTCTTTCTGCTTCAACAGATAAAACTCTGCTAGGTGCACATAATAGCGTAGGTACAGTGCAGAAATGATACCGGAAACTCTGAACTACGTACTTCTCTGCCTTGTTCATAAAATGCAGAAATGATTTTCAACACCTTTGTAAATCTTTCTCTGGGAGTATGCTGTGCTTTAATTAGATGCAAGTTACAACAGCGTTATGCTGCAGAGTAAAATACTGACCGCAGACAAATACTGCATTTCCTCAACATAGAAATGTGTTTTCTGTGCAAAAGTATAGATAAAGGCTATTTCTTGAAATTGATCCAAGCTGGCTCCACAGGAACAGAAGCATGAGCATCCAAAGTAGCTGTAACAGCAGGAAATTCACTTTTCATTGCCATTTTGCTATATCCTTTGTGAGAAGGGTTGAAAATAGTGCAGGGAAACTACAGGAAATCTATATCAAATTTTCTTAGAGATCCATCTTATTGTTTAGCAATTTTCCTTTGTATCATATTAGTGCTGTACTTTATATTTTGTGTGGCAGAGATGGTGGTGGTGATTTTTTGTTAGCAACCTTATATTAAGAATTAGTAAAGAAGTATTGAGAGCAAATGATGTTGGTGAGATAAGGTATATCAAATACATATACAGTATCAGGTTTGCCAGTACAAAGTTTTATTTAATATGCAGCTTCATGTCTGGGGTTAAGTTCTTACTGGCTTCCACCTTTCTCACGCGGTCTAGAAAAATAGTTTCTGATGTGTCCATACAGCATTTATATTTTAAAAAACCCTACATTTTCTTTCCTTTTCCCCCCTTTCCTCCTTTTCCCCCCTTTCCTCCTTTTCCCCGAAAGCTTTGCTGTGCAGCACAGTTGTGCTGCTTCCCCCCCCCCCCCCCCCCCGCAGAGACCTCTGGGAGGTAGACCTTAAATAGCTAGTGGGCTGCTGGACTAAGCTACGTGAAAGCCCTGGCATGGGAAGGTGAACACTCTTGAACGTGGGTATCCTAACAAAGCACTGCAGCTCTTAGGGTCTGGGGGGACAGGAGCTGTTCTCACTTCAGATGTCTTATGGGCAAACAGGCCGAGACTGGTACTCGGATTTCACCTGCCTACAGAAGTATCTTAAACACTGTCAGTTCAGGTTTTTCATTCTGAAAATGTTTAGGGTTTTGAGTTTCACTGTCTGGTTTGGTTCCCAGATACCAGGGACACACCCGTAGCACCGAGGCATGGCATGGAGCCTAAAGTAATCAGCACTTTCAGGCTTATTAGGCTGGGCCTTGTGCTGCCACTGCCAAATTGGGCAGCTGGGGGAGGAGGGAGGTAGCAGCAGGGGTGGGAACAACAAAGGATAGAAGAGGAGACAGCATCAGGCAGAGGCAAGAAGCAATGTGGTAAGTAAGAGGGAGGAGACGGAAGGTGGTGGCCAGAAAGGAGGCAGGTCAGGAGCAGAAGAAGAAAGTGGAGGTAATGAAGTGAATTCCAAGCAGCAAACTTGGGACCAAGGACCTGCTTTATCCAATGTAACGTGCAACACGAGACCTGATAGGAATTATTTCTCAGCTAAAATACTTTTTAAAAATCTATCTCTACTGTAACCATTGCTATCTGTGAGCCCTGTTCATTTATTTGCTGTTAGCTAGCATGTAAACAGAACAAAAAAGAACAAATCTCATAAGAAATCCCATCTGGTCTGGGCACTGTAGCTTAGCACCCAAGCAGGAGGTTTCTGGGGGGGTAGAGTGGTGGGCTGTTCTTCCTTTCTCCAAACTGGGAAAGCTTTTCACCCTGCCTGGTGGGAATGGCTGGGCAGGGGCTAAAGGGGAGGCTTTACAGTGAGGGCGAGGCTGCTGGAAATGTACGCTGTTGTCCAGTTTGAGTGGTGAGGATGGTCAAAAAAGTCTCATTTCTGCACACCTTCAAGGATTGCTGGTAATTGTCTAGCTCATCTTCAGTTGGCCATGGAGCTAACCTAAAGCTAGCACATCTTGAAGCAAGATGGTAGAAAGGCTAAAGTTTAGTCTTGGACTCCAATGGATCGTCTATTTTAAAGAACCAGCCCTCTTGGTGCTAGTGTAGTGTGATTCTGTCTCTGCTTTGTCCTCTCTTGATGAAGTGATCAAGGAAGAGTTCTGCCAGCTTTTCTGCAGGTATTTTCTTCATGGAAGTTCATCAAACCCAAGAAGAGTGGTCATTTGGGCTCACTCTGCCGTAATAGAAAGGGAGGGTTTTTGTTGTACATCTTCTTTCAAGCGTTGTCCTTCATTTGTCATGGAATGTCACCCTTAACTGAAGAGCTCTTTTTCACTTTTTCAAGGATCTGAGTGTTGCTTCCTCTTCTAGTTATTCCTAATTTAATTTTGAGTGCATAAGATTGCTTGCATCTTTTGTTGGCTACCTTGCTAGAAATAGCTGATGTGTTCTGCCAGTATGAAGTGGAAAAAAAGAGTCCACCACAGAATATTTGAGAACTTTTGAAATGTATAAGATCTGTTTTTTTCCAGCTCTACCAGATTTTGCGTGGTGCCCGGATACGATGCAGTGAGCTATCCAAACAGATGAATAATATACAGTGCCACAGCAGTGGTTGTATCTAGCCATGTTCTGACTGCTCTTTGTGTTCCTGTCAATACCTAGCGTCATCTTCATGTGTTATTCTGGGGGAGATGGGGAGCTGTTGACTCGGGAATGATGATTCGAACCTAGGAGATCAATTCAAACGACCTAAAAACATGCATTGCTCTGTCGTTCACAAGGAATGGCAAATGGGCTGTTCTTAAGAAACAGAGGTGACAACTGTGTCCTGTGAAATTAATTGGAGGCATCATGCTGTCGTTGGTGCCTTTGACTGCTTCTAAGGGTGTGTGTTTTGGTTGGACATAGTTATGCCTTTACTAGGTCTGCTTGCTTGCTTTCTTTATGTTTTGGTTGTTGGGCTTTGGGTGTTTTCTGGTCTATCTCTACCATTTGTGGTTCTGTGGCAGAGGTCCTGCACTTCTGAGGGGTCGTCTGGAGCTGGAGCTTTGCAGTTGTGTCAACCCCATGGAATATCCTCTTCTCGTTATCTTCCATTGCTACCCCGGGGTTTGTATTGAGGGGAATTTGACTCAATGTCTTCAGTGTTGCTTCATCTTCTCGGAAATAAAGACTGTGTAGGTAACAGTATTTCCTTTCTGTAGTTGCTCTGTTCTTTGTCCTCTGCTGTTTACTGGAAAATAAACATCTGCCCAAGTAACAGAGATACTAGTTTAAGGCAGCTAGAGAGATTGGTAAGTAAAGAGGAGCAGCCACGTAGCATAATTATATGAGAAGTGATTGAAAAATATCAAAGCATAATTGTGATCTCAGCATACCCTATTCTCAGACATTTCCAGAAGTTGTATTGGAACTGTGTAGTTTTTGAGGTCTTACCTGCTTCTGGAATATCTCCATCCCTCTCCTCTTTGTCTTGGGTTTTTGTATGGGTTGTGCTTTGGGTTTGGCTGTGGGTTTTTGTTAAAGCTCAAGCCGTACCATAAATGAGAATTTTAAGGTATTTTATCATACAATTTATCACAGCAATTCCCTCCTCCCTTCCCCTTTTTTACAATTGGAATAGTAATGGACAGTTTCTTTTTTTCTTTAGAAAAAATCCTGTTCATGGGGTTTCAAAGTAGTAAATATGCTGTTGTAAAACGAACAGTATTAGACTCACAACATGAACTTCCTTGTCCAAAGGATGACATTGGCCCAATTCTGCCTATTACAAGGCTTTTCTTAATGCCACTTCCTTTTGCTGCAATAGCTAATGATACTAGTGAGCCAGCAGGAAAGAGTTAGATGAATAAAAATACCTAAAATTTGGGTAACGTAACTCACCGAGGATTTGCCATTTATACGGCAAAATATTGGAGAAGGATGATAGGGAATTAGTCAATTTATTGTCGTAATATTGGACAAGTTTGATACAGAATTAGTCAATAAATTTATTAGTTGGAAGAATTTGAGTCCTGCTGGATGTTTAGGTTTGTAGAGAAAAAGATTTGGCCACTGACTTGTAGCCACAGCCATTGCTGAGACACGGAAAACTTCGGGGAAATACCTGGGTGTGGAAATGCCCGGATGAAGGAAAGAGAACTTTGAGGATAATTACATATGTACTACTCTAGTTTCATTTTCACTTTATGTCATTAATATTTTGGATTTTCTTAAAATATGGGCTTTGGTTTTTGGTTGGCTTTGGTTTTTGGTTGGCTTTGGTTTTTTTGTTGGGTCGGTTGGTTGGGTTTTTTGTGTGTTCTTTGAGTTTGTATGTTTTTCTTTGGGTTTTGTTTTTGGTGTTGTTTTGGGGTTTTTTGTCTATTTTTTGTTTGTTTTGACTTGGGCTTTTTGGTGTGGTTTTTTGTGGGTTTGTTTGTTTGTTGTTTTGCATTTTGTTTGGTTTTGTGGGTTTTTATTTGGTTTTTTGTTGTGGTTTCTTTTTTTTTTTTTTTTCTTTAAAGGATTGTGAACTCTTGCTTCGGTTCTCCGAGTAACCCTGTGAAATGCTCTTGCCATGTCGTTGGGGGGATTATGTTTCAGCTGATGCTGATCCTTGGATGCTCTTGTTGTCCCGAGCATCGTTGCTGTTGTTTAGCTGCAGAAATCAACTGTTTTCCTTCACTGACCGACTGGCATTTCTTTTTTTTTCTTTTTTTTTTTTTTTTCCCTACCCAGGAAAACTCCGTTCCTGAGCTGTGCTGCTGGTAGTGGGCAAAGCAACGGTCCCAGTTGTGACCAGTTGGTGGGAGTATAGGCACATACACCCGCAGCACCCGCTGCAGCGGCAGGGCCATGGTTGACCTTTGTCAGGCTCAATAGCCTTTCATTTATCACTGATCATAAGAGTGGAATGAACATATTTACTTGTGTTTTACTTTCCACTTATAATATCTAGTGGCATGGGAGGAAAATGAAAACAATTGTTCATATGGGAAATTTATGTGCTTCATCTGGCTGTATGATTTCCACAGTTGTACCAGTGCCACTTAGGGACTGGTATTGCATTTTACATCTTTAGGCTACAACAAAGTAGCTTTTCCATCTGCTGTGAAGCCTCTAATAATGCTTGTCTCGCTGTGGTTTTGTAGTACGGTGTTGCATTTGAATAGCAGACTTCTTTAGCTCTTTGTTCAACCAATGCCTTTCATCTGATGCGCAAAAAAAAAAAAAACAAACCTAACCACTTTTGTTTTAAGGATATTTGCCTTTTATCTCGATGAATGGAAGATTCCATGCTGGGTACAAATTCAGTGAAGTACCTGAGCTTATCCCGGTTCCTGAGTTCCAGGCAGAAATCGTTCCTGGATACTACGCAAAGTATTTCTTGATTCATTCCCATCACTGTGTTCATCCTCTTCTCTTCTGTGCTTTACTTATTCAAATAGGCCCATTAAAATCAATGGGATTATTCATGTAAGTAAAGCAAGTGAGAGTTGGGGTTTAATTTCAGTGATTTTTAAAATTCTTTTAATATTGTTTTCTCTTCT
>JANVCC010000037.1:601022-616446 GCA_025345505.1 Todiramphus chloris collaris
CTCTTCTCCCCTTCTCCTCTCCCCCTCTCTCTTCTTCCCTTCTCCTCTCCCCCTCTCTCTTCTTCCCTTCTCCTCTCCCCCTCTCTCTTCTTCCTTTCTCCTCTCCCTCTCTCTCTTCTTCCCTTCTCCTACTTTACTTTTTATTTTTTTTCACTGTGGCTTAGTTGTTTTCAGCGTGTTTCAACTCCCAAAATGGTTAAGCCTGTAATATACTCTAATTCTGCACACCATTTTTCAGATGTGTGCTAGTTCAAAATTCGTATGTGCGAGTACACTTGTGTAAACCTACCTAGAAAGAAACTCTCCTTTCCCCACTGTTTTACAGTATGTGAACAATGGCAGTGTTACTAAACCACATTACAATGTTGAATGCCCTAGCATTTCAGTTACAATTTCTACAGGTAAATTATTTTATTCAACTTCCCAAATTAAACACACACACACACACACACCAGATTCTGATCACTAAATGAGAATTTATTCCCCTCTCTAAATCAGCAAATTCTGGTGCTTTAGTGAGATATTTTGGGGTTTTTTTACCTAAAGTTTAACCAAAATGTAAGTAGTTTGTTCACATAATAGCACAAGGTGAATGGGGGGGGGGGGGGGGGGGTAACGACGACAACAGGAAGTATTATAGTGTAGTGTTTGGAACATATATATTGTTGTAACATACATCAATGCACGACTATCTTAACAGTAAGTGACACTGCATTGCAAGTACTGCTCTACAGGGCTGCATACATCAGATTTTCAGAGATACTATAGGTATATGTATAATAACTTGAGTAATAAGTTATGAAATACTAGGATCTACTGGTGCTTTTTCTTTTTCTACTGCACTGCTTGCATGTGTAGTGTAGTTTCTTTAACCTGCATAGTTTACAGACTGGAAGCAGAGCTGGATTACAGGGGAATCAAATAGGGTAATAGAGTGAAACTGCAGCCATAGCAGAGTTGGATGAAAGTCTGAAATTATTTTAAGACTGTGTTGTGCAAATTCTGGTTAAATGAGGAGTTTTTCTCTTAAGAAAGAAGACCTTGCTCTGAGTGGGTGACAGGAATACCTCTGTCTGAATACTGCACCCGGCACAGAGAGCCCCATACAAATGCCTTCTGCTTTGGAATGCTGGTGATTGAAGGGTGTTGCACTGCTGAGTTTGCCAGTGGGCAGCAGAGTTCACCTTGGGTTTTGGTAGATTTCTTACAGGCAGATCCCCTGTCTGTACACATCAGTATTGGGATGTACAAGTCAAAAAAAACCCCAAAAGGAATAATGAAACATTAGCAAATTACTGTTGCATAAAAATGTGTACTATATGCTGACCAGTCAAAGGGTACCTAGATAGATGCTTTCTGAGGCTAACCCCTGTTTTAACACTCAGCCCAACCACCTCGGGGCTTCAGGCCCTATGTTTCATTTATTATTTGTACCCAACCTTTAATTTCTCTACAAGTGATGTAGTGAAATACTGAAATACTTTTACTGTATCTGTGTGCTTAATTTCAGAGATTAAAAGTTTGCTTCATAAGCAAGTAAATGTTAAGATACTGATGGCAAGCAGCAGAGGTGAATGAAATCCTCTCTTGGCTAATTAGAATCTACCCCATTTCCCCAGCAGGCTTGCAGTGGAATTATTCAGAACTGCATTTTTTAAATTTCACAATGCCAAATTCCAAGGTGAGAAAACAGATAATGAACAAATGTTTGGAACAATGACCCTTTATGTAGAAGGAAACAAAGAAATCTGTTAAGATTAGTAAATATGGGACTAGACACCTCATAGTAGAACTGGAGAGAAGATGGTTTGATACTGAAATAAACACCTGACATGTTTTTGAACAGGCATGTAGTGATGGTGGGAGACAGGTATACACGTCTGTGTGGGTTCTACTCGTGTGCAAAGAATTACAAGATGCTGAAATCTTTCTTTGGGTTTTGTTGCTGTTTTCAGGGAGCACAGAGTGATCAAAGAAATTCAGACCGTGAAATATTTTCCTAATTTTATTTGCATTTAAGTTTTAAAAATCTCTTATTGTTTGAAACCAAAGTTAACTTTTTAAATTATTTATAGTAGCAATAATGCATGTTTTTGTTATTGAACTATATCTCTCTAGTTCATCTAGTGAACAAAATCCTCCCTCAGCTAATTATAACTTACAGTATTTTCCCAGCAGTCTTACAATCAAATTATTCAAAATTGCATTTCTTTATTGCATATTGCTAAAACCCAAGACAAGCAAACATCAAGATAATAAACAATTATTTATTGCAAATTATTACCTAATATATAAGATTAACAGCTTGTAACTATTAAGATTAATACACGGGGTAAACTGTATTTATTATACTTATTTTGTAGCAAATATCTTTGTATAAAACATATGTTTATGTATTGCAATTAATGAGAAAAAGTGTAAGATTAACAATTTAAGCTGTGTTTTGTTCTGAGATTTACGTGCACTGTAAAATTTATTTATTGCGCTTATTAAAAGTATTTAATGATGGACTTTTAGATGCTATATTTTTAATGTGCAGATATAAACTAAAGGAGTGTTAAATTACAAAATGGGAAATTATAACTGAAGTCAAAGGATCTAACTATTTTCTGCTGTGAATCTACTTTTAAGCGGTCATCACTGGAGTTATGGAATCCTTAAATTGTGGCCTTTATAGTACATAATGAGTTGGGATGAGTTTTCCCTTTTTTAAAGGCTTTTTTAATCATTTGAACTAAACTCACCATCTTGCTCTTAAAGGTAAATGTGGCTCGTGGTATAAACACGGGCCTCAGTTTTTTCCTGATGAGGAGTGAATATAACATTTCTGAGAGGAGAGAGCAAGTGAAACCAGGTGACTTGTAATGTGCTGCAAGGAAGGATATGAGGATCATTTGAAGGAGCTGGGCCTGTTCAGTTTGAGGATGAGGAGGCTGAGGGGAGACCTTATCACTCTCTACAACTACCTGAAAGGACACTGTAGAGAGGCTGGTTCTGGTCTCTTCTCTCAGGTAATCAGGGGCAGAACCAGAGGGAACGGCCTCAAGCTGAAACAAGGTAGGTTTAGACTGGACACTAGGAAAAAATTCTTCACAGAAAACGTAGTGAAATATTGGAATGGGCTGCCCAGGGAGGGGGTTGAGTCACCATCCCTGGATGTGTTTAAACATCGCTTGGATGTGGTGTTGTGGGACGTGGTCTAGGGGTGTACTTGTAGAGTAGGGCTAATGGTTGGACATGATGATCCCAAGGGTTTTTTCCAATCTGAGTGATTCTGTGGTTCTGTGAAGAAACTGGAGTTTGAAAATCAGGTTTCTGCTTTGTCTTTGGAGAAGAGCTGCTGCTGCAATCGCGTTGTTTGCCCAGGTTGATGGAGATGATGTTTCAACAGAGACTTCTTTGGCCAAAGGACTTTGAAAATGATTCTGTGGATGGATGACCTTTTTCAGCATCTTTTACGCTTTCTTTGTTTTGCTGGGAAATTTTGACTGTCTCGATCTGGCAGTGATTAAGATCTGGTATAAGACGTTTTCTTAGCATTTTGTTTTGGAAAATAGTGATAAAAGTACATTCAGAACCTATTTACACAGGGGTTTTTTTTTGTAAATAAACTGGGTTTTGGGAAAGGAATCTTGCAGCTGAAATGTATTTCTGCTTCTGCTGCTTCCTGTGTAACCATGTTTAGTACCAGGTATTTAGAGTGCGCTTACTGATGTCATTGTAAGAAACAAGTGATGGTGACTTCATCAAGATTTCATATTTCAGTAAATAACCATGGACATAAACAGGTTGGACAGGGGGGGAAAATCCACATTACACCTATGAGTCAATTTTTGGTTTGTTTTGTTGGATTTTTTAATTATTATTATTTATTTAAATGTTGTGTGAATGGGATTGATTGTTGTTAAATACTATACAGCATATTACTAAGAAGATAAAAATTGAATTTAATATCAGTAATTGGGTACTTCTAGATTTAGGGTTTTTAGAGAGCATTCAGAAAGCCTCACAGTACAAAGAGAAGGAATTCATAAGAATGGCAAGCTGTGTATTTTAAAATTTAACTTGTAGGTATCCCAAGCAGTCATTCTTACTTTGAAGTGTCCTGTACTAGGTTTAAATAACTTTACTGTGTCAGACTTGAAATATTGAGCTACAAGTGTGTTTTAAGTCAGATGAAAATACAGTTAAGTGTCTTTATAACAACTATAGCAATTTGATGGAATAAGAAGCAAGTGAAATATTTTGTTACAAGCAGTGAAAACGTTGAGCTGAAAATGAGGTGGGGTTTTTGTTGAGCTTTCTGGAGCATAAGAAAAATGTCTTTTACTTTTTGGTTACAAGATGGATTTATAGTTTTGGGTTTTAAACACATTAAACCACTGAGAAGTTCTGCTTATTGCTCTTGGTGTTACTCCTGTTTAAAAATACTGGATCAGTTTCTCTCTAGCTAAAATTTATTGTTATAAAGTCATTCTACAAGATTTTTCGTCAAAGTGCTAACAGGACGAACTGATCCTGTTCCCACTGAAGTCAAAAGGCTCTCAGAGGGTTTTTTTAATTTATTTGTTGTCAACAGAGGTGTGAGTCTAAAAACGCCTATCAAAACATGTATCCTGTTCTGAGGTTCTTTTAAAGGCTTGCATTCTTAGTAGGATGCTTCCCTTCTGAAACACTGCTGATTTTGAAGAGCTACAGGTCTTGTGTATTATTATCTGTACATCTGTGGAACTCTAGGAGTTACCTGAGGTGGTTTCGCTGCTCGGGGAATTGAAGTGGTCTGGTCTGGGGATGCGTGTGGCTAGATGGAATATCTTGGAAGCGGGAATCAGTACTCTGGTGCTCCCTCCTGTCTTCAGATTTATGGTAATTACACCAAGTATTCCACAGCAGAGCCATCAAGGGTGCTGCTCTTTTCCTGCCACTGGCCACTGAAGGGTTTAAAAGCAAAGAGTGGAAGTAGCAGAGCAAAAGGAGGGTTATATTTTCCCAAATTTCTGTTCCTTGTTTCTGGAAGCCGGCAATTCATAACCTCCAGTTTTATACTTCCCATTGTCCTGGTTTCTTTACACAGGACAGTGCCCTTTTGTAGTTCTATCATCCTTTTTTTTTTTTTGAGAAATGATTGACAGAATGCTTAAAGCATTCTGAGGAATGGCAGAGTGGCTTAAGAGCACACAGCAGAGCCCAGTCCTTTGTTGGTGTAAGCTCCCGTAGCTCCCATATCTGACTGGTGTCTTGTAGGCAAAATATCCTCACGCTGGTCAAGCTCAAGCTGAGATTGTCAGAGACTATTCTTAGAAAGAATTTCTTCCCCATGAGGGTGGTGAGACACTGGCACAGGTTGCCCAGAGAGGTGGTGAAAGCCCCATCCTTGGAAGTTTTTAAGCCCAGGCTGGCTGGGGCTCTGAGCAACCTGCTCTAGTGGGAGGTGTCCCTGCCCATGGCAGGGGGGTTGGAACTGGATGATCTTCAAGGTCCCTTCCAACGCTGACAATTCTCTGAGTCTATGAGACTGGTATGAGAATTACTGAGCTATAATTAGACCCATGATGCTCCTTTTCCTGGTGTCCTTTTCCTAGTGTCCCCCTTCACAGGGCAGAACTCAGACTCGGGCAAGACGCTGCCCTTCTGATGGGGTAACAGAAATGATGCTTCCACCAGTGACTTTATGTGTGTGTGTGTGTGTGTGTGTGTGTCTAGACTTGGCCTCAGTCCATAGAGTCCCTGTTCCTGGTGGAACCTGTAGCTCTAGAACACCTCACAGGCTGAGGTTTAGTGGTTGCAGAACCAAACACAGCATTTTACAACAGTCCCAGTTTCGACGGCTCTAAACCCTGGTTCTGTATCCATTCTCTTTTCTTTTAGATTAACTTGACTGTGACATTTCTGGAATTTTTCTACACTAAAGTGAGAACAAAACAAACACCTTTTGCATCTGATCTGTGAAAAGCCATTATCATTAGGCCATCTGGAAAAAAAAAAAAAGGCATTTTTCATTCTTGAGCAGTGGCTAAGAGCTGGTTTCTTGAAGAATAGATTTCCTGTGATTGCTGCGTGATAGTGACAGTGCATCGCAAAAGGAAAGAAAGTGCTGAAACAAGTAGGGTTTTATAGCACCATTTATATTCTAGGTTTATTTCTGCAATAATTTAAACTTTTTTTTTCTCCTGCTTTGCAATTTCTTTGTGCTGGTAAAGGTTTATATAGCTTGGGAGACAGTGCTACCTGGAGTGTTAACTCTGGCTGGATTGACACAGACCCACACCAGCATGAAGAAATCGGCTACTTCAAAATAGTACAGCTTGCAGATTGACTGCTAAGAGAAAAATGTGGAGGTGGTTTGGGTTTGTTTGGTTTGTTTTCTTTTTTGTGGTTTTTTTTTTGTTGTTTGTTTGTTTGTTTTGGTTTTGTTTTAATGTTATTTAATTATTATTTATTTCTTTTTGTGGGGTTTTGTTGGTTTGTTTTTCTTTGGGTTTTTTGGTTGTTGGTTTGTTTTGTTTTCTTTGGGGTTTTTGTTGTCTTTTTTTTTTGAGGGGAGGGGAAGGATTTGGGTTTGGATTTTTTAATTTCACAATTTCTCAGCATTTTTGCTCCCCTGCTGCCCATGAAATACCACGTACATGTTCATGACAAGGTATGAATTTTGAAAAACTTTGACAAGTTCTTGTCAGAGAATGTTTCTTGACCAGGCTTTCTCATTGTACTGTTAAGAAAACCCAAGCCAAAAAAAAAAATTGAGAAGTGTTTGGTTTTTGGTTTTGGTTTGTTTTTTTTTTTTAATTAGAAATGGATTAAAAAAAAAAAAAACAACCAACCAAACCAAGTCATTTAAATCTTTTTGTAAGAGAGTCTGCTTCAGTATTTCACTGTGTGGTAACTGTCAGACTGTTAGTCCACACCAAGAATTAAATGCTGGATTTACCTGTAGTGCAGGCAGGAGGAGTGAACACTAAACAGTGCAGAACAGGTTCTGCTTGTCCTCCAAGTCCTTTGTGTCTCAGTTGCCTGATACCAAACTTGGGACACTCTGTGGACATTGGGTGGAAAAGAAATGTAGTGGCCAACTGGACAGCAGCGTAGAGGATGGGAGGGGTTAAATTAAATTTAATTTAATTTTTTATGTTTTTTAATGTATCCCATCCATGTGCTCCTGTACAGCACAGCAACTTTGGATGTAGCCCTTGGAGGAACAAGTTGATGAGAATATTCCCCTCAACTGCATCTGTATCCAAATCCTGAACTTTCGCCACAGATTTTGGATTGTGATTGTCTTCCAGTGTTGTAATCTAATGGTGTTTTTTCTCCTTCTTGTTATTTGGTTTCTAAATTGCATGTGTATTTTTAATACACAAGATGTACTTTTTAATATTACTCTTCCATAGGCTCCTCTAAATGTATGCATTACAAATATTGCACCCAGGGATTTTATTTTATCTTCTTTTTATTTTTTCCCGAGGACAAAGTGTTATTCAGCAGAATTTATCAGGAAATCTTGGGGAGGACAGATGGAATTCTGAACCCCTGGAAAGATGCACACTTGCTCCTGAATGGTGATGGATATGAGTCAGGATTACGAATGCGAGGGAGCTTGGTTTCTGCAAGTGCAGAGGAGAAGGGATGTGATCCCCAAGGGAATATTTCTGCTGAGATGGGGTCTGGAATATGAAAATACCTTAAGGATCTGTGAGGACAGTTTCCAAGTGTCATTTGATCACAATGCTGGGTTAATAGCCACTGTTCTTACCTGGTCTTGCAGTGTGAGGGGCAATATTTATTTGAATATTAGGTGACAGTCAGATCCAAACCAGGGTTTTTTTTTTGTCTCTTATGTAATGCATACCTTGTGATTCCAGTTAAACTTTATCAAAGAGTTCCCATACGAGTGCACCAAACGTGTGTGTATATAACTGTGAGTCATGTGCAGGTTCTTTTGGAATATGTGGCTCATTTCCTTTTAGAGTTTGTGCTTTCCTAAGCTCAACATTTTATAGATTTCAGTGCCAGAAGCACAGGTATGCCATCATTTCTTCACTGAACTAGGTCTCGAGGATAAGCTTTTGTATTGGAATTCAGTTTATTTCTCATCAATTATAGATGGGATCTAATCTGTAGAGAGCATTCACATCTTGTGTGATCTACCCCATGAATTTCAAGTTTGTATTTGGTGGATTTGGATCTTAGTTTTTCTGTATTATTAGTGTTTGTATTTGGTGGATTTGGATCTTAGTTTTCTGTATTCTTAGTGTTTTCACAGCTTTCACTGGAGCCTTGAAATGCTTGGTGCACGTGATCATGCACAGTCTTTAAAGTCAACCTTGCAAAATTGTCCTAAAACTTTACTTTCAGGAACCACAAAACCTGCTTGTCTGCCACATGCCCTGAAGATTGATTAAGAAACAGAGGATATTTGACAAGTTTATAAAAAATAATTACTGCCCCAGGCAAATGAGTAAGTAGTATTTTCATTTGTACGTATCTGCTTTTGAAAACCTAGTTTAAATGTGATACATTTTAAGGCAAAGCATAAAAATCCTCACAGCATGGAACACATCTAGGTAGGAATATACTGCAACAAATAATTCTGAACTTATGAAAACAATAGTGGGATTTTTGGGGGAGGAAAAAAAATCCCCAAGGTTCATTTAATCAGAGGCTCACATCCCGTTCCTCAGCTTTTGGTTCAATTTGGAGGCTCACATTTTATTTTGAGGCTGTGAAAACGTTCACGGAGAACACTGTGGAAAAAAAATCCTTGAGTTGAAAGATGGGATGCTTTGGATGTAGCTTTCTGGTAGAAGATTGGAGTCTGTGTTGTGGTCAGTGGGAAGCAGAGGGTTTCAGAGGAAGTATCTCTGCCTGTTTTTTGGAATTTGGGAGGACTCGAATAAGGCAGTTAAGATCTCGCTATTGAGTAGGTTATGTTGGTAGGTTACAAATACTTGGTTGGTGGTGTTTGTTTTGCTATTTAGGGTGTGAAAACTCAGTACTTAAGGGTTTGTGTTTGCACAGGGACGAGTTATACTTAGTCCAGGACAACAGACTTGGATAAGAAAAAATTATGTCTTCATGGTACTACAGCTAATCTTGAAAGTTTATGATTTGTTGTAAATACACAGATTATTCTAATTCTATCTAGCTAAATAAATTATATGAGCATTTTCCTGTAGTCTTTCCTGACTACAGCTCACAAGAGGTTCTGGAAAAAACCCAAAGGAGTTGCTGTGTTCTGAGATTGGGCTCAGACCACATGATGACATTAGCAGTGTACAGTAAAGCAGAGGTAGAACAGTAGTAAAAACACCCTTCTATTTCCTGGGTAGTCAACAATGAAGGAAGTTGTTAATTATCAGCTATAGATTTGCTTCTTGTGCTTCAAAGCTTACACTACTGGGTAACTTTGATGATAGAGTAGTTTGGGCTTTACATACATTGCCTCATTAGGGAGACAATAAACCAATTTTAATATGTCTCAGTCTGCTATTTTCAGATGAAACTGTCATCATGGGTCTTTTTTGTTACACTTCACAGCCTGGAATACTTTTTTCCTTTAGTTTAGCATGTTTTCTTCTCCATATATATGTTGTAGTCGAGATATTAGCAGTTGTGGCATATCACTTCATGACTGCGTAGAGTGTCTTTGGGTAAAATACACATCATATAATGCAAGTTAAGCAGATATTCCACCTCAATGATGTAAAAATAAAGTAATAACACCCGAGTAGTGTCTGGAAAGGCTACAAGCTGTCCTGTTCTGTAGGCACAGTGGGCCACAGAATGGTCTAAATGAGGAGTAATGGGAATTTATCACGTTGGAGTTGAGTTCGGAACCTATTTGGATGGCCTAAATAATAATTAATTTTTACTATAGAATAGTATAAATTAAAAGTCACGTATTTCAAAATGAAAAGGTCACGTGGTTTATAGCTCAAAAACGGAGTGGAATTTAGGTACTTAGATTCTTGCCTGTTGTCCAGGGTCTTTACCTCCAAACATCTAAACAGATGATCCTTTCCCTGGCACCCATTGTTCTCCACTGGTTAGGTCTGACTTAACTGATTTAACTATCCCATGCTAGAATAACTGAAATTTAAATTAGATGAATTTTACCCTTCATATCTGAATTCTTATCTAGACTCTAGATCAGAGAAGTTTATGGCAAAGCACTGTGGTTACTGCTAATGATTAATGCCATCCATACAGGACTGCAAAGTACCTGACTGTTCGCCTCACCTGCTGCTCTGGCAGCTTCAGCTAATTGCTCTGTTAATAAAGTACTGCCTGAATTCAAAAGGGCCGTATTTACATGGCCAGCAGCAGGGGAGGAGGGAGCAAATTTCATTGGGAGGGGGGTTTTACCATCACATTACGTGTCCTTTTAATGATTACTGAAGACTCCCTTTTGGCTGCTATCAGCCTGTCACTGCACTGGGTGAAGTTTAAATTCCTCCCATTCGAATAGCCATAGGTAGCTGCAGTGCTGCTAAATTTTAGCTGCTGTTAACAGTTAATATAAAAACTCTTTGTAGGATTTGTATTTTTCTTCTCCAAACTTCCTCGAACTACTTCCTGCAGATGAACACAGAGGCGATGATTCGTAGAATCATTCAGGTTGGGAAAGCCCCTTGGGATGATAGAGTCCAACCATTAACCCTGCTCTACAAAGGTCACCCCTAAACCACATCCCCCAACACCACATCTCAACACACCCAGGGCTGGTGACCCAACCCCCTCCCTGGGCAGCCTCTTCCAGTCTCTGACTCCTCTTGCCGGCAACAATTTTTCGTTCATATCCGGATTCAATATACTACTTAAATATACTTCTGGAAAAACTTGCATATTAATATGGGGGGTTATTTGTGTACTTAATCATTCTCTTGAAGATTTTGAAGCCAGAGGTCTGGCTTCTAAATTTTTACGTTCTTTTTCTTGCTTCTAAATCACCGATCTTGCTTCTAAAATCACCACAGCTGGTGCTAAACAGAGCTCCTTTTTATGCATCTTCCTTGCAAGAACTGGATTTTATTATTAACGGACGGTGGCAGATGCTGAGTTAGGTCAGAGATCAGTATCATTTCTTTCTTATTTGGCATAATTTAGGAAAAACTTCAACCTGATGGAAAAAAAACAATGAATGGAAATATCATAGAGTAAAATCTGCTTTATATTTAAAATGTTACAACTGTTATCGAGTTGAAAAGGCTACATTATTAGAAGCAATTCAGATCACTGTGGAAGAAATCCATCTGTATTATATATGTTTGTTGAAAGATTGTGGTGAGGTGCTAGAGACCTATATGCAGAACTACACTGGTAAATTTTTTATTTTCTGGTGACATCTGGGGTCAAAAAGTGTAATTTTGTGTTTTGTAGCAGTGAATATGAGTGGTCTATATCAAAAAGTATGGTTGAAATAGTATATTTTTCTTGAGTGGATCGTTATAAGGACACGTACCAGTTATACCTTTGTCTAATATAACTTCTAGTGGCCAAAGAGAAATCACTTGTACTAATAAAGATTTCCTGTTACAACCATAAACTGTTCTAGTACCTAGCTGTTGGCTGTTCAGGGGATAATGCAAAAAGACTCTACAGAAATCCAAACAGGTTTTTTTACCTTTTGGCAAAAATAAAGAAAAATATTTCATTTAATGAATTTGATAACTCGGAAATAGAAATTTGATTAAACTATTTTGCAGGGATCTTGGAACATATATTTATTTTTTATTATTATTATTATTATTGTGGGAATCTTCAGGGGACAACTAAACCAAATCTACCTAAACTTTTCTACGTTTATCATTAGGTATAATTTGGGATTACTGTACCACATTTATTCTTTGTTCTGTACAATATACAGAGAGAAAGCAAAGCAAAAAAAAAAAAGAGTGGAATGTAAATTGTGGTTATTTAAGCAAGAGAATAATCATCAAAGTCATTGAACTGAAGAATTGTATTTTCCATAATATTTGCACCAAAATAGTTTCAGGTTTAAAAGTGTACATTAATAGATTGTGTAAATAAGGGCATGCTGACCTGAAATAGATAACTACTTCTGTGGAATGAGTTCATCCAGGAACTTTATTTTCACGGGGATGAAGTGAAACTACATTCAATGTAGCATCCCTTGTGATTGATTGAATCTTTAGTATCATTCCTGCTACTATTGTTATTGTTGTTCTCTCCCTTTCTAAAAGCAAACAGGATCAATGCAGTTGGGTCTTGGCCATACCAGTAGATTTCAAGCACAGCAGCAAAGCAAAGGCTTCTCCCTTGGACTCAGAATATGCACATAGTACCCAATGTGCCATGTTAATACTTCTGAATTTTTTTTTTTGTTTTAATAAAGGCTTCTCTTGTTTCAAATGCAGCATTTCCAACTGTATCACGGAGGGAAAAAACAGAGGGGAACTTACAGAAGTTGAAAACTTTGTGTGGGAGAGATGATGCAGAAGAACCTTGTGGTCGTTGTCAGTGGCTGGCACAAAATTGGCTACCTAGGTTTTGTTTCTCAGCTTAAAGCTGCTTGAGGCTGCTCAGTAGTGTACTTGGCACTGCTGGGATGTTCAGAAACAGCTTAGGGAGAAGGATGTGTGGCTTGTTTAATTTGTGGCAGAAGTTCTAGCATGAAGCATTTAAGCGTAGCTTGGACTCAAGAGAAGGAAAAAGCCCCAAACTATTGATAATAAGAATTGTGTATCAACACAATGGGAACAGTGTTAACAGAATGGAAAACTCCTGAACCAATGTCCCCGTGTTGGTCTCTGCAACTATCAAAACCTTGACTAGTACCGAATGGAATTACTGAGAGGCCTTATATCCCAGAAAAGAGCAACTTCAGGCATTGGCAGTTTCAGTGAAAGATGGATTATGACACTGTGCATGTGGAACTTAAATCGTGAGTGATGTAGATTACAAATGAGGTTAGAAAAGAGCTTTAGATTGCTAACGACACCTGATTTTTTTTTTTTTTTTCCTTATTTCCCCTGTAGAGTAGAATTTCTAATGTTAGGACTTCTATCCTTGGAAAGTTCTATCCTTGGAAAGTTCACACAAGAACTGTGGTCCACCTATTCCCAGCTTTTAAAATCATGCAATTCACTTGATAAAATTTGATAAAACACAGGTTTTGTGGCCGTGTTTCCACTTACCCTGTTTCATTTTCGACTTTTTTTTTTTTTTTTTTCTTTTGAAGGTATTAATTTCATGGGTTTGTTAGACTATGCTTCCAAATGTACCAGTGTTAAAAACTTTGTGCTCTTCTGGTCAAATAGATATCATTCAGGCCAGAAGCTGCATAGTAGCAACAATTCCAGCGCAGACAAACACAAAGATAAGTAAAATGGGAAAACAGCAATCACTTGCACATGCCCCAACCCTTCAAAGCAGGAATCTGTCAATCTTTCAGATTGTTTTTAACAGATGAATAGATTTGGAAAGTACCATGCAGAAAGCTTGGTGATCGTATGGTTACATCAGGTTCTCTTTTTTCTCGTTTTAGAAAGACTCTAAAAGGAATCCTTACATTACAGTAAGGTGTAAGATTTTGTTACTCTAGATGCAATAGTGTTTTGCAATGTCCTATTTTAAGGTTGACACATCAGTGTACCACCAAACAGGGGCAGAGCTGTACGTAGCTACAAGTGTCAGCAGTCAGCTGAAGCAGAGCACTTATTGCAGATCTCATTGTGGCTTTGGGGTGGGCAAAGGCCTCTTAGGAACTGTGATGCTTTAAAATTTCTTCCAACCTGTTGCCTCAGGAGCCCATCAATGATCACAGCTAGAGAAAGTTTGGAAAAGTTGCTGAAAAGCAGATTGCTTGAATGAACGTGTAGTACAAAGGACTGGAAATGATAATGGACGTTATCCTAATTCCTGAAGAATCCAGTGGGAAAAATGCCTGAGTCACTGAATGAAACAGGGGATGATAAATGTCACTGACTGCTGCCAGCGTGCCTTTTTCCTCCTAGTTTCTTCTCTTCACACATCTCCTTAAGTCAGACCTTAATCCTGTATTACTGCTTATGCACAGGTTGGCTCTCGTCCCTTTTGCTCTCTCCTTATAATTTTTTTTCTATACGTTTCACTGAAATCTTCAGGAATAAGTTACCCAGTGCTCTCAAAAACCATGTCTTCCTCGAGTCATTGCTACATTCAATTCCTGAAGGCTCATTTTACTCCAGGTTAAACTGTTAAGTGGAAATAACCAACAACATGTCTCGCCTCGAAACAAGATGTTAATCTGTCTGTGGCAGAAGGGAGTGTGGGAAACAAACTGGGAAAGTGATGCATATATGAGGTGAGTGGTTCTGTCAGAAATGACAGGATTGCTGGTTGGAGAAACCTGAAGAATACAGTCACAGAAGGACAAATTCTGCTGCACCTTAGCTCAAATGCGTACTAGAAACTAAAATCCTCCAGGAGGATTTGAAAGCCTGATGTTTGAAGTAGATTTTGGAAACAATTATATCAAAAAGTTTGTTTCTGTCACATTCACATGAATTTACTACTATGGTTACAGAATGCTAGGGGTTGGAAGGGACCTCTGAAGATCACCGAGTCCAACCCCCAATAACATTATGTAGGTGTTAAGGTCACATATATGTTCATAGCTTCAAAGATTTCTTCCAGCAGCTACAGCCCCGGTGAAGTACGAGCTAATTTTCATTGTAAAAGTCACTTTTTTTGTCGTTGTTAAAACAGAGTGTTTCATGGTTTTTCACTGCTGGTCTGCAGATTGCTTGGAGACCTCTTGATGTTGAGAAGAGCGGTTGTATTTTAAAGCTGTTGGCTGTAACGTAAACTTTCTTCACAAGAATGTCTGATTCTATCTTTCTATCATCTGTGTTATTTAAGGGCCTGTTCACAGGAAGATTTTTACTGTGCCATTTCCTGAGGACTGTGCCTGTAGTCCAGGATCCCATTGTATTAGGCAAATAGCAATGTACAAAGAAATCCTTACTTGAGGAATTTGAAAGAATTCCTTTCCTTATTTTTATTGTCAGACTGGAAGGGTCTGATCAACTGCACTGGGACTCGGGTATCTCTTTCTCTTCATTATACCTCCTATTTTATTTTCAGTCATTTGGTCCTTTCTTCCTTCCTTCTGAAGGGCACGGGAGATAGCCAGTAGCTTTTCTGACCTGTGTTCCCCCTCTCTTCCCCAGCTCTGTGCTCCAGGTTTCCTAAAGATGTGTGAATCAGAGCAAGGTGCAGGGGAGTGGGCCAACATCTACTGGACTTTTCAGGGTTTCTGCTTGTTTTTCATGATGGGCAAAGAATGAAAAGGAAGATCTTGACAGAATGGATCCTTTATGAGAGAAATGTAAGAGTTTATTCTGTCTTTCCACACACCCCCCCCCCCCCCCCCCCCCCTCACACACCCCACACCATCATTTGTCCAGCAGATCCACTATAAAAA
>JANVCC010000037.1:616546-642360 GCA_025345505.1 Todiramphus chloris collaris
AAAAAAAAAAAAAAAAAAAAAGAATAATCTTTATTCATGGGAAGAATTTCTGTGAGAAAAATCACCAGTATCAGTGTTATCTGGCAGGTCTCTACTCTGCAATTCTCAAGCAAGTCCTGTTTTGAACTGGCAGTATCAGAATAAGTGACGTTATCTTTCTGGGGATTTGAAGAAAGAAAACAAAAAATGTCATCCATGTGAAGGTGAAACTTCAGTTGCGATGCCTGTAGGAGGAGTTTTCTGCCATTTTATCTTTGTTCAGCAACTTAGATCATGCAAGAACTGTCTGAAGACAGATTTGGCTGGCATGAGACCGTAATAAATGGATGACTCATAATTCTAGTTCTTGTTTGGTTGGGCTTTTTTTTTTTCCCCAAGCAAACAGCATGGCTTTCCTCTGTACTGAAATAGATTTTGGGGTTTTTGGTGGTTTGTTTGGTTTTTTTGTTTGTTTTCTGCTGAGATTTTAACATTTTATTCAGGAAAAGCCTTGGTAGCTGTAGGAACAAGCCTCACCTTTGTTATTTTTTTTATTTTTAATTTATTTTTTTTTTAAATCACAAAGTAGGTTTTCTGCATCTGGCCCCATCACATTCCAGGTCTGCCCACCAGAGGAACTATCTGCTGTCAGTAAAATTTATTCCTCGTTAATAATAACATCCCTTAAAAACTCCACAAAAATGTATTTTTCATATTTTTCACATTTTTAATTTTTCTATTCTATATAACATCCTCCTGCAAAGAGTGATCTTTCTTTCACAGTTATGTGACTATCTCAAAAAAGAATTACTGAATTTATATATTTGGTAAAAACGTTTGGATGCTGTGGTCCTGTTAGCTGCTTTTCCTGGTTCTGGGAACACTGGGATGTCTCTACAGCAGGCTCTGGTCTATTCCTTTCAGTGTACATTTTTAAAGCAAGTAATGTGGACTACAGAGCAGCTCCCAGTGAAATGTGAAGAGGACAGACTGAAAATGAAGGGTCACATAATGCTGCTAGAAAGCCAATTTATGTACTTCCTGAAAGAGTTCTTGACCCATTGTAGTCTCACTCTCCAACACCCGTTTTCCTCTTCGTTCTTAATTTTGTGAAGGTTTGCGCGGATCCGTCTGCGTGCATGGCTATCTTGCTCTGCAGATTCTTGTTCTGGTGATTCATTGCTTCATCCAGATGAACTGAAAAGGAAGGGTGGGGCTGCAGGCCCAGGAGGACCTTCTTCTGCATCTGATGTCCTTGTAGAACTTTGCTTGTGACAGCGTTGTTACCTTTCCAGTGAAAAGGTCTTTTCTCCCCAAAAGTTTGCGAGTGCTTTGTGATTAGGAACATGAAATATTGCCATAAATCACCTTGAGATTAAAAAAGGGACCTACTTTTAATTTAGTTCTGATGATAAATATGTCTTGGGAAAATAGATGAAGTCACTCCTTCAAGTGGATTCTGCCTTTGATTGGATGGAGTAGGCAGGAAAAAAATACACTTTATAGACTAAATGCTTATATGTATCAGCTCTTCTTTATATCTGTATAGTTGTGTTTGTCTTTCATCTTTTATTCATGCCTTTTATACATGTGGATATAAATGTTTGTTGATTGCCATATCAAAAGGCAGAAGTAACATCCTAACAGGCTGGATGATATGTGCAGGAAGACTTTATGATACTCAAAAATTTGCAAGAATTATGCTCTTGATATTTCACTGCTTGAGCCCGGATATGGTATGTGAGATTACTAGTGACTTGGAAAGCATGAAAGGGTTTGGTTTGGGAAGATGTTAGTTGAAGCCTTTCATGCCTTCCGCTCTTGACAGTGATTATAATGAAGATAATGAAGTGGCTGACAATAGAGGTTTGAAGAATGAAATGGGATGAGAAAGGAATTGCACAATAGATACAAAATGGTAGCTCCGCTTGGTAGTATGTGGGTAACCAAAAGAACAATACAGAGACACAGATGATTTCTCAGAGTTCCAAAATCCTGAGATAGCTTTCTTAATAGTTCAATGACAGAACTCTGTTCTGTATCTTTGAGCTAAAAGAAAAACTATAGGTTTAACTCTCAGTAAGTCAGCTCTTTTCAGCCTCAAAGAAGAGAGAGAAACTGTTTCCGTGCAATTTCTTGGTCAAGGCACTGCAGAATTAAGAGCTACAATCATTGAACTTCCTGACTTCTGTGATCTGGAAGTTGTCAAGGTTAACAACTGAGTTTATTTACATTGTTTATGGAGCAGGAAGTGTAATTTATCTGCTGGGACTAGGGGTCAGCTAAGGTGAGGTGTGCAACAGATGCATTGCAAGGTTTTTTGAACTGAAGAACTACTTTAATCCACTTGATGGCACAAATATTTTGAATAGGTTGGCCCTTGACATCATAAGCATTGGCTGGAACCATCAAAGTTGTTTCTTGACTGCATACAAACTGAAAATGTGGGTAGAGAAAATAGAAAAACCATATAGAAACCCCCCTATTTTTACTTCTAAGAGTGAATGAAGATTAATCTTTCCTCTCTCCAAGACTGTGGTATGTGTTTCAAACAAGAAAATTTTGATTCCTTTTGCTCCACTTGGATGTCCTGCAAAAATCTCCAACCCCCAGGCAGGCGGTGTGTACAGGGTGATCACTGCAGCTCCACTGGATTCCAGTTCACAGAATCACAGAATCACTCAGGTTGGAAAAGACCCTTGGGATCATTGTGTCCAACCATTAGCCCTACTCTACAAGTACACCCCTAGACCACGTCCCACAACACCACATCCAAGAGATGTTTAAACACATCCAGGGATGGTGACTCAACCCCCTCCCTGGGCAGCCCATTCCAATATTTCACTACCCTTTCCGTGAAGAATTTTTCCTAGTGTCCAGTCTAAACCTGCCTTGTTTCAGATTGAGGCCATTCCCTCTGGTTCTGTCCCTGATTACCTGAGAGAAGAGACCAGCACCAGCCTCTCTACAGTGTCCTTTCAGGTAGTTGTAGAGAGTGATGAGGTCTCCCCTCAGCCTCCTCTTCCTCAAACTAAACAGGCCCAGCTCCTTCAAACGGTCCTCATATGATCAATTCTCCAGTCCCTTGACCAGCTTCGTTGCCTCCTCTGCACCCGCTCCAGCACCTCGAGATCTCTCTTGTACTGAGGTGCCCCAAACTGGACACAGTACTCGAGGTGAGGCCTCACCAGTGCTGAGTACAGGGGGACAATCACCTCCCTACTTCTGCTGGTCACACTATTTCTAATACAGGCCAGGATGCCATTGGCCTTGGCCACTTGGGCACACTGCTGGCTCATATTCATTTGCCTGTCTATTAGAACCCCCAGATCCCTCTCCGACAGACAGCTCTCCAACCACACTGCCCCCAGCCTGTAGCGCTGCATGGGGTTGCTGCCGCCCAAGTGCAGGACCTGGCACTTGGCCTTGGTGAAACTCATACCATTAGCAGTGGCCTAGTGATCCAGTCTATCCCAATCTCTCTGGAGAGACTCTCTATCCTCACGCAGATCAACACACCTGCCTAACTTGGTGCCATCTGCAAGTTGTGCGAGTTCACTGACAGTTGCAGCACTGCAGACATGTCAGGGCAGATTTTGAAGATCTTGGTTTTTTATGGGTAAGGTGAAGGCTGAGGTTGGACTGGAAAACCTTGAAGGTTGGTGACAACACGCACAGGAAAAAGAACCCGGCTTGACTTTCAGGTGCCAGCATGAGTGGGGAACAAAACACATGGTGTTCTGTTGATACTGAGAGTCTGTGTTACAGAATAGGACATCACGAACCCAGACTTCTGGGGGTTGTTTTTTCACCAGATGCTTTTTGTGGAGAACAGCAACAATTTTGATATCTTTCCCCCCACCCCCAGTTTTCTGCTGTTTTGTGAGCTTTGAGCAACAGGAGGCTACAATTTAGTTATTTGTGCTTCAAGTGTAAGGATTTTGTTCAATTTGGTACTCTTCAGAGGATGTAATTCTGGAGTAGAATTTGAAAGGAACCAAAGTTGTGTTTGGAACGTATGAAAATCAAGTGGCTTGTATTTTAGCCACTTAATTTTTATATCCAAAGCCCTTGGTTTCTAATTGTGAGGTAGAACTAAATGGCAAGGCAAAGGCATAGGTTCTCTTCCTATCCTCTCCCTCCACAGGGACATGTAGATACATTGGTTTGCTCCTGAGAGAGTTAATTAACAAATGATTCTGACTAAAGGAATTGTGGAATGCTTTGGTGTTTTCTTCCCCCGATAGCTTCCGTTGCTCCACATGTTACATGGGGTGGTCAATTTTTTTATCCAGTGAGCTGACTACTAAAAAAAATCCTTAATTTGCAAAGGCCTAGGAACATATATTCCAGAATTTGGGAAAGCTCTCGGTGGTACAATCCAGAGAGGGTCACAACTTGCTACAGGGTAGTAGTGTCGTGAGAGAACTCTGGGCTGGAAAATACTGGTTTGGAACTGCCCAGTAATAATGGATTTGCACACAACTAAGGGAAATGAGAGTGACACTTGGAAGAGAATAACATGAGTCTGTTTGCACCTGGAATCCTGGAGCTAAGTGCTCCTCTTGGCAAATTGTAAGCAGGAATGAAAGTCTGGGTTCCAGAGGCTGGTGATGAATGGAGTGTGCCCCAGGGGTCAGTTCTGGGTCCAGCCTTCTTCAGCATCTTCATCAGTGACCTGGATGAAGGGATAGAGTGGACCCTCAGCAAGTTTGCTGATGGTATGGAACCAGGAGTGGGTGATAGACCAGAGGCTGTGCTGCCATCCAGCGAGAGCTGGGCAGGCTGGAGAGCTGCGCAAAGGCAAACCTCATGGAGTTCAACAAGCAGAAGTGTAGAGTCCTACACCTGAGGAGGAACAACCCCATGTACCACTACTGGTTAGGGGTAGACCCACTGGAAGGCAGCCCCATGGAGAAGGACCTTGGTGTCCTGGTGGACAATAAGTTCTCCAGGAGACAGGAATGGGCCCTGGTGTCCGGGAATGACAATGGTCTCCTGGGGGGCATCAAGAAGAGTGTGGCCAGCAGGTCAAGGGAGGTTCTCCTGCCCCTCTGCTCTGCACTAGTGAGACCATATCTGGAGTATTGTGTCCAGTTCTGGGCTCCCCAGCTAAAGAGGGACAGGGAAATAGTGGAAAGAGTCCAACAGAGGCTACAAAGATGCTGAAGGGACTGGAACATCTCTCTGATGAGGAAAGGCTGAGAGCCCTGGGGCTGTTCAGCCTGGAGAAGAGAAGCCTGAGAGGGGAGCTTATGAATGTTTGCAAATATCTGCAGAGTGGATGTCAAGTAGAAGGGGCCAGGCTCTTTTCTGTGGTGCCCCGTGACAGGATGAGAGGCAATGGTAGCAAGGGGAAACACAGGAAGTTCCACCTCAACATGAGGAAAAAAATTCTTCACTGTAAGGGTGACAGAGCCTGGCCCAGGCTGCCCAGAGAGGTTGTGGAGTCTCCTTCTCTGGAGACTTTCCAGTCCTGCCTGGCTCTGTTCCTGTGTGGGCTGCCCTGGGTGACCCTGCTCTGGCAGGTGGGTTGGACTCGCTGATCTCCAGAGGTCCCTTCCAACCCCCACCTTTCTATGATTCTATGAATTTATCGTGACACCACCTATTTCTTCCCAAGACTTTTAGAGTCAGTTACAGATACGTTGGCAATCCAGCATTTTCCAGCCTACCAGCCTGATCCTCTTTGAGCCAACTTCTATATGGCTTTGTTATTTCAACTGATATGTGTTTTCTTTACTGAAAGCCACAAAATCACCAGGCTGCCCTACATGTCATGTCCTCCTTTTCTATTGCCAGTAGGACCAGATAGAACACTGGTTTTTAATATGATTTTGAAACCAATAATGAAGATCTACAAAGCTGGCTCCTCATGTATTGAGAAACTCACATGGATGAGTTTCTGGCAGATCACATTGTGCATAATATTTGTTAACTGATTTATTCTTTCCTTTGGAAACTGCTATCTAAGAAAATATCCCATCTTTTTAAACTGCCTTTAAGTTACAAAATGGACTTTAAATGTGGAAATACAGACACATTTATGCAAGACCTAAGAGCTCAGAGAAAATACCATTGTATATTTTGCTGTATCTGTAACAAATGTTTCTAGTTTGAGTTTAGATCAGTAATGTTTTAGTCAATTTTTATTAAACAAAAAAAAAAAAAAGTGATAATGCATTTTTAAAAAGAATTTGCAAAGCCATTTTCAAAATCTGTGGTGTATATAAAACACCCAACACAACTACAGAAGGATTATTTTCTTTCCCTAGTGGGAACAGGTCTTATTCAGCTTATGGAGAGGAAAATTGTCTGTTTGGTCAAATACAGTTCTTGATTATCCATCAGATATGAAAGGGAGTTCTGTGATGTTCTCTAAAAGCCTGCAGAATTAGGCCTTGTCAGGAGGGAAGGTGAATTTCAAGAACAGTCTGCTTTCAGTGGCAACTTGGATGAGGTAGGTTGTGAACTGAGTTTCTGGTGGCATCAAAGGGTGTGAAGCCAGCTTCCAACTCTTGCTTGGCAGAAGCCTTAAGGTACAGACTAGTCTGAGGAAACGACTCACTGCCTGCAACACGTAGAATGTGGTTGCTGTCACCGACCAGATCTTGATTATGTTATCATATGGAACATTGATATATAGGTCAAAGACTGTAAAGTTGTAAAAAAAGCAGGTACATCATGTGAGCAGCAAAGTTACGGAAGTGGTTGCGTGATTTCAAGGCCCACCACCCATACTAGCTCAGTAGCCATGGCTGGAAGTACCAAACAAGAATGGCAGAGGAGCAAGGTTTGCATGGGAAAGCGTTTTGGTGATGAAAGAGCAAATACAAGGAATTAATTATGACTTAGAAGGTCCTCTTCTGATTAAAGCCATGGAAGCTGACAGGCAGCAAGATGAAGCTCGTAGTGCCTTTGAAGGATCTTGGTCTTAGTGCTCTCTTTCCAGATCTTCACTTTGCCTCAGAACATGTACAGCAGAAGAACCACAAAGAACAGACAAATGTCAGATCACCAGAATGGCTCAGCTGATGGCACAGTAGACGAATGACTTTATGAGAGAGGAATGAGTTTGTTCTTTCTGTCTTTTCCGAGCTTGTCAACTGGGCTTCTGTTTGTGATGGTGTACGTGGTTCAGCCCCCTATTCACTACGAGAAGGGCCAAACCCACCAATCAATTTCCTAGCTACCCGTACACTTTCACTCCTGAGTTACAACTAAGAGTAGGGCCAAACCCACCAATTGATTTCCCAGCTCCCAGTACACTTTCACCATTGAGTTACAAAGGTACAGTCCTTGGTTTGATGACTGCTCTTAGTTCAGGCCTGGATGTTGCAATAAATGGTACAAACTTAGGGTGGTTGTGGTATAGTTAAATTTTCAATGTGGCAAAGCAATTCTAAGAGCCTGCCTAACTTCTTTGGATGCTTTTTACTAGCTCTGGAGTAAAATTTTTCAGAGGCCAGCACTGACCCATCAGAATGTACATTCAAAGTAGCCAATAAGCCATCCCTTTATGCTCTATAATGCAATCATTCATAAAAGTATTTAAGAAAAGGCATGATCTATTTTCTACATGTTCCTTAAAGGGATTCCATTTTAGCTTCAATTGTAATTTTTACCTTTTTTGGTAGAATTTATTGACACTGTGCCTAGCACAAGCCCTAGATTTTGCATCATCCTTTTGTCTGCAAGCATATTCACCAGCCACTTAATTTGTCATAGCCCTGGAGGTATCAAAACTAATGAGCTTTGTTTGAATAGACTTTTTCCAGTTCATCTAGCACACTTTGGGGTAATCATTCAGTTTCTGTTTGCTTCTGATGTGAGGCATTGTGGGAAATATAAGAAAATAATGGTTAAAAAAAAAAAGGCAGTAGAAATTGTTAATGGCCACATTCTCTGGAAAGCCCTAAAGATGTTATATTTTTAATTTCACCATTTATTGCAGTATCGCGAGTACCTTTAAGTACAATCATTACGAGATAATATCAAAGGAGAATCTGATAAAACGCTATTTTTCAATTAGCTCTGAGTTTAATACTTTGCTTTTTTAAGTATTTCACAGCTAACAAATCTTTAAACAATCTAACCTTTCAGGATTTGGAAGTGGACAAGATGATAACTATGAATACATAATATTGCAGCAGTGGCAAGGGTTTAAAAATCTATTACTGGGATTACAGACAGGAATACCTTTTATTGGTCAGACAATTGCATTTTCATTTTTCTAAAGCATTTCCCTCCGCTTGGTATTATACCAGAGAGATACACAAAAGTGGAACACAGAGGTGTGCGCTGCATAAGTAATTCCTGAGTGTCAGGTACTCTCTACAACATATGCTTTTAATCTCAAGCTCCTAGGAAGATTTGTCCTTCTTGACAATTAGGTTTAGGTTTGGTTTTTTTTTGCCTTGTATCCTCTAGAATAATATATCTTTAACTTCTAGGAAGTTTCCACTTTTAGAATAAGGGGCTTCAATTTCTTCTTTTTAAAGTTAGTGAAATGAGGACAGATTCCCTAGAACTTTTGGTTAGTTTCTTCTGAAAAACCAAGAAGAACCTGGTAGGCCTGGCTCTAAATTTGCCTGCTGAGCAGCTCAGTGAGCCGTCATTTTTTTAACAGGATATAATAAGCACCTGAAATTTACCTTGCGATAAATTTGCATCAGTAAAGGATTTCACTTCTAAATAGCCTGTTACAATCTAACAAGGATTGTTTCATATGACCACTCCCAGGACCTCTTTGTATATTTTCACATTTCTTATTATCAGTTGATGTGATGAAAGTTTTTTTCTTAAAAGCAGAGGAGGGAAGAGAGAAAAAGGAGTGAAGGAGATGAGAGGAAGAAAAGAGGAAGAGTTATTTGCTTTATAAATCAGCTGAGATCTCCTTTGGAACTTTTTTTTTGGTGATGCATTGTGATATTAAGATGATTTAAAAAAAAAAAAAGCAGGAGAAAGCATAAAGTTAACAGCTGAAATTCAGCCTAAAACTGAAGTCAGTAGAAACTATGGCAGAGGTTTTATCTTTCCTTTCTGAATTGACTGTTATTTTCTGTTGATAGAGCACAGTACATCGAACAGAGGTACCCATGCTACCGTTGAATAAGACACCCTGAGTATCAGAAGGAATGGCAGGCTCATCACCGTCTCATGTTCCTGAGGTTTGCTTTACATCTCTGCTGGTCGAGTTGATATAGGTGGAGCTTTATACTGAGACAGATGCAATATTTCTGTGCCTGTGTTAGGTCGTCTTCTGGTTTTGTAGCTCTTCCACGCCTCGCTGTGTGGGATATGCACTTAATGACACAAATCAGTTTGCAGTGCAGGGCTTCTGTGGGTTCCATGTGTGATACCCAGCACTTAGATGGCATTGACAAGCAGTGTTTGTCTTCATGGAGATAGAGCTGTAACTTCTGCTTGTTGCCTTCCCTGGCTTATTCAGGCTTTCATCACTTTTGAATTGGATTGCTGCTGTGAAATCTCCCCTCTTGGAGGCCACTGGAAAGGCAGTTCAGAATACAGAATGTCTTATGTGTATTGGCTAAGCCAGCTCCAGTAAGTACAGCAGTTCATATAGTTAAGAGAAAAACAAAAAAGGTTTTGATTTATACTTTACGTTATGGCTTGATCTTCCTGTATTGTAGAGTTTGGATTCACTAAAGAGCGGTCTCTTGATTTGGGGACAGGGAAAGGATCATTTTCAAGAAGAAGCATGCCCAGAATGACTCAAACTGAGGCATCTTACATGAGGATACAGTACCCGTGGTTTCTTTCCCTATGGGACAGCACCACCTCTTTTCCTCCCTTATTATTACTTAAATATTTAGGACCAAAATGTGATTTTTACATCCCTGTCTATGTGGAGCAGCTTAATTGAACCTTTTGTGTTAAACAGTGACCTGCTGTCAAAGCTCAGTCGTAGAAACAAGAGCTTAGAGGGACTGCATTCAGAGAGGATGTCTAGGGACAAAAAAAAAAAAGTCTAAAAATTCTTCCTGAAATGTTTTCTCTGAGGAAAGCCAGATGCTAAATCAAACTCAAAAGGAAATCGAAGAAAAATTTGGTTTTATGAGGCAAATTCTCTACTATTTTCATGATTATGGGGTTTGGTTCTTTCATGATGTCTTTTTTTTGGTTTCCTCTCGTTTCTTTTTTATTTTATTTTCTTGTTCACATTTATTTGGGTTTCTTTTTGGGTGTTTCTACTGTGTCTGGTATAGTCTCAAGGATAAATTCATTCAGGTAATCTCAGGATGGTATCCACGTGAGTTTTGCTATTGCAAAGTATTTATGTAATTTCTTGTGATTAAACTAGTGATGTACAGGTTGGATTGTTATAAAGTAGAACTCAAAGTCCAGGGTTATGAAACATGTGTCTTGAAAAAACATCTATGTTATAGTTATAAATAATAAAAGAGTCATTTCATGAGAAAGGGTACTAAAATATTAAATGATGCTGTCTATTCTTTATCATGACATATATTTAATGCACCCTTCATTGTCTCTACCACTTTAAAAAAAAAAAAAGAAAAAAAAAAAAAGCTTGCTTCAAGCATTTAATTGCAGTCTAAGACCAAGTTTCTTGTAATCGGAGTAGATTTGGCCTCTTTCTTTAACTTCCAGTGTTATGGGTGCCCTGGCATACTAGATAAGGCTTATGCTAAGTTTTTGGGACTGAAGGTTTTGGAAGAAAGAATAGTAAAGGTGCCACATTTTATAGTTTGCTTAATCTGTAGAATATGTTGTTGGGGTTTAGTGCTAGGCAGATACTTGAATATGTTGTAAGAAAGAGCACATTTCTATCTGAACTGTGTAACTGAACTAAAGAGCAGCCCGCGTCCCACATGGATGGACTGAGAACACTGGGATTTGAGAGGCACACGCTGGGTGTGATGGTGTCACTGTGGCTTTGTGACATGTGGAGGATTATGGGAGAGTGACTGACGTCCAAAGAAACAGTAGAACTATAGGGGCAAAAGAGCCAAAGCATGGGATGGGATAGAATTTGACTCTGAGAGATGCTCAAAAAAGCATCTTGGAGCGATGCAACAATTAGGTGCTTAGAACCAAGCAGGAAGACTCCTGTGCTCCTTGCAAATCACCATCACTGCAGCAGAGTGACTGTCATCAGCCTGTGCTTCCAAGAGACACAAGCCTGCCTGACCTTTGGCTAATCACTCATGGAAATGGAAAAGATCCCGTAGTGTAGCAGTAAATGCTGTCTGTATGCAGGGACTGCCAGGCAGTATTGGGTTATAAAAGCATCGATTCCTTGGGCTGGCATGATTGCTAAGTATACACATGTCATCTCGGGCCTTCAAGACATCACCATTTTTGTCAGACACTTGCTCTGCTCTTTCTTTGGTGGATATTACTTCTGGCATTTAGTCTTTTGGTGTTTATTATGGTAATAGTTGGATTTTTTTCATAGCAGTGAGTGGAGACCGTCTGTTTGATATGCTCATATTTAGATTTTCACAAGTGTGTCTGAGGGGTTTTTTAGCAGGCTGAATTAGCTTGTAGTCTGAAGTGTTACTGTACTGATGAGTTTGAATAAGCTGTTCAGTGCAACAAACAAATTTGGTCAAATTGACTATCTGTCAACTTATGTTGGAAATTTAGAATATCTGGTTTGGCATATCTGGGACAAAGTTGCTTAAAAAGTGCTGGTAAAAGCACCAAACCCTTTATGATTAGACACTTGTTTTTCAGCAGCAAGAAAAATGTACCAGGAAGAAGTCCCCGAAAGGAGCAAATTAAAGGCTGCAGCTATGACTTTGCCTTTGCTGGGATTCCTACCTGGGTTAACAGTCATTGCAAATCTGGAAGTTCAGAGGAGCTGAAGTATTTTCATGATGTGTTGTTTAAAGCTCTTTGTGAGTCACCTCTACTTCAAGGTTTGTAATTTTTTGGCCATAAAGTAGGTTTTTAGATCAGCACCTGAAAATGAATGTTTATAGTTTTTTAATACTGGAAGGCTCTGCCTCAAACAAACTTTCATTTTGCTCTAATGTATTTGCCCAGTGAATACATTTATATAGGTATAAGTAGACAATTACTTTACTCTTAAAATATGTATGGGCTTTTAATGAAGATTTTCTAATTAGTCCATTGCAATAATTTTGATTTTTTTTTAAGTTAAAAAAGGAAGAAAAAGTGTATATTTTTAATTATGCAGGTGATTTGTTTTCCATATGAATAACGCCAGGGAAACTGGTGGGGCTACTGCAAGAGGCAATTCAAATAGAATCATAGAATCATAGAATGTTAGAGGTTGGAAGGGACCTAGAAAGATCATCTAGTCCAACCCCCCTGGCAGAGCAGGGCCACCTAGATATAAAATAGAGGCTGCTTATACTTGTTTCCTGCTCCGTAGCTTTGCGTGGTTTTGCGTGCCAGCAGAGGGCAAACCGTACAGCTGCTGCAGAGCTGGAGCCCTGAAAGCACATACTCGTGCAATTTGGGGCTTGCAGTGGCATAATACTTGCTGGCCCAATGGCTTAATACTTGCTGGCCCAATTTCTGCTCACCGTCAAGATGCAGTGCAGCCTCAGCCAACCCTTCTGAGCAGCCTGCTTGAGATGCTGTTGGTACAGACCATGTGTGGCATGTGTGCAGCGGAGAGAAGCAGCCAAATAACGGCTGAAGGGAAAGTATTTATTTGTTTCTTTTAAAACGAGCCCACTGCAAGATATGAATTCTAGTTTGACGTTGCAGTTGAATTAAATCCTACAAAAGTGACACAGATTATAGCAGCACTGTTTAGCTGCCAAAAATGCACGGAGGACAGTAGACACTGACTCGCAGTGGCAGGAATCAGCTTGAGGGAATTCTGCTTCAGCAAACAGATCTCTCGACTTGTAAGGTTTGACAGTATAGCCATTCAAAGGAATCAGAGGAGAAATAGGAAAAGGGAAGGATACTTCAGAACAACTACCTACTGCTGGAAGTGAAATCAGGGGCTAATTCTTAGAGAAACATAAAATTCAAAACCTCTGAAAGAAGGAAAAAATACAAATGTATTTTTTATGAAGACTTTCGCTAAAACCTTGGAGGACTGTCTTTATGCTACCATCCAAAGGTGAATGGGAAATTTGTTGCTAGAAAATTATGTATCATTGTGGAACTCGTCTAAGATGCACTCAACAGTTAAATGGAATTTTTATCTGTAATCTTCCAGAAGATTTATATAAATTACTTTCATGGTAATAGAGGGAAAGAGCACCAAAAAAAAGTAATAGCAGAACTCTTCTGAAGACCTGAGGAAGTTTGACTAGGACATAAGATGAATTTGGAGTTTTGATTATTTTACATGTGGTTTAAAACTCCGACGTGCGTGGCTGGGTGAGCTGGGTGATTTCTGCTGCTGGAGGAAATAGAGAGCAGTGGATTGCTCCCCTCTTTGGGGTTTGATGCCAACGTGTAGTATCAGCTGTTGGGAGTTACAGAAATTCTGTCAGCCTTTGGTCTCTGTCTATAGATTGTTCAGATGTATTTGTTCTCATGTCTCTGGTGTAGATCTCCTCATGTATTCAGGAAGGGTTAGTAATAGTAATTCACTAGCAAGCATGTGGAGGTTTCTGAAGGAATATAGGTGTGCTGTAGTTAGGTTAGAACAGGTTAGGGACAGTTACTTTCTCTTCCTCTAGCTGTCAGAAACGACTGTATGTTCTTGACTTGATTCCCTGTCAGTTTGATGCAGAGTTTTGCCATCCTCTCCTAAATTTGCCAGTGAACCAGTGGCTTCCAGCGTTTAGTTTGCTTTTCTAGGAAGAAATCACATCTCTTTCACTGTGCAGCTTCTCAGACTACATTAGCAAGAACAATGAAATAAAGCTCCTCTGGATCTGGCAGTAGAACTATTGATTATTCTTCTATTGCTTGTGGGTGTTTCGTTAACACAACTGCAGATGGTTTCTCTGATTGGTTTCTCACTTAGGGTCTGTTGTAAACCTGGAGCCTTGGAAGTGACATCATTCCTGCTTTCTGTCCCAATTTCCAGTGCTCTGTGCAGGATCATTTTCTTTACAGAATCACAGAATGGCAGGGGTTGGAAGGGACCTCTGAAGATCATTGACTCCAAGCCCCCTGACAGCAGGACAAAACTAGAGCAGATCCCTCAGAAATGCATCCAGACAGGTCTGGAAAGGATCCAGAGAAGGAGACTCCACAACCTCCCTGGGGAGTCTATTCCAATGCTCTACAACTCTTACAGTCAAGAAGTTCTTCCTCACGTTGAGGTGGAACTTTCTGTACTCCAGCTTGGATCCATTGCCCCTTGTCCTGTCACAGGGCACAAGTGAAAAGAGGTTGTCCCTGTCTTCTGGACGCCCAGCCCTTATGGATTTATAGACATTAATTAGATCCCCTCTCAGGCTTCTTCTCTCCAGAGTAAACAGCCCCAGGGCTCTCAGCCTTTCCTCATAAGGCAGCTCTTCCAGCCCCTTCATCATCCTCGTAGCCTCCGCTGGATTCTCTCCAGTAGATTTCTGTCCCTCTTGAACTGGGGAGCCCAGATCTGGATGCAATACACCAGGTGAGGTCTCACCAGGGCAGAGTAGAGGGGGAGGAGAACCTCCCTTGACCTGCTGGCCACACTCTTCTTAATGCCCCCCCAGGAGCCCACTGACCTTACTGGCCACGAGGGCACAGTGTTGTCCCATGGGGAACTTGACTATCAGGACTCCAAGGTCCTTTTCCATGGAGCAATTCTCTAGCAGATCACCATTAGTTGGAGGGGGTTTGGTTCCTTGCTGCTGGGACTCCTTTTGCCTGTACATCCCAGAGGAACATCACCCATCTGAAGAGGGGAAAAGTGCTGCTCAGATAACTGTCTCCTCAAGTATCTTTCTAGATTTCTTTACCCAGTACTCAGAGTTAGAATTGCCACGTTTGATAGCTGGTTACCTCGGGAGTACGAGCACGTGTTCTCTGATTCTTTCTCCCCACGTCATTCCCTTGATTTATTTCACGGGGTTTGGATACTGGACATGTTATCCACTGGAAAAATAATGGAGCAGCTACCCTCTGGGCTGGTACACGGCCACGTTCCAGCAGTGCTGATGTTCATGTTAAGCACTGTGAGTAGCACATAGGGTCAAATCCTGGTTCTGACCGGGGTAAGGTCATATTTGTTGTGGTGGTACAGGAGCTGTTTGGTGCTGGTTTGTTCACACTGACTTGGAAGGAAAGGGAATCTGTACATCCTTGTTGTGTGTATATATATACACTGTAATATAGATGTTATATTTATTATACTTATTAAAAATTATATTTTTAAATTATATATTATATTATCTTTAGATATACATAAATTTTTTTTAACCCACTCTCCCCCTTTTTTTTTCTCTTCCATGCTATTTGAGCTTAATCTGTAAGAATGTAAATTCTTGTTTCTATTTCTGTTTGTTTCTATTGACTCATGCCCAATTACAGTGAAGTTTGTGTATTTTGTTGATGATGGCTCCTCAAATGAAGTCAAAGGTGCTTGTAGCCTTTGGATAGCCTTTGACAGCCCTACCTTTTAAATAAAGCAACTGTTTTGGCAAAGCTTGAGTAGGAAGTTCAAATGTGCTTGCAATAGATCTCCTTATGCCTTGCATTAGTTAGTTCCAGGATGGATAAATGCAGATGAAGTGACCAGGAGCATAATTTTAGAGAGTTTTGTAGTTTTGCCTTGGATATCCTGCTGGAATGCCAGTTTTTAGATAACCACCACATTTGGTTTCTGATGCTCAGTTGAACAGTGACCAAGGGCTAATATCCAGCCAGGTGCTGCCCAGATGTTGGTATTGTGTAGTGGTTAAGGTTGGGGTAAGGTAAGCTATCATCTAGGAGGCTGACAAGAAGTTGTTAATAAGGGTAACAGTCAGTTGGTGCCAGACATTGTGATGATGCCATTAAAAATGTGGGAGCACAGTAAGGGTAAGAATGGAAATTCTTTCTTTCATGCCTAACTTGCAGGTTCTGGAAAGCTGCATAGATGGCTGTTTTCAAGATGCTTGGTGAAGAGCATGTTGTGTTACTGGTGCCTTCTGACTTGTATTAAAATCTGTACCTACTCCTGGGAAACACTTTGGTTGGTTGGTTGGCTGGTTGGCTGTTTGGTTGGTTGGTGGTTTTTCTGTTGTTGTTTTGTTTATGTAGCTGTTGTTTTTTGGGTTTGTTTTGTTTTTTTTTTTTTTTCACCAGCTTATCCTGTGTTGAATGAATGCTTCCCCCCCCCACTTTTCTTTGTTATGCCATCCTGTTCCTTCCAAGGTGTGTTTTCATAGGGGAGGTTAAATGAGCCTCCTGACACATGTATTCTTTAGCTAAGTTTGAACACTGACATAAAAAGGAATCTTTTTTTTCTGTTACAGTAAATATTTTTATAATACAGCATACTTATTTAAGATAAGTAGGTTTCTGAGATACCGTGCAAAAAGGAAACCAATTTTATTAGAGTAGCCTAAAGAACTGAATAAATCCTTTAAGCCAATTGTATAAAAATGCAAATTTCAGTCAAGCAATTAAAAACAGATAGAAATTAGAGATTTGGATTTTGCAGAGCAAGCTTTCTACAGCCACTGCCAGATTACTATGCAATTTATCTGGATTCTGTCAGAGATAGTCAGCCTAGATTTTGATAAAGAGCAGCAAATCTAGCACTCCCATAGCTCCTGTGACTCGCCGCAAATTTCATTCAGGTTGAAGCGTCTGTACAATCCCTTGAATAATTTGGAGTTAATAATTTGTGTTTCACAGCCTCTGATAGGCCTTAGACTTGGGGGGTGGGAACAGATTTGGCTTTTTGATCGCCTTGTATATTGTACAGCCTGAGATAAATGACATAGACTGCCTGAAATCTACATTCTTGCTTCTGATGCAAAACTGTAATTAATTTTGTGCAGTGTTTCAGAATTGATCGCGGTCACTTGAATTTCTAATTTTTCATTCACTTCAAAGACACTTTCTCCCCCCCCAAAGAATATGCTTAGAGTGTGTGAATGCTCTCCGATGCTAGTGTACTAAATGACTATTTTACGCCTCTTTTCGATAAGGTGAAACAGAGGTCAGGGCGTGGGGCTCGTGGTTCTCTCTGTCCCAGCCTACTTCAGGATGTATCTCCTGACTGATAGGAAATCCAATCAAACTTCTGAAATTACATCTAAATACTTCGCCAGCACACTACTTACTCCCATGCCTCGTAGAATTCCAAAAGGCTGCTTTCAGAAATCCTTTTCAGTGTAAAACAATTAAGCACAATTTAGGTGATAATTACCCTAATTAACTACACCATAATGTTTGTATTCAAGATTATAGGAACATTGTATCTGTTCTCCACTGCAATAATAACGAGTCTTTCTAATTTCTCTGTATTGATAGTACTTGTATCTGCTTCTTTGTTTGGTATATTTCACTGTAAAAATATTTGTCAGTGAAGGATTGAACAATATGAATGAATTTGATTATGCCATTGTCAGGAACCCCATGCATCACAATTTCTTGTTTTTAATCACTACTGTAAACCTCGCAGCCTGAGGGCATAGTTTTAATTTGGGTGCCTTACTAATGAAAAGAAAAAAATAATTGTTTTGCCTGGATTTAATAATAAGCAATAAAATCAGCCAACCAGATTTTACCTCTGTATTCAATCTCTTTTTTATTATAAAACATTTTTGTCCTTTTTTTAGATTACAGGCGTAGATACCGAACATTTTACTAATAAATATTTCAGTTTGCTTATGAAGGCTAATGCTGTCATCTGAATATGGAATTATATTTCTTTCATGCTTCATTATCATTTCATGGTGGTAATGACAGTGAGGCGATGGAATATTTACAGGCTTTTCAGAAGACATTTATCCAATACATTTCCCTGAAGGGCACCTAGGCTTAAAGATACATTATCCTTTTATAAAACACTGCCCAGAATCCCAATTTCTGAATCAACCAATCAGAACTTGTTTTGCAGCAGTTATTGCTAAAACCCTCGAGCCAATCTCATATTAATCCTGTGAATCTGGGGAGGGGGGCGTGTGAGTGGAGAGCTGGGGAGGGGGAAGAGAGGTAGCATTCACTCCTAAATCAGCAGGCTTGGTACTTTAAGTAAAATATGTTATTTCTTCTGTATTGACACAGTTTTTCAAACCTGTACTTGGAACGTTTCATTCAACCTGGGTAGACTGTGGTAGCAAATGCTGGTTGTTCAAGTTTGGATGTTTCTTTTATTTAAAATTTGTTAGAATTTTGCATTAACCCACAATAACTTTGTCAGTTGTGTGGCTCTGAGCAGATTCCTGGGATCTCTGTTGTAGGTAAATAGATTGCATGAGTCCACCTTGGTCTAAAAGAATTGAGGCATTCAATCTGTTGCTCAGAATTGGCTTCTCTTGCAAAGGGCCTTGTTTTCTTTGTGTAAGAAGCAGCACTTACTTGTGTCTGTGTATCACAGAATGGTAGGGGTTGGAAGGGACCTCTGGAGATCATCGCGTCCAACCCCCCTGCCAGGGTAGGGTCACCCAGGGCAGGCCACAAAGAAGCAGAGCCAAGTGGGCTTGGAAAGTCTCCAGAGAAGGAGACTCCACAACCTCTTTGGGCAGCCTGGCCCAGGCTCTGTCACCCTTACAGGAAAGAAGTTTCTCCTCATGTTGAGGTGGAACCTTCTGTGCTCCAGTTTATACCCCTTTGTTCCTTGTCCTGTTTCTGGGCACTACAGCAAAGAGCCTGGCCCCTTCCACCCCTCAGATATTCACAGCCATTAATAACCTCCCCTCTCAGACTGAACAGCCCCAGTTCCCTCAGTCTTTCTTCACAGAGGAGATGCTCAAGTCCCTTAACCATCCTTATAGCCTCCGCTGGACTCCTTCCAGTAGATACATGTAAGATGTATTATTTTTAAGGAGGGAAAGAAAGCCAAAGTTATGCTACTACAATATCTTTCATCCATAGGACTTCCTAAGAGGCAGTGTGTTACTGTGATTAGCACATTGGAATATGTTACAGAATCAGGATTTTTGCTTTTGCTACTGGTATGTGTCTACACCACATTTGGCAGAGCAATATAGAGATTTCTTTTCAGAGTCCAGAAGAAATCTAGCTGAGATAGCAGAGAGGAGCTGATATACTCCATGTCCTTCATCAAAGCTAACCTGAGGAGCTCTGCTGTATGGCACTAAGTAGTTCAGACATAACATGTGCACCGTTGAAATTAATACAGTGGAAAGATCTCTATAATGGCAGTCCCTGGTACTCAATCTACTCTAAGGTGCAAAAGGTGAAATGTTTTCATGGAAGCTGTAGGAAAAAAAAGTCTTTCTTAGAGAAAAGTCCTCAGGAATAACAATGTGGAATTATCTCATCTGAGAAATGCACATCCACAACTGCATACAGTTTCAATTATCTCCCTCAAAGAGTTAATAAACCCTTAACTTCCCTTATAAAACCCTTAAAGCAAACCTTATCAATTTCTCCATCCAGATCTAACTTGCAGCTTCAGAAGATCGAGGCATTTCAAAGTTCATGCAGTGTTTGCCACTAATGGCCATATGCCACTGCTACCACTTGTATTTTATCCCCAGCAGAAAATGTGCACGTCTGCCAGAAATGTTGCATGGCTCCGGTGAAGTAGTTTGGAAGTGACGTCAATGCTCTTTGGCAGGCAGTCCTGGTGCTTCTGATAGTCCTGTGAGTAGGCACGTTTGCTCCTCTCCTGTCTCTCCTGAAGGAATTTAAGTTTTAAAAGTCAAGTGGGCAAGTCACTTTGGGGCCCATTGTTAGTGGACTTCTTTCTCTCACAACCAGTCTTTGCTGCTGCGCACGTTAAACACATTTCAGAGCAAAAAGGAAATAAAATATATAACTGCAGGTTTTCTGGTCTGCTCCTTTACTGCCTGAGAACAGATAATTACAGATAAATGTGCTCAGATGGGCACCTGCATATCAATCTGTCTGCACAATGATTTCTGTTGTTCAGTTCCCAGTGTCTATCACAGTAGCAGCTACTACACAAAGAGCATTTACCAGGTCTTGAGCCCCAGATGTTGGTGAAATAAAAGCACGAGTCTGTTCTCTATGCACAAAGAGCTGGGTTCTTAAGGTGGGACTAATAGACTCTCTTTTCTTTGGCTGGACTAAAAGATATAGTAACCTGAGCACTGGTTTACAGATTACTAGCTCGCATTTAAGTCTGGATAATTCAGAAGATTCCTTTGCTTCTGCAGTCACTGGGCATCTTTTATGCCCATCGATACGGGACCAGTCGTGCCCAACACCATTCTGATAAAATGAGAATTCTCAGGGTATCTTTTGTTGGCACTGAGCACTTCCACTTTTTTCAACAGCATCAGGAAGAAAAGGTGCCTGACATATGCAAGCAGAAATCACTTTTGGTGGCTGTTAAGGCCAACAGAACCATGAAGCTGTTCCACAATACAGTTTAATTCCCAGTTAACAATTGGGTTTTTTTGATACCTTCACTAATGCAATTTGTTTTCTCTGTAATATCCACTGAAATGCTTAATGATATCTAATGACTTCTAGATGACTCAAGCAAGATTTATTGTATAGACTGTGTATACTTGTAGATGTTATGTCTGAAGACTGTAAACGTGGTATGCATCACCATTTGGTGTTGGTTTGGGTGAATTTCAGTGCTGTTGATGTTCCAGTAATAGTAAAGGAATCGTAAAGTTGCTCCTTTGCGTATCTTCCTTTCTCTGGAATAACTGTGGCTGTAGTAGTTGGAGAAACGTAGCTAATGCTGTTGAATAACTGTTTTATGGAATGGTGGCTGTACCTACCAGCACTGGTAGTACTGGTGGAGGTGATCACTGGAGATGATGGAATGCGGATTCATAAATACATGTCACATGGCTCAAAAGAGACGTGTGGTTTGGTTTGGTTTGGTTTGAGTAGCAAATGAAGGGAACTGGGCAGGTTTTTATGAAACCCAAGTTCTTTGTAAAACCCTGTCCTCCCCACAGTGTCAGAACTGAAATTATTTGTCTAGGTCTGAAACGCTTAGATTCAGGGTTCGGGGAGATGCAGATAACACTGCTTTCTGTAAACAATGGTTTTAATAAGTAGCCTTATATTTTGTTCTTTTTTTGGTTCCTCTTCCCTTAATCTACAGAAATATCTGTCCTTGAAGATTAGTTGCTTGGAGACCAGATACTCTGGATGCATGCAGATCCTTAGCTGTTGTAGTGGGAAGGATAGGTCTGCATGACAATGGCTCAATTTATTAGATAAATATAGGGTTCACTTTGAATATTTCCAAAGATTAATATTTGGAATCAGCAGCATGAGCTGTTTCTAAGATCTTTCAGAAAAAAAAACCCCAAACCCTTCCTTCATTATGGTTTACTTTGAAGAATAACACTTTCTTTCCAGAACTTGTTTCACTAGGTTGGCTTTAAGAGCATCAAAGGAATGAGACCTCTCTAAAGTGGAACACTAAACTGAAGATAGATCTGATTACAAAGGGGATTGTGCACAACAGTCATTTGTATCTCCAAATAAGCTCTGGTGCAGTGGATTTACAGTGGGATGTGTGAGAGGGTGTGTCTCATGCTGCAGGGTCATAAAGCGGGTGGGTAAAATGCAAGATATTAACTGGAGCATGTCTGTCACCCTGTGAGTGCTGGGTGTCTCGGGATCTCATCCTGCAGGAAGGCATTTAAAAAACAACAAAAAAAACCCCACCCTGCAAAAAAACAAAAAAAAAACCCCAATCAACCAAAAAAACAACCCAAAAAACCCCCAAAACACAACAAAACCAAAACAACAAAAAACCCCACAAAAACAAACAAAACCCAACCAACCAAAACTGAACCAAAACAAAAACCAGACAACCAAAAAAAAAGCTCCAAAACCCCAACAAAACCAAACCAACAAAAAAGCCCCACAGAAACAAACAAAAACCAACCAACCAAAACCAAACCAAAACAAAAAAGACCAACCAACAAAAAAACCCCAAAAAAAAAACCAATGAAACAAAATCAACCAACCACAAACAAAACTAAAACCCCATCAAAAAAACCCACAAAACCAAACCAACAGAAACCAAAGAAAAAAAAAGCCCAAACAAACAAAAAACTAAACCAAAACCAAACCAACAGAAAAAACAACCAACCAACCAAGACCCCCCCAAAAAAAAAAAAAACACCAAAAGAAAAAACAAAAAACAAAAAAAAAAAAAAAAATCCCATGCAAATACATTTAAATATAGGTGATTGAGTTTAAACACTAATGAAAATATCTATAAACTTCTGCTGAAAACAAAGTCTTCCGATGGCAACTCAGTTGTTCTTGAATAATAAAACAAAACTGGAGAGAAATGCCTGATAATCCAACCTACCTTCAGGTGTTGCTGACAACAGGGTTTCATGGAGACTGGCAGAAAAGTGTCCAAGGCATGGCTGGTTTCCTCAGATTGTTCCATGCCCCTGGCAGCTGGTGAGCAAGGAAGGAATTCGTGGCAGTTTGGATGTTTGCAGGGGAAGAATTAGCAGCAGGCTGGGAAAGGTGTCGCTTCTCGCCTTGGGGCTCTCGCCTGCTGCGGGACATGGGCATCTCTGGTGGCACCAGTCTGGCAGAGCCCAACCCTGGATCTACCCATCTGTGTCCCTTGGGCCCAGCCTGTCAGCCCGCAGTGACTGCCCACTGCAATCTACAGGCAGTCCAGTTTCCTTCAGTGTCTTGGAAATTTTTCATATGTATTTAATTTAATTTATTGTACTTTTAATTTATTGGGGTTTTTTTATGTTTAGTTTTTAGTTTATTTTTAGTTGTTTTTTTATTTTTCAGTTTGGTTTTAGTTTATTTTTAGGTTTTTTTTAGTTGATTTTTAGTTGATTTCAGTTTAATTTTTTTTAGTTTAGTTTAGTTCACTATTTTTAGTTGATTTTTTGGTTTTACTTATTTTTTAGATTTTTTATTTTTGATTCTAATTTTTCTGATTTTCGTTTGATTTTAATTTGATTTTCGTTTGTTTTTCATTTATTTTTATCTCTTACTTTCTATTCAATTTTTATTTTTTAGATTCTTTTAAATTTCTTTTCATGTAATTTTTATTTAATTTAAATTTTTATTTAAAATTAATTTTTAAGGGTTTAGTTTATTTTTAGAGGGGTTTAAATTTTATTTTTAGTTTAGCATAATTTTAGTTTATTTTTTAATGTTTAAAAAATTAAATTTTTGTTTAGTTTATTTTTAATTTTGCTTTTTAAATTTTAATTTAAATTTTAGTTTAGTTTATTTTTAGGTTTAAAAATTTTAAAGTTTTTAGTTTGAAACAAAACCGAAACTTCTTTGAAACACAGGCCCGGCCCCGCGGCCCTCAGCCCGCCTGTCACCCTGGCTGCTCCACTCACAACAGCAGAGATAAAAAAACCGACTCGAAGCTGCCCCCCCGAGCACGGATGAAACGTTCCCCTCGGCAAAACTTCCCTCCACAAACAATAAATCTCTAGCTCTTTATTTACTCGCGTTTTCTCTTCTGCCCTCAGCTAAGCATGCAGCCCTCTTGGCTCTGGGGTGAGGCCGGGCGCGGCCTGAAGAGCGGGAACAGCAACCCCAGGGCCGAGGACGGGCCTTGGGCTGCAGATGGGCCTTGGGCCACGGGGAATGCAGACAAGGAGGGGGCTTACAGCGGCCGGGGGGCTGAGGGCAGATAGCTGGGGTAGGGGGGGGTCTTTTTTTTTTTTTTCTTTGGGGTGGGGGGGTTTTTGGGTTTTTTTTGTGTATGTGTTTTTATTTGTTGGTTGGGGTTTTTTTTTGTTTTGTTGTTTTTTTTTTGTTTTGATTTTTTTGTGTGTATGTGGTTTTCGTGGTTTTTTTTTTTATTTTGATCTTTTGGGGTTTTTTTGTGCATTTTTTTCTTTAGTTTTGTTTTTGTGTGTGTGTTTTTTGTTTTTTGTTTTGTTTGGTTTCGTTGTGACTTGTTTTATTCCCCCCCTTTTAAAGGTTGGTTGTTTGGTTGTTTAGTGTTTTTTCTTTTTTTTTGGGGGGGGGGGGGGGGGGGGGGGGGGGTGTGTGTGTGGTGGTTTTGTTGTTGTTTTTTTCATTTGGGTTTTTTTCTTTTGTGCACATGTCTTTGTCGGTTTTTGGATTGTTTGTTGTTTTGTTGGGGTTTTTATGGGTTTTGTTGTTGTTTGTTATTTTTGGTGTGGTTTTGTTGTTGTTGGGGTCTTTTTTGTTTTGTGCTTTTTGTGTGCTTGTCTGTGGTTTGGGGTTTTTTTTGTGTGTGTCTTTTTTGTTGTTGGTTTTGTTTATTTGTTTTGTTTTCCTTGTGTCTTTTTGTTGTTGTTTTCATGGTTGGTTTGGTTTTTTGTGTGGGTTTTGTGGGGTTTTTTGTTTGATATTTTTGTTTCTTTTTTGCTTGCTTGGTTTTTGTTGTTTTTTGGGGGGGGTTATTTTCTAGGGTTTTTTGGTGTTTTTTTTTCCTGTTTGTGTTTTTATTGTTGTTCGGGATTTTTTGTTGCTTTTTGGGGTTTTTTTTGAGGTTGGTTTATTTTTTCTGGTTTTGTGTGTGTGTTTTCTTCCTGGTCTTTTTGTTTGGTTTGGTTTGGTTTGGTTTTGGGTTTTTTTGTGTGTGTGGTGTTTTGTGTGTTTGTTTTTCCCCTTGCCTCCTGTATAACTTTCACCTTGCCATTGAAATACAGGCTGCTGAAGCAAAAACTCCTTCCAGTGACCACATCTTGACAGGGCCAGCAAAGAGCCGCCTCCCACAGCAGGGATCATATTTTTGACAGAGCACTTCAATTGCAAAAATGTTGATGACCGGTGCAAATGGATCTATTTGTTGGTTGGTTTGTTTGTTTTTTTTTTTTTTGCCTCAATAGACCAAAGTGTTGTTTGTAGTTAGAAGAGGAGAAGAAAGCTAGTGAAACAGAGTTGAATCTACTTCTTAGAAGCCTGGGTTATCAAACTCATTAATCTACATGTCAAGAGGCTAGGAATGAATAATTGTGTGTAGAATTTATCTGCCAACATGATAGCTACTTTTCAGCTCTCTCTTCAGAGCTCTTTCATTGTGCTTGGCTTTATTATATGCTTTGTCTTTTCTATTTCTAGTCTGTTGGGGAGGTATAGAAATATGTACCTCAGCACTACAGAGGACAGTTGCTTTGAGACATGACACTGCTGAGTTCTCTGCACGCAGGGTTTTTCTCACCTAGGTGTTTCAGCATCTAGCTTTCAAGATTTACTCTGTTCACATGTTAATTCTTATCATTATGGATATTATTCCACCCAAAAAAAAATCACCTTGGAGATAAAACCCTCATGCCATCTTTGACAGCTTTGTGGGCAATATAAAAATGTGTTAATTTAGGCTTTATTAAAATACTGCTCTTGTTAGTCGAGCTTATAAATGATGAGGATTCAGAGTGGTTTCTAACCATGATGTTTCAAAAGTAGGTTTGAGCTGCTCTCGATGAGCATTGCCATAAAATCCCAAAGCAAAGCTGGTGTGAAAGCAGCTTCTGTGAGGATGGGAATCTCATTTGAGTGGGAACATATTGTCCCCGACTTCCTTTTGGAAAGAGCTTTGTCCCCACTCTGATATTGCCCTCGGTTGCCACCGCCATGGCAATGCAGTGGTCCAGAATGTCTTCTCTGCCTGGGTTCTACCAAAACTGCCCACCTCGGTTGTGTCTACGACGGCTGCTTTAGAGACAAAACCGTCTTAGAATTCTGATGCCAGGGTTTTATTTCGAGTGTATAGTATCTGGAAGCTGCTGGTCTGGGCAGCTTCCTGGGTATGTGTGGTGTGGTTTTTGGTTTCTCTTTGTTAGTTGGGGTTTTTTTGTTTTGTTTTGTTTTGTTTTTTTCCCCCCTCC
>JANVCC010000037.1:642370-734870 GCA_025345505.1 Todiramphus chloris collaris
TTTGCCCCCCTTCTCCCTCCCCTTTTTCTTCTCTTTGTGTGTGTGGTTTGGCGTGGTTTATTTTTTCATTTGTTTGTTTTGTTTCTCTCTTGACTAAGATCTATGCTTCCATCTCACTGATACCTAGGAATTCACCAACAGGAGTAAAATATACTGGTAATCATAGCAAAAGTTACACATGCTGTTGGGCACTTCCTCTCTTTTGCCTGAGCTCTCTGAGGCATCCGTCCCGTTAACTGGCACGGCCAAAATGCTTCTCAGTGTTGTTACCCAGGTCATGCATTTCTGTTCCTTTTCCCAGGAATCAATATGACACCGTGGAAAAATTCAGCATTTAGCCCTTATTATGTTGCTCTTACACCATGCTGGTTTGACTGGTGCAAGGTAAATAGGTTATTTTTAAAGGTTGTTGCGCGTTGTTGTATTTTCAATATGCTATCCTGAAGCATTTGATGAAATTAAAATCCATAATGAGAAAGGGAGGGAGCTTTATGTTCAGTGTCTATATGGTAACTCAGAATGCTGTTTATTGTTAACAGAATGAACTTACTGCAAGTCTAAGTGGTTTCAACGATGTTTCCTTCATCCCAGGAGCATCTGAACCCAGCTTCTGCCTTGTCAGCCACATTTATGATGTGTTCATAATTAAATGTCCACGAAGCTCACAGCATGCTGACCACAGAGGGGCCATAAGCAGTAAAGATAAATGAGAGAGAGAGATGTAATATTGCTTCACTTGTGGGTTTAGTCTGATGGTAAAGATTGTCAGTGATAATTATTAATATGTGACCTGGTTGAGTCTTTATGTGAACAATCACAATTTTAATAAAGTGGTAAACTCTGCTCTCCCTGGGTAATCTCCCATATTTAACCATTTTACAATTAATGCTAGAATTTCAGGACAAATTTCAGTTACTGAAAAACAACGTGGTAGCCTATTAATGTAAACATGCTGCTCCTAACAATTCTCTTGAAAGCTTCACCAAGACTAAATTTTGAATGAGAATTTGAAAAGAATGGCTCCAGTCTAAGCTTTGGTAGGGGTCATATCTCATTTGGTCATTTGTGTGTCACCTTGAACAAGTCTCAGGAAACCTTCTTTGTTAATATCAATAAAGAGTTTGTATGACATTTATAATCCTGTATCCTCATGCACCTAAAACTCCAATTTACTGCAGTGTGCCCACTGACCTGAGTGTTGCTAAAAATACCTTCTTCGTGGAACTGGATAAATGCTTTGTTGTTGCATTTGATATTTAAGACTTGGCACTTATCTTATTCCTTCTGCTTATATCTCTCAATTTTATTTATGGACAATTGAACAGAAGATATATTCCATCTTAGAAAATTAAAATACTGTTGAGTAAAGGTATCTGCAAGGAAATGCCACTCCGTGACTGGCACGCTGCCTAAAAATTGCCCACTGAATACTTTAAATCCCATATCTCTTAGTTATTTTAAATAATTGCATTTGTGAAAGGTGTGCATTTTTGTTTAGCTGTATCAGGAAATCACACTGTGATAGAAAATATTTGAAAAAATATTACCTCTTCAGTGTGTATACCAAGGCAACAAGTTGCTACAGATAATGCTGGTTTGGTATTTTAAAGTTGGAGCTATGGAAATGCCAGATGCTTGCAGTGATGCATCTGAATTTTGCTTCTTTTTTCCCCATCATTATAGAGGTGAAGGAAAAAGGGTGAATGGCAAAAAACACCAGTATTTTAATATAGCCTGCAAAGTTCTCAGAGCCAGTGACTTTTCTTGTTTCAAAACAAATAATTTTACTCTTTTTTTTCCACATAAAGGATGAATTTCCTATTCAGAAATAAATGTTATTTTGGACTGTGTGTATGCATCTTTCAAAGGCAATATTTTACAGCTAGAACACCCATCTATTTTGCTGTATTTTCACACGCATAACAGCTGCAGTTACTGGTTATTACTTACTTGGTGACCAATTACCCATAGTGCTTCATAAATTCAGGATTAGATTCCGACACTTTATCAAATATTTGTTCTTCATTTTACGATTGTGTTTTTTTTTTTTTCTGAAAGGTGGAATGAAATTGTTCATCTGAGGGATGAGAATTGTGAGGAGGTAGGACCAAATTAAATAACAGCTACATTCCATCATGCTCTTACTGAAGAAAAGTTAATGGGCTTATCTGTGATGTAAGACTGTGTAGTAAAAATAGGAGAAACTGTCTTAGAATTTTTGTTCTGCTGCGTATTGAAACGTTGCTTTCTTAGCTGTGCTCTAAAAAATACAGTTTATCCCTAGATTCAACCCTTTCTTTAACTCAGGGGTGTAGGCAAAATATTAACGACGTGTACATCACAATGGGTAGTGGTTTTATCGCATTAATAAAAGTAATTATACGCAATAATATATGCAATAAATATGCACTTTAAAAATAATAAGAATAATAAAAAAAAAGCGAAATTCAAGGAAATGTTGATTAAATGCAATCACTTATGGGAAACAAATGCTGCAGCATTGTCTTTGTTTGGTTGATCAGCCTGAGAATTTTATCAAAGTTTGGCTGCCAGACTTGCATGTCTTTGCAAGCCTAATTGATGCTAATCGACTCGAAAAGAGGAGGAGTAAACTTAGAACATAATGCACGTATAAAGATCCAGAGAATTGGTAACTGGTTATAAATGCTTCAAAGTGCTTTCAAATGAAAAGCTTAAACAAAGGAATAACATTTGGATAATAAAGAAGTCCATTATGCTTAAATGGCTATGAACAGGTAAAAAAAAAAAAAAAAAAGGTGTTCTGTCAAATCAATAATTGTAGTGCAAAATTAATCACACATTTGACAAGACATGATTCTGTGTTATTTCTACCTCCTGTATCTGATTCCATCTGAACATCCATTATTAATAAAATAGTCTCTCTGAGAAATCATTACCCTAGAAAAAATACTTTCAATTTTTTTTTTTTTTTTCTAAAATGTAGATTTGAAATATTATTTTGCAATTCATTCGGTACCGATATTTCTTGAGAATATTTTTTCCATCTTAATTGTATCTTTCTCCCATTAGTTCCGTTCACATCATTCTTACCCTTTTCTTATTTCACACACGACTCAACCGTGAAACTGTGGCCTACATACAAAATGTCACTCAAACTAAGAGAGGCTGAGCACTCTTGATTTTAGTAGATAGTATCAGTGTGTTTTCTACAGATGTATTTCTTCATTTATTTTCTACTGAAAAAAAAAAAAAAAATAGGAGGACCGAGATAATTGATTCCTGCTTTTGAATAATAAAACCAGAGTTCATGAAAAATTTTGTTACTGTTATAAATGGTTAGGAATCTGGGTGGTGGGAGGAAACAAAATGAAAAGATCAAGTCTGGCTCCTGGTAAAGTACCTGAGAAGAAATAGTGAGGAGAGCCAACAGACATGACTATTTAGATAAGAATGTTTAAGAGTTTTGTGAGGGTCAAATCTGAAGGATTGGATTGGATTGGTTTGGATTTGCTCTTCCAAAGGAGGGGATAGAAACCTTTGCTACACTAAATTACCACCTCACATTTTAATCCTGTGTATAAAAGTCCTCTTCATCAGTAAGTTTTGATTTTATGTCTGTATTCCATAAATTTTTTATATACTATCAGGTTGTGATAATCTGCATTGTTGCCTTACAATCAAAGGTTTTAAAGTAATTAAAAAAAAAAAGTAAATAAAAAAAAGTAAAGTAAAAAGTAAATGAAAGTAAATTAAAATTTAAGTTTATAAACTTTGAGCATTTAATTCAATATAACTATAGCATTTTTGCTGCTCTTCTGTGTAATTTTTAAAATCTTAAAAGAAACCAAATGAAAACAAATATTTGATGCTTACTTCTGGAAAGCATAATATCTAAAACATAATCATTTTGTAGCTTTCAAGAATATAAGTATTTGGATTCTTTGTTCAAGTCTAAAAGTTCATCAGATCGTGTCACAGCATGTCAGGGGTTGGAAGAGACCTCCAAAGATCATCTCCAACAGCAGACTGCTACTCCTCCATTTTTTTTTGAGTGTCTGGGTAATAAAGCCTAAGGAAATAATGGAAGTGCACTTTTTTTTTCATTGAAACATATTAAGTTTTCATTGGCAAACTTCAGAATGAAAATGTGAGCGTTAAAGTCCATTCCTTTGTAGTAGACATTTGACTGTGCAGTTACTCTTACATTATTTTATTATGTTGACAATTTTATACTAGATATTCAGAGTTCATTATAATAATAGAGCACTGTTCATAAGACACATTTGCCTATGTGCTAGATAATGAAATCTGATAATACACTTCGCAAGGCTACAATGCAATGAGTTCAAATTTGCTATATAAATGTAAAGAAGTAAATAAAATCGCTGCAGATGATACATTTTGTTCCCAGTACACATTATATACAGTCCACAAAGTGCTCATGACCAAAGTTTTGAAAAGTGTTCAACTGGCTCAGGAAGTTTTACCACCTTCTCAACTCTTTATCTCGAGACAGGGACTGGGGCTGAAGTTTAGGCTCTCGTAAGCACATGTGCCATTGGCTATCAATGTGTAGCTATCAAAATTCTGAGCTAAGTAGGTGCTATTGAAAAAATTCCTTCTTGCAGATATTTGACAGCTCTCTGTATGATTAATCTCGAGGACAAAGGGTTGAAAGTGTGGCCATGGTGAAGTTAGTGGTAAAACTCTTAACATTTTCCTGGTTTGGGTCAGGACATGCTGTAATGCCAGCTTGAACCGTGATTCAAATTGGAACAGTGGGTGTCAAAATCAATCACTAAATGTGCTTTCAAAAGAAAACAACCCCCCAGGTAACTGGTGTGTACTGCCAGGCACTGGACACAGTGATTACAGTAAGGAACTTGCTGGAAGTCAAGGGAATGTCTTAGTCCCTGGTCCTCTGTGTCACTGCCTCAGGAGGAAAGGCTGAGAGCCCTGGGGCTGTTTAGTCGGGAGAGGAGAAATGTCTACAAATACCTAAGGGCTGGGCGTCCAGAAGGCAGAGACATCCTCTTTTCACTTGTGCCTGGGGATAGGACGAGGGGCGATGGATCCAAGCTGGAGTACAGAAGTTCCTCCTCAACAGGAGGAAGAGCTTCTTGCCTGTAGGGGTTACAGCGCTCCTGGAAGAGCCGGGCTATTGTGTGCCTCACACATCGTGAGGCTCTAAGCCCTGGCCAGCCCTGTCCAGAGGGGAGAAGCATTGATTGCTCCCACTGTCCCCGCTCCCCTTTGGCGCCTTGCAGACGGGTTAACCAAAGGCAGAAGCTGGGACTCCGGCTTTTCTTCTTCTCCTGAGGGGAGGTGGGGGGAGGTGAGCTGATGGGGCTGGTGCCAATCAACACCGGCCCGGGGAACTGGGACAGCCACCCAGAGCCCGCGGGGCTGTAAAGGGACAGGGACATAGTGCTCGGGGTGCAGCCACCCCCGGAGACCTGCAGGCTTGGCCCGGGCCAGGCAGACGTCGCTGGACCCAGGGCTGGTGAGACCCTTTCCTCTCTGCTCCTCAGCCCCTCGCTCCCCCTCTCTTTGCCTCTTTTCCTGCGAAATTCGGTGTCGCCGTCAAACGCCAAGAGCCCCTTTCTGGGTGATCGGTTCCTCAGCCGGAACTCGGCAACTGGTTTGTCGTTGTTCCTCCCGGTCACTGTCGCGACTCTGCCTCTGCCGGGGGGGGGGGCACAAACACCCACCTCCCTCCTTGGCCACCGATTGGGACGAGACACGCTCCCTAGAGAGGCTGTGGAGTCTCCTTCTCTGGAGCCTTTCAAGACCTGTCTGGATGCATTTCTGAGGGATCTGCTCTAGTTTGCTTGTAATCTAGTTTGATTGTAGTAACTTTGGAGATATCAGTTTGCCTGTGTACCATCTCTTACTGACCCCTCCCCCCCATTTTTGTATTCATAACGTATTCTTCTGTTTTTTAACGTATGCCATTGTGTGTCCTGGCACTTAACTGAATTCTGGAAATAGTTTGGTTTTACATGGTATTTTAAATTTTAATCGGTATTACATGCCAGTTATATCTCTGTAGACCTGGATGTGCAGACGAGACACAAAAATGGACTTTTCACTAAATCTCTTTTGCTGTCTGGATATAATTCTTGGACCCACCGCATGAAAATGCTCCTAGGCAGAGATACCGTTTCATCCAGTTTTGTACCATATTCAGTAAAACCAGAGGAGAGCTGTTCTGTGATGAGGTGAAGGTGTCCACCTTTTCCTCACGAGTAAAAAAAGTCTAGGAAAAAAGTCAGAATTCTTTAGAATCATTGAGCTGCTAAGTAATTGCAATCTCTTGACAAAGAACCTAGACATTTAGAGGTGGTATGGCCTTTGGGGTTATATTAAGCAGAGAAAAATAACTGTTGACCACTGCATCTGAAGTGGTAGAGTCTTCATAATTGTGAATAATGCGCTCTTGATAACTCTGCCTTTTCCCTTGTGATCTGGTATGCCTGCATTCTGAAAAAATAGTTAATAAGATTTGGTACAAATAAATGGCACTTTCTCCCAAAGTCCAAAATATGGTAGGTCTGGAATGAAGTAGGATGGGACATTTGGATGACCGAATTTACAGATACTGTTAGCCAGGCAGGAATATTGTTCTTGCATTTTGAGTGGGTTCGTCAGAAGCCTTGCTGTTGATTAGTTGAATGAATTGGGGAAAAAAATCCCCTGCCCAAATCTTGTATTTTGTGAGCATTTTTCACAAGTTTTCCAATTTGAAAACTACATTGTGTGGTCTCCTGCAGAAGTGATCAGAAATCAAGCTTAATTATATTTCTAACGTAAAAAGTAAAAGTGAAAAATGAAAATACTATAGGAAATTCAGAGTTTTGGGTAAGTTATGTGGTTGTAAAGAACGATGAAGTCATTTTTTTTTTTGCTGTTTAGGTTTTTAATGGTTCATTGCTTGTTGTTTTTATTGGAATTTTGATGTATTCCTGTTCTTTGCTGGAGAACATGATGAAACTTGTAGTTCTTATTGTCCCGTTTGAATAAATGATGACAGAGTTTGATATGGGTGCTGTAATTGTGTTCCTGTTTTGTTTGAGTGCCACAATAGAAGCGGTTGTTGTGTTAAATGTAATTTCTCCCTTTTAGTGCAAGGCTTTCTAGATGTGCTTATCAAGTGGGTCTAGCAGATAACTCTTCTGTAGCTATTTGATTGATATGATGGCCGTGGCCACTTACTCCCCAACTTGAATGTATGTGCTTCCATTATAAAATAAATTATAAATGGCATTGATCAGAGCTGAAAAAAAGGTCTCTTCCTGATGTTTTTCTGAATGGCAGTTGTAGAATGCTCTCTTCAGGGAAAGCTCCTTGCAGATTCTTGATTCATAAAGCTAGTTTTTTTCCTGTTGGAGATAAGAACTCAAAGTGGAGATGGAACTAGTGCCAGAAAATGCCAAGTGTGTTTTCTTTGTTCAGCTATTGGGAAGCTGACAGTTAAATATATTCTTGTCCCTTTCACTAAGGGTTATTATTACCTGTCTTTGCTCTGGTGATTTCTGGAGTTGCCAATGTGCTGCTAGGGTTGGTGCTGAGAACAAGTATAAATTCATATTCAAAAATACAAATGGATTTCTTCATCAGAACAGATTTATTTGTTTATTTTTTCCCTTGCTCTGCTACAAATGTTCAGGATTTGTGCAAAGTTCTGTTGCTGTGATCACAGAAAAGTGAAGAGGATGTTGGTTAACTTCAGTTTTAGATAACGAGACTTTAAAGTTGACTTTTCTTTCTCGGCTGGTCATGTTTCCTTTTTTCATGAAGCGTTTGGTTGCGATATTGCAGAAGCAGTTCGATTGTTTTAGGATGCCTAGCTCTTTTTTTTAAATTGTTCTGCTAGGACTCCATCATCTTGGGAGTTCCCCTGGCTCTACAAATGCAGGCAAGAAACAAGAAATATCACTGTTTTCTTAGGGATGCCGTACTTCAGACTTAGTTGATTGATACCTGTGATGGATAAAGTTCCTACACAGGAAGAGTTTTGTGCTGTCAATAAATGTTAAGTTTGCCTTTGTTTGTGATCTGCGTGACCAGCCCTTCTTTGTAACCTGATTTCTCCTACTGTGAGTTTGCAGTTCTTTCTGGCACTGAAGGATTGTGTGTAATTTATTGCATGGGAGTATTTTATGCTTGCACGAGATGAACAGATGTTTAGAAAACAAAGCTACTAGTCACTAGTTTTGTTACAGCTACACTAGTGATCAATTGTATGAATTTTACAGCATAGCTTTATTGGAATGGATGTTTCAGAGGCATTTCAATCAAAAGTGGTGCCATTCTGAGCTTGAAACAGAGGCTGAGATTTATTTTTCTAGTGGTGCAATCCTCACAGATTATGCTTCATGCACCATTTTCAGGCATGCCAACATCTCTTACAAAACACAGAGATGAGCGTTATTTCATAGAGGTGGCACAAAGCAATACAATAAAATGGACTTATTTCATCTTAATTTATTTAAAATGTGCCTAGACTGAACTGGGGTAAAATCTGTGCAATGAAATACCGCATTCGCGCGAATACATCGGAGAAAAAAACCCAACATCGTTGTAACTTTGAAAGGAAAAGAGAACCATGTGGCATGGATGGGAATGGTTCTAGTGATGCATTTCACAGTGTTTGCATGCAGAGTTGATTTTCTGGTGTCCAGCAGTATATATTCACAGTAGTCTGAGCTGTCTTGTAAACTCTGTTTGGGAATACTGTTCGGTGGCTGTCGCAAGTCAGGACTTTTGTTTCTCTCCCTGGCTGGTTTGAAGTGATGTGAGGTGCAACCTCTTCCAGTTGCTATTAAAGACAAAACTCACTTTTTAATAGCATTAGTGCTTTAAATACAGTTCTGAGTATGGAGCTGTACTGCCTCGGCAAAACCGAGTCCAAGCTACGATGAATCTTTGCTTTGTCTGACAGCGTAGCAAGGCTTATGTAGAGAAAAGTGGAAAAAACCGCCCAGCTTCATTGTTCTGGGTAGTGATAGTGATGTCTTGTACAGGACGTGTTCCCTAGGGTGTACCTGCCCTGAAATGTCTCTAGAGCTAGTTCTCGAGCTAGTTCTCTGCATTCACTTTGGAATGTGCTTGGTTTGTACTCCATCAAACGTGTCATCCATCCATCCATCCATCCATCCATCCATCCATCCATCCATCCATTCCTTCTCACCTTCTCCATCCTCTCCTCCCCCTTGTTCACAACACCTGTCAAGGACAATAAAACTGAGTTGTATCACAAAACTTTGCAGGAAAACAAGACAGGCTTTATCCTCTTACAGGGGAGACCACGTGGAGACCAAACACTGCCCTTTAGGATATTCCATTTCGGTTTGAGAGCATCAAGCTGCCGAAACTTTAAGTGGGTGTGCCTGCTTCCACAGGGCTGGTTTTGCTGGCTGGAGATCTTAAAACATGAGAACCATTAGGGACCATAATGAGGAGGTTTAAGGTGGAATTCTAACTTTGGCCAAGCATCTGCAGATCTCCAAAAAGAGATCTAGCTAAAGAAAACAGCATCTTAGATTCACATCAGAAAATTCCAACGGTTGTTTTGTGGCCAAGGAGTCTGTTGGGATGATGTTGGAATTGAGTAAGCTAGTTTGAGAAAATTACTATACTGTACATGACAGTGTTCAATTTGACTTTTAAAATCCCATCATTCTATTAAAAGCCTGTGGTTGACACTCTCCTGACAAAAACGGCACTGCTATTTTTAATTGATGTGATGCTAAATCTTCTGTGAAATAAAACCCCCAAACCTGAAGGCTCAAAGAACCCAAATGAATGCAACGCAGGAATTTGGTTCAACGGAAACATGGCACGGCAGCATCCCACGATTTGCAACTGATGCCTCGTACTCTGTATCCAAAATCATCTTCAAGCACTGCTTTTCATATCTGAGAGCAGCAGCGGTGTTTATCAGATCATAGCTTCTGGTTTGTGTTTGTCAGAGTTCCAGTGAAAAGCTTCAGTGCCCACAGCAGCAAATATATGCTGCTTGCATCTACCGGAGGTGAGCGTCACGTTTGGCTTGGTTGTTGTCAGCCAGGTGCTGAGGAGTGTCACCAGTCTCTGGAGGCTTTTACGGATCTGAAGTCACTTGGCTGGGGCTTGACTGCATTAAAGGGACATTACGTGACATCAGCTTTAGATGACTGGTTTATCTGCTGTCAGGGCTGCAGCAGGAGGGTTCCCTTTGCTGCTTGTTACTTGAAGACTACAAGGGGTCACGCTGCTGTGCCGGCCGATGTGTCAGCGTGTGAACAATACCAAAATAAAGCAAATAATACCAAAATAATCCTAACGGGGGGGGGGGAAGAAGCATCACCAGGGCTTTGCCAAACGTTGCCAGAATGCCAGGTTTGGATGTAAGAGCATCCCAGAGATGACAGATGGCTTTTTGGTTTGTCAGCCGCCTTCCTTTCTTTGACTCCATCTCTGTAGGAATCGCCGTTGAGGGTGGCAGCACCACGAGTAAATGCAAAACATTGTAGTGCTAAGCCCTGGGGAAAAAGCAGCAGCTTCAGGAGCCTCTGACATGGAACAGAAGTTTTTTGCTCTCCTGTGCTTCAGGTGAGCAGAGGGTAAGGAATTGCTCAAGTGCAGGAGAATAATGTACGAGAAGTCCCGGGAGCAAAACCCATCCAAGATGAGCGAGACAATTTGGATTGCATTAGGAGTAAATCCACTAAACCACTCTAGCCAGGCAGGGTGTTTAATTACGGCATTTAAATGCCCACCATCACCCCCAAAATGCTGTAAAGATAGCTTTTACACTTTCACCTACCACAAAACTGTGTTTAGTGTCCTAAATAATGATGGGTGGCACCAAGGTGGGGTTGCTTTCCTTCATTTGAACTAACTGCACAGAACTCAAGAGATTTGCTCAAGTGCCTGGGGTTACTGGCTTTGACAGTGTTTGACATATAGAAACCTCATGGTACTGAAAATTCAGGTGGGCTAACTACACATCCTAGGTGGTTTGTCTCCTGAAATACCGGGAGGAAGTATATGGGGTTGAATCGTGAACAAAGATGCACATTTTTTTCTACCTGTCTCTTACATTTTTGATTATTTATTTGAAAACCAGAAACTGAGTAGCATGTAAATGAGGACGAATATTCAGTAACTTGTTCTGAACCTGGTTCCGTGTCTTTTGAATGTAAAATTTCTCTTGATGGTTCTGTAGTGTTATGCATCTGGTAAGGTAGTGATGGAGAATCATGAAGCATATGGAAAAAATATAAACCAGTTAGGAAAAGTTAGGAAAACTGGGCATGGTGAGAGATACTCAAGTTAGTAATTCTTTCTAGCACACAGGACGTTTGGGTTGTCATTGCTAGAATCAAATTAGGTGGTTTTAAATGTGATTTCAAATGTTGAAGACCCCTTGCTGGCCTGGGTTCAGGGTGTTCTGCGGGGCTGGGTAGTTTGCATTAGTCCCATCATGGAAAAAGTGCTCAGACAATCCTCTGGGAATGGTTTGCCTCTGCTAAAAGTACATTTGGGGATCTCTTCTCATGGTAGGATAGGTTGAAATCAAAACCGCAAGTTTCTCTCATGTTGTGGAAGAGGAATCTGAAGTAGTCAGGAAGTTTAAAGCCAGTGATACACGTGACTTGAACTTCACTTGCTCTCGTGGAGGGTTCTGTCATGAGGTTATGGTGAGCTTGCCTGGTGGCAAAACCAGCAGAGATGGGTTTTACTATGGGCATGGTGACATGGATGCTGGAAAATAGCAGGAAATAGTGCAGGACCACACTGGATTTCTCAGCGAGTGCCTTTAATCGCAGTGATTTCTCCAGAGGAAGAAATACTTTGGGCCAAATAACCTGCTAGATCAAGAAAGGTGCAAAATTCTGCTTGAGAGCAAATGGATAGATTATTCTGTCCTCTATGCATCAGTTAACCTGTGGGGGAGAGCACAGATTATTGTTTTTAATGGGAGTGTCTGAAAGACATTAAAAACAAGTCCTCCTTTGTCTGTTGTCTTCCGTGATGCTTTTATGCCCCAAAGCCTCGGTAGTGTTCAAAAAAGCAACTCAGATAATGTTTTGTGTTCTGAGTCTTCCATTTGCAGCTGTACTGTATATGTAGCACACAGCAGTGTAGTGACCCCTGTGATTAATAAAGCAGGGCAAGTTTTATTTTAGGAAGAATTAAAAAGCTGCCCTATTTTAGACCTTCTGTAGCTATTAGGTTATTATTCCTTCCAAATAAATGAACGGGCTACATACATAATTTAGCATTTCAAATGGGAAAAGTTGAAGTGGCTGTGAGCTGACATTTTAGCATACTCAGTTAAAAATCATATACCTCAATAAGATGGATCGTTTTGTCACTGCTAATACATCTTTCTTGGGTGGGTATTGTCCCACTGACTTCAAGCTTGGGTTCAGCTCAGTTGCTCTTAAAAGAAATTTTGGATAATCAGAAATGTCTTTGAAGAGGCTCTCAAACCTTTGGGTTTTTTGACTCTTAGGACCTGGAGCCAGGTAGTGCTGCTGTACTGGCTGATGGATGCGATGCAGAAGTGAGGTGAACTCTTTTAGGTTTGCTTCTATTTTAATCTAGAGCAGAATACAAAAAAAACCCTGCCAAATCATAGCAGGTTATGAACAGCTATTGGGCAAAACTTTCATTAGCGGCAGGTATTGTGTTTTCCTGTTGTACTTTGACGCTCACTGGGCTACAGGGACACTGGTCTAATGGGATATATAGTGTGGGGGAGAGGGAAGTGTGGAGCTGCAAAGAGATGTTAGATGCATAATGCGCAATTTCTTCTCCGATGTGGCTGGCGCTCCCCATTTGGTGGCAGCAGCTATGGAAAAACCAGCTAATTTCCCAAGAGAGGGCATACTGTACATGTTCAATGAGTAAACCATTCAGCAGGAGAGGCAAAACAGCCCAGGAATGCCATGAGAAATCCCTCTTCTTTGGTACCTTAAATATCTATTAGAGAAAAACGTGACATACGTAGTGCGAATAGGTGTATGACTTTTTAATGCTGACCACCAAATAGTTTATATCAATACTAAGCTTTTGTCTTAGCCTCAGGATAGCCTCATTTGTTTGCTAACCTGCACAAATGCCGGTGATGTTGGTAGGGGACAGAATTTCCGTGTTTCCCATCTCATACCAGGTATATGGAAGCAAAAGCTGTGGTTGTGTTAGGGATCAAATGCACCTATGTAAAAAACTTGACATCTGCATTGCTGTCGATGCCATCTGAAAAGTCATCCTGAGACTTGGATATCTGGACCAAAATTCTGTCCTGCAGTTCTTTTATCTGCAAGACACCTAAGTGTGATGGTAAGCTTCTCTGAAATGGACTTGTCTGGCTTTTGGGTGGACTTGTCTGGCTTTTGGGTGGATTTGACTCAACTGGCTTTTGGGTGTACTCGGCTGGCTTTTGGGTGGACTTGACTTGCCTGGCTTTTGGGTTCATTTTATGGGTTTCTTGCTCCTTTGTGTTTTGTTTAAAGTACTACTGATGTCCATGGCTTTCCTTTTCCTCTGTCAGAATGGACTTTGTTGCAGCATCTCGATGAATGATCATGAAGTGGTATTAGGTGTTGTGAAGGGAGAGAGGGTGGGGTTTGTTTGAACTTAATTTGTCTAGAAGATGTGAATCTTTCCAAGTCTAACATACAAGCTCCAGGGCTGCTCTACTCTGTCAACTTGTCAGTCTTCAGACTCTTAAGGTTTTGTGCAGCAGTTTGTCCTTTATTAGCGTCCACAAAGCATTTATCATGCAGAGAGACTTGCTATAATTAAATCACACAAAAAGAGTGAAACACAAAGTACAAGTTTTAATCAGAGGTGCATTTCAGCTTGTAATAAGACCGTTCAATCTCCTCAAATAGCCTGATCTCCAACTGACTTCCTTGTGTTTCTCCAGCTGATTCCAAAAGCTCGTCTGATATTCCTTGGGGAGTTGTTCCCTGCTCCTAAGGATGGAGGGAGCACCTGATGCCCTTTGACTTCCACTCTCTTGTCATCTTTGAGCATGACATTTTGGTTCAGTTTCTGTGTACTTTATCCTGTGGTGTCAGGAACAGTGAAGAGGGTACGAAGAAACCCTAAAAAGAGCTGGTGTCATCATGAGTATTCGAGACATCATGTGAGTATTTCAGCAAGAATAACATTACTGGAGTGAATACTGGGGTTTTTTTGGTTGGCTTTTCGTTGTTTTGGGGGTTTTTGTTTGTTTGTTTGTTTTTTTTGTTTTGTTTTGTTTTTTACTTTTTTTAAACATTTGCATCAAAAGTTTTTGGGTTTGTTTGGTTTTTTGTTTTTTTTTTTTGTTTGTTTGTTTGTTTTTTCTTGTTTGCATTGTCCTTATTTTGTCTTCCTGCTGCTGTTGTTAATTATTATTTTACTTGAAATTCTAATCTTCATTTAGTATATTCAGTTTTACCAAGCATTCTTAAGTCATGAGTAAGGCCTGAAAACGAAATCTTTTGTTTCAGTCTTCTATGTTAAGGTGAACCCAGAGTCTTGATTTATCTGCAGCTGAGTTGATAATAACAGGTTTTCAAAAATGTGGCTATGAAAATGAGTAAGTTGTGTGCTTGGTTGGGGTTTTTTTATGACTTTTTTGGTGACATTTGTCTAATAGTGAGTGTTTCACGGGTTGTGAAGTGGATGGGCGGGTTAACAGTTTACCAGCTAATCACAGTCTCACATTGCAGTTCTGCTTTCCACGTTTGATCCTGACTTTTTATAAGGAATTTGCTCTATAAATCCCTGTTAAGGTTTGTCAGATTACTCCTAGCATTTTTATGTTGGTGTTTAGTTCAGATATCCTCCTTCCCTGTTTACACGTGATGGAGTCTGGGGCAGACGACGCTTCTTCAGCTGAGCTTCAGCCTTGCCCCCTTCAGAATTTCATGTGCATAGTAAGTCCAGCTTCCTTTGAATGAACGTACTGATTTCTGAAGAAAGGCTTATTATTGGAATATTGCAAGTGATTATTAGACCATTTTCCTCAGTGTTTTGCCCCACCTTCCATTGGCAGCAATACCAGCTTGACATAGATCTTCTTTGCATTATATCAGCATCTTTTGGTGTGTTATTGTCCTTCAGCATCTTACCTAAACTCAGAACAAGTATGCACGAACAAATCTTACCTGGTGTAAAGTTTAGCCACTTTATCTACCTTTTCCATTACCCTAGGTGATTTGTAGGTTACCAGCTCATGTTTCACACTTACCTAAATTTTTGTAGGATTTCACAGAATCACAGAATCACTCAGGTTGGAAAAGACCCTTGGGATCATTGTGTCCAACCATTAGCCCTACTCTACAAGTTCACCCCTAGACCATGTCCCCCAACACCACATCCAAGCGATGTTTAAACACATCCTGGAATGGTGACTCAACCCCCTCCCTGGGCAGCCCATTCCAATATTTCACTACCCTTTCCGTTAAGAATTTTTTTCCTAGTGTCCAGTCTAAACTTGCCTTGTTTCAGCTTGAGGCCGTTCCCTCTGGTTCTGTCCCTAATTACCTGAGAGAAGAGACCAGCACCAGCCTCTCTACAATGTCCTTTCTTCCAAGACTACATAATAATGGCCACAACTTGTAGTGGCCAGTGACCTTTTTCTTCCCCTGGGCATTGCAATTGATTTTCTTCATCTTGGCACGGGAAGAGGCAAAGTGTGCCCCTTGGCCTGCCTCTCCCATGAGCGTATGGTGGCATTGGAACCAAACCACGGGAATGCTGCAGCTTGTAGGACGTTCTCCATGGCAGCATCGGGAAGGGGAGGGTGGGTTTAGGCAGTTTCCCCCTGTGCTGCAGTATCATTTATCTCAGAAACACCATTTACAGGTGGTTTTGGGAGTGTTTGGAGATACTGGTCCTCAGGGTGTTTTGTTCGACCTGTGAAGATCAGAGGAGAGCCTGGAGGGGCTGCAGTGGGGGGTTCAGGTGACAACTTTTGTGTCTCTGGACCAATCGTGCATAGTTTTGCCACAACCACTGAAGGAGGATTCAGCTCCAGCATTCTGTATCCAAACTGTTGAATCAGTCAATAAAGCAAGGGATCAAAGTGCTGAAGTTTAATTTAGATTTTGGGAGTGTCCTCTCTCCTCTCTGTGTGGAGACCTTTCCCCCTTGGTCAGAACATTGTCCAAGTTGACTTCTAAGATTGAGAGCCCTTAGCTGGAGTGGTAAGTGAATATTTAGCGTGCTCGAAGTTTGTAAACAGGGGTGATTAACTAACACATGTATGATATTTAGCACACTTTCTACTGTGTTATAGAGCATTCTTGTTTTCAGTTTGTAACAGTGCATTCTGCTGCTGTATCCAGGAAAACCTGCATATTAGACTTCAAATAGATGTTTTTCTTGGGCCTCACAGTTAAACCTGGGAGTTCAAATAAATCATTTGCTTAAACCTCTCAATCCAGCCTCTTTCCATCACCTCATCCCCTCAAGAGTTTAGCATGTGTGTGAGTGAAAGCAGGCAGATGCCTGGAAAGTACGCTGTGAAATTTATTTCTGGCTCTATGGAGTTCAGTATCTTTGAACTTTTGGTAGACAATGTGAAGAAAATGAAACAAGTTATCAATAAACCAGACAACTGCTTATGCTTGCAGTTGCATAAACTTCTGAGGATTTACTGAATTGGATGAAAACATCAGAAGGGAACAGATCAGTGTGTTCAGCTGGAGACAGTTTCATTTTGTCTGCCCTTTGCGTGCAGAAAATGATGGAGAGGATGGCAAAGAAAAGATTGATACTTTAGAAGATTCCAAGTGAAGGTATTCTTCCTTCCTTTAGTGGATTGTTTCCTGGGGGAGCAGGGGGTCTCCAGGGACCTTCAGCCAGGGTGCCAGTGTATGGATGAACCCCAGTGACTGTTACCCCTGAATTCTGTTCCCCTCTGCTTCAGTCAGTTACTCACTAGAACTCACCTGTGTCTGAGAAATTACTCCTTGGGTAACAGAATGACTGCAGGTAAGACAACTTGTAAGTAGAAGTGAACAGTTCTCTTCAATATATATACATAATAGCCAGAAAAAAATGCATCCGTAGTAAGCTGTGAGTGTTCCCTTTAATTCTAACCAGCAAAACTGGAAATATTTAAAATGGAATAGTTGGCCCATTCAGCACAGGAATAAAGTGAAGTGTGTGATTCCATTTAAGCTCAGTATTGATTAGAGGACAATTGATCAGCCAATCTCCTGAAAACACCAAGAAGCAAAACAGTGGGGAAAAGAGGAACAGTATTCTTCTGGCATAAATTAGCAGAAAACCCCCCAGATCTTATATATGTTTATGTAATAAAGGCATAGTAGTGTAAGGAATGAATTATCTTAGCAGGCAAAACTCTCAGTTAATAAAAAAGGAGGGTGATCGGTGGGAGATGGCAAACTACATGGCTGAATTACCTGTGTGTTTAAGGCTGCACGATAAATGAATCTAAACAGCAGTCATTAAGTATAATTTTAACAAGATCTCAAGAACAATAGTATAAGCAATTGAAGAGGCAACAACCCATGGTGGGGCTGTAGCCTGTTCTTACCTCCAGTGATCATGATTGCACGCTAATTATAATTGTCAGTAACAACATCCTGGGGTGAGCAGGAGAATTTTGCCCTCATCTTTACATGAATGTGTTGTGAAAGGGAAGATACAGACCACTCTGTGTAGAAAAGGGGAAGAAAAGAAAGAGGAAGAAGTACTGAACTAGATAGCCAAAGGACTTGAGAAGAGGATTTTGGATAAATGAAGTAACACTACTAATAACAACAATAATAATAATTAATAATAATAATAGCTTTCTAGTCAAAATGATACTCCACATAACATTTCTTCTTCCTTTTGACAGCTTACAAAATTTGAAATGGAAATGTAAATACTCCTTCACCCTGCACCATGAGGCTTCAGGTACGAAGGACTCAGCTCTGAGAAAGGAGGCTCAGCATTTTTAGCTGGCATTTAAAGCCCATACTCTTCCTCCCTCCACCTCTATTATTGTGCTCCCTCTCTGCTGTTTATTTATATTCACCTGCTTTCTAATTAGCATCCCAGAAAGCCACACACTTCCGGTATATTTAACCTCAAGTCATGACACTGTAGCCATTACCGTTTGGATCGGGGAGGATGATTGGTTGAAGACCTGTTCCAGAGGACATCTTATTACTAGTACATGACAGATAGCGATTACCAGAGAGGTCTAATGGGCCTGTAGCCGTCGGAAGTCTCCAAAGTCAAGTTTTAGTGAAGGTTTCTTCCACAGAGGGTCATGAAAAGTGAAATTTCTGTCATACTTCTACGCAAAGACATTCAGAAGAGTAAGAGAACTGTTGGTTGCAGTCTTTTAGAATTCTGAATACTTATCTTCTGAAATGTTAGGAAGGAAATGAATTTGATATATTGTAAATTCTAATCAGCAAAGCCGCAGGATGATGGTTAATGCATTGTTGAAAAAGCGTAATTACTTTCTTCTTTTTTTTTTTTTTTTCACAACCATGATTTCATCTGAGTTTCAGAGGCGGTTGATCCGCAAATATTTACCAGGGAAAGGCAGTTTAGACAAATTTAACCTATGATCTCTCTGACATTATTGTGTAAAAAGATCAGTCCTTCAACCTGAAAAAATAGCTTCTAGATAGGCAAAGACTGACACTTTTTTTTTTTTTTTAAACATAAAAGAGCCTAGTATAAGAAATATCTTCATTTTTTGGTCACAAATAAAACTGGGTTGAAAAGAAACTATTTGATTATTCTGAAAGGTAATCGGACAATTGAAACTTCTGCTAGTTCATTGAAATCTGGAAATGCTGGCACAGCTTGGGGTATTTGGGCAGTGCTTGGTCCACTTTTTCCTCTGAGGCATTTAAAGGTCTCAAGATACACTGTCCAGGACAGATTCTTCTATGGCTTGTGAACTTCTAAGCATCCGTTTCAAACATTGGGTAGTGACTCTGTAGCACATTAATGAATTATTAGTGGAGTTTTATGAGCATTCCTTTAGAATGCTATTATGTGAAATAATTAAATAATATATTTGTGAGAAGTGGGCTTTCTTTTTTTTTTTTTTTTGTTTCCCATTGGTAAATGGAATTCTGCTGTGGTATCTTTGATCAGCAGGAAGAAAGGGGTAAGTCTGTTGTGTTTCTAGGAGCAGAAGTAGACATGTGAAGTCTCAGGCCAGGTCATCTTTTTTCACCAACGCGTGACGATTGCAGAGTGTTGTGTAGATCTTGCAGAAACTCATGTGGATGTCCCTGAAGATGAAATGGTGGCTACGTGGGAAGACTGATGATAACAGAGAGAGGAACCTGAGAGGTGTTCTCCATACTTGTGGTCTGCCTGTACCGGCCTTTTTTTGTGTGGTTTCTTAGACTCAAGTTCAAAGGAGAAAAGGAAAGAGCGTTATGTGTGACCTCCCTTTAAACTGAAGGATTTGGAGAAAACAGAAATTAACAACCCATAACATTTCTCTAGGAAGAAACTATAGCGGTATCTTCTAGCACACTCTGAACTCTATGGGACATCTCAAACCTGAAGTTCTGACCCAGCTCTGGGCGAGTACAATTTGGAGTTTGGTTTCTGCTGATGTTCTCTCAGTTGCTTGTGGAGCCATGCTCCACCCAAAGCTTCTATTTTCCAAACACCGGAGAAACAGAGTTTAGTATTCCCTTTGCCACACTGAAGTTGTTAAAAATACATCCTGTCCTATAACTTCAGTATGCTGTGGGTTAATGGATACCATCTTTGATGTAGTATAATGTGGTGGGTAGAAAACATGAGGTTTAGGTGCAAATTCAAGATAACCAGCTGAGAGCAGCAGAAATTATTAAATTAGGTGTTAGATGTCAACAAGACAGATGTGATTATTTTTTTTAGATTTGGGCATGTGGACACCAGTATTATTTTGGTAGCATTCTTCAGTTTCCTGCTCCAGTTTTGAAGTTGTTTTTTTTATTGAAAGACACTAAAAAAAGAAAAATCTTCACAGCAGGCAAATTCAGTTGGTTGTACAGTGCATGCTCCAAAAGTGATGCCTCGTGTTCAAAACTTTGAAGGCTTCAGTCAAGTTGCAGGTACCTTCCTAGGGGCTCAAAGCCCTGGGAAATGGGAACTGAAACAAAGTTGCATGAATTTGAAGAAAAAAAAAATCCCAAATTAAATTAAAAATGCATTTAGATTGTTTGTTCTAGGTACTTAGTAAATGAGACACTGGTGTTCTCAGTTCTGGAACACAGGCCATTCAGTGAAGTTGGAAAAAAGTATAAAATGAGTGAAAAGCAAAGTTTTTCATCTGATATATATTCAGAAGTATGGGAACCCTTTGCCAAAAGTCATGTGGTACGACTGTTTTAGCACATTAGGTATTAGGAATAGGTTTTTCTATTACGATGCGTCGTGACCTATTAGGAACTTTAAAATCAATTAAATAATTTGTAAAGGGAAATATCAGGGACAGCCTGGTAGACTAGATTGGCCACTGAGGTCAACCTTTAGATTGCTTTTATAGGCACCTTTATGTTTACTGCCTGTGGAAGCTTTTTGACACTCTCCCATCTTTTGATTTTCTTCTGGAAGAACTCAGGACCAGCCAGTTTTGGAAGCGGATGAAAGGGAATTGTAATGGAGAGAACCCTGCACAAAGGGTGTGAAGCTAAAGCAAAATACTGAGTTTTGCTCAGTTGCTCTCCTTTGATTTTCCTTTTTCTTCTTAGTGAGAAGTTAATATTAATAATACTAATATTCTTAGTGAGAGGAAATGGTGTCCACTAGAAACATGCATGAGAGTAGAGTGCACATGAGACTTCATCCTTTTAGTCAAATGAGGGATTAAATAAAGGAAGCCTTTCTGAAGGGTCCTGTGCTACTTTCTTAGGTCATTTTAAATGTCAGTCTGAATAAATAGGAGGCTATATATCATCCTCTCACCCTAAATTTATAGGTTGCAATATGTAAAGTTTGCATTGGAAGTTTCTTAAAGTCGAGTTGTTAGGAATAGGGTTTTTTTTGGCTTGTAAAAAATTGTGGATGTCAGTGTCTCTGTGAAATAGTAAAATCAAATGAAAGTCTCATGAAGAATTCTAAGTTTTTGAAACATACAAAAGAAAGCTTACTGTATTTGGAAGAAAAGCTTGGATTTATGACCCCCCCCCCCCCCTTTTTTTTTTCCCCCAGTGCAGTGAAAAAAAGCCAATGGATCTGTGAGTCACATTTGGTTTCAGTGGTGAGGGAAACTGTGTCTGATTTCCTCAAATCTTGCTTTTATACCTCAAATTTGAAGTCAGATGTAGACAGCATAAATTCAAGGCAAACCATTTCAATCTATTAGTATTTAAAACCATATTTTGCTTTATGCATCCAAATGCATTTCAGATTAATAAAATAAAATAGTAATCATTGAAATTATTAGGATCTGTAAAGAGTTATAAAGTTCTACAGATCTACAAAAGTTTTAATAAGGCTCTGTAGCTTTTCAGGATGAGTTTCACAGTACAGAATGAAGGTTTTGAGGTAGTTTTTTTTGTGTTGGGGAGCATACTCTTGTTATGGAAGTAGCTGAATGAAGTTTTTAAGCTCTGTTGCATCAGATAAAGTTAGATGGTTGGATAGTTTCTGTGGTCTCACGTCTTTGGAATTTGTATTCCACACAAAGTTAGAACTATACCAGAAAGTTGTTGTTTCTGACACATTCTGTAGGTTTCTCCCTCACCACTTCCTTGGTTCTCTTATTTGCATCAGAACTCGAGATTGAAGAATACAGGTTAGAAATTGTGTTTGCATACTGGAAATTCCGTGTGTGAAGCAGAGGAGAAAACAATTATACAAAAAAAACCCTTGTGGAAAATGCATGTTTAGCTTTTTAGCTTTTCCATTCTTTTCCCTGGAAGTAACATTTTCAAAGTGTAGTAATCGCTACAGAAGTGATCTCGCTTGCTTGCTTTCATGCTGTCTCTGTTTAAGTAACCAATAATTGTGTATCTATCTGTAAACACTATCAACAGAGAACTTTGGAGTAGGTGACAATTAGCTTTCATTGCAGCCTCTTTGTAAATAACTCCAACCAAACACCTCAAGCTGAAAATGTAAATGTGTTTTTGTTGTTACTGTAGAGATTAGGTCAGCAGAAGTCTGCAACAAATGTGATTACTTGGATGGAGGTAACATGATTTACTTAAATCAGGCAATTGCCCCATTAAAGCATTGAAGCCTCAACTCATAAAGAGACTGCTTAGCAGAGGAACTATAATGTCTTCTAGCATTTGTTATGTTAGGTGATTTGAAAGAAAAGAACAATTATAAGAATGAATGTATTTCTATGTTGAGTAGGAAAAATCCAGCTTTTACAGCAGGGGGTAGGTAATTTTCAGCAGATAAAGTAGGGTTACTTCATGAAAAGCTCCTTTATAAATATTCTACAATTAAATATGTATATATATTTAGATTTATATTGCCAGGCAATGGATGAATCACTTCAGTGGTTAGTTTCTTACATTTTTCCCTCACTTTCAGTGAAGAAATCTTTTCCCCTTCCCTTTCCTCCACATACAACGGATCAGCACAGATAACTGGAAACCTCAGTACTGGTGGGCTTTGGGTTTGGAGGTGGTGGGTGTTCATTTTTCCTCCTCCCCCCCTTCCACCTTCTTCCAATTGGATCAAGTAATGGTTTATTTTAGAGTATGTTTTTTGATCACTCCCATATTTTCCACCTTTACAGTAAGTTTATTTACATGGTATATTGGTACATTTGATTGAACAAAAACTGACTTTCTAACCATAACTTGGGACAGCGGATCAGTAAAAGCTCATCAGAAATTCAAGATGCTAAATGTTTGTGGTCTGCAACTCTATTTTAGAAATTTCTGTGCTTTATCTTTGGGTGAAAGCATGAAAAAAAACCCTGTCTCTCTGAGATTAGAAGTTCTGATCTCCTGAGCAGCTGTAAGGGCTGAATTTAGTGCCCAAGGCTGAACAAATCCAGGAAATACTTAGGAAAAACTTGATTTTAATCTAATTAATGGTTCATTTTAGGACTTTATTTGGACCTTATTTTGCAGTTGAGAGAGTTGAAAAAAGACAAACCTCGTAAGCAGATGAAAGTTCATTTCGGTTTTCACGTCACTGCAGGATCTCCTTCAAAGGGACTGTGGAAATATACCCATCAGTTACACACAAGTGGATCTTGCTCCTTGTCCCTGCTGCTTGTGCTTAGAGCCTGGTGTAGTATCATCATGGATTTTTCAGGGGAAGAAAGGGTAGGCTGCTGCACAGGAGCAGGCAGCCTGGGTGCAGCAGACAAATTCGAGAAGAGCTTGAAGGGTTGGATTGTCTGCAAGGACTCACCGGTGCATTGCTCAAAAAGTCAGCGTGTAACCCAAATGTAAGAGCATCTCTTCCAAAAAAAATTAATGGCAGTGAGTAGAACCTCCAGTAGCAGAACCTCTAAAGAGAGTAGTAGAATCTTCCCAAGAGAGTAGTAGAACCTCCCAGGAGAGTAGTGTTGATCAGAGTCTGACATCTCTCTGATCCTGCATCTTGCTGCAACTAAAAATATTTACAGATCTGTCCCATGGTTCTGTTTGCTTTTTCATAATCATAGAATGGTGGGGGTTGGAAGGGACCTCTGGAGATCATCGAGTCCAACCCCCCTGCCAGAGCAGGAACACCCAGGGCAGGCCACACAGGAACAGAGACAGGCAGGTCTTGAAAGTCTCCAGAGAAGGAATGATAGCGAAAGGAATCTGGTGATTTTCTAATCTGTAGTTTAAGTGCATTTTTTAACTTTCAGCATAAGGGACAAGAACTGGTTAATCCTGACAGTGGATGTTTCTTGGTGGTAAAGCACTACATATTGTAAGACCTTGGGATTCAAAATAATTCCAATAACCTTTGAAATTAAATGGGCCTTCGATTAAAAATTTAAATATTTGACTATCCCTGGAAGTGACAGTATATAAAACCAGTCCAGAGCAACTTCTCACCCATCAGTTATAAAACCATAAAGCCAGAGAAGGAATAAATACCAGGGAACCCCTGATTAATCTCCCTGCACTGTAGTGCCACTTCACGCCATTGTAACATGGACCCTTCCCTCTGATATTACTCAAGAAATACAAACAAGAAGCATTTATTATCTCCCAAGTAGTGTGTGCTAGAGAGTGCTGAATAAGGAAGTGAGGTATTGCAGCTGTTATCTTCTGAACTAACTGCTACTGCGTGTTGCATGACCAGTCCTGGCAGGGTTTTTGTTCCCATGGATGAATAGGCTATAAATCTGTCGCCACTGACACTGCTAGCACTGCTGGAGAGTGGAAAAGGGGAAATTTGCAGAGGAATCTTGTGGTCTTTGCTTGCCTGGAAAATGAGTTCAATACAATGGAGGTGATCAGTGCTTATTTATAGGCCCAGCTGTTGCATCCAGCATTGTCTGTCAGGGTTTAACTCGGTGTTTCCTCATTTCCCTGCGCTCTGTGAAGCAAAGCGTGGCACTGGAAAGCAAAAAAAAAGCTGGTGTGATGCTGGGAGGCCGTGCTAAGGCACAGGCTGTTGAGAAGAGAGAAAGCAAAATAAAGAGAGGAAATGAGAAAAGTGGGGATCAGCTGTAGAGGAAGGGAATGGGAGAGGCTGGCAGATGCCTCAACCCTGAGAAGGGCTGCAGAGCATCCTTTTGCCTGAGTCCTGGGTTGAAGGTGCTTGGCAATTCTTGCTGTGTCCGAACAGCAGATTCATCTGGAGAACCCTGGAAAGAAAGCATGGGGATTTTATTCTAATTGAGGGAAAGGACTAAGGAGTGAGGGTTTTCTTCTTCTTTGGTGGTGTTTTTTGTTGGGTTTTTGTTTGGTTGTGGCATTTGTTGTGGTTTTGGTTTTTTGCTTTTGTTTTGTTTCTTTTGTTTTTGTTTGTTTGTTTGTTTTTGGGTTTGTTTTGCAGTGTGTTTTTTTTTAGCGGTTTGTGTTCCATTTGTTTATTTACTTATTTATTTACTTCATGGATTTTGTGGGCTTTTTTTTACTTACAGTTCCCACTTACAGTAATTCCTAAGGTACCCTGGACCTTTATATAATGTGTGTGTAATCCTGGTCTCTGCAGAGGGCCCTTAGATGGATTAGTGTTAGATGGCAAAGTATTCAAATAAAACAAATTCTACATTGTAATTTACTGAAAAGAAATTTTGAGGGCTTTTAAAAAATCTTTTTTAGTAGATGATAACAAACCAAGGCATCTTTAAATTTGTTTTGTGCTTGGTGACACTCTGGATAAACCGATGGTAGCTCGTTTCAGGCCTTTGCAAATAGGTAATCGGAGCAATAGGAAAACTAAAGATTTGTTAAGTAGAGAGAACAGGTCGCTGCTAATGTTCTTCCTTAAAAGGGAGCTAAAAAAAACCCCAGAGCAACAATAAACACCTCATACAAACCCCAGACACAGCTGAGAGTTTCACCTGTAAATACTTAAAAACTTTTAAGACCAACACACCTGGTGTGGAGGTGGTTCCACCTAGTCAGTTAGGTAACTTTGCTTCACTGGAGTTAAGGTAGTTTGGGGTTTGAAACCGATTAGGACATACCATGACTGGAAATGGGAAGAGTCTGTAACCTAGGTTCACTGGAAAATTGCAGTGAGAGAATTTTTCCTCACCTAATAGTTTGTTTTAAGCTGCCTGTAGATACGTTTCTTGCTGTCTTCAAAGGAGCTGAAGTAAATTTACGCATTCCTATTTCTTTGTTCCATAGGATAGTGACGACCTGTGAGCTACTGCTCTTGCGGTCTTTGATGGAAGTGACCTCTGCCTTGAAAGCAGGGAAGAGGTGGAATAACTCCTCTGAGTAAGTGAACTTAATTCATGACATCGTGATGCCCTGGGGATATATGTTGTTGTTTTGAGTAAGTACTTTAAAAAGGAGTAATATTACAAGAGCCCGAGAGACCATTGCATAAGAGCCTTTGATGAATTGTATTTCTGCATACAAAGTTCTGTTGCAAATGTAGTTGGAGGTCAGGTATGTAAGGACAGGAAATACAATTTTCCTTCTCTCAGTGGAATTTGTCATGAAATAAGAAGAGGGGAATTTGTAATCTTCCATTTCTTTTCAGGTTCTTGGTGTGTGCATTCCATTAAATAAGTAGTTTAAGAAAACAGACTGCAGTATGTTCCTTTAGTTTTGCATATCCTTTTAGCTGTAAGGCTGAGGTGTAAAATTTAGCTGTTTTGCCTTGCATCTCTTTATGGAAGCTGAAATATTGACTTTTTTTTTCCTGTTCTAGCACTCCAAAATTTATTTCAGTATCTCAATAAGTGCAAACTTACCAGAAAGAAAAGTACAATTTTGTTTTGAAACTGCTTATCAGAGTAGTAGTAAAACGTTTCAAAGACATTTTGAGGCATTTCAGCATGCAGACAGGCTTTAAAGGGGTTTTCAAAGAAAAATGCCAAATTAAGTGATAACACTCATTACTGGACCGTTTCACAGATCATTCAGAGCTACTCCAGGGACAATGCTTGACTTATACACAAAAAATATTACTTGACCTTTTGTGACTTCTTCCGTTTCTAGTATGCTGTGATTTAATTGGTGAGCCTGTAAATTTTCTGGGTAAACATTAAAAGAAAATAAAATCCCAACAACCTAAACTACATTTGAGTTCTTTATGACATCTTGGTAATTCCAAGAAAAAAATCTGAGGTATACAAATAGTTGTTGAGATGGTCTTTGTAGCGGAAAGTTTGTATCTGAAATCTTAAAAATTCATTTTTTTATATATAGCAACATCTAATGAACATACAATCACTTTTCTACCCTGCAGTTCAAGCGTTTTGGCACGTGTTTTGTTAACAGCCCTGTTTCCCTTCTTGCTAGTCATCTTTCCAAAACAGCATTCCATGTTTGCAATATAATTGTTGGCACATTAAAAAAAAGTGGTTTCCTTTACATTAAGTTAATTGATCTTAGGACTAGATGATTTTTTGAGGTCTCTTCCAACCTGTGAGAGATTCTGAGAGTCTTTCTCTCTTTTTGTGTTTTCTTTCTGAGACCTGTGTCTGGATTATCCTCCAATTCATCGCTCCATTCTTGCTCGTGGTGATGGGTGTATTTTCCCTGTAAAGAAAAATATATTATTTGTTGTCTGTAAAGAGTATGTGCCCAAATTCTGCAGAGTCCAGTGGGAATTCACAGCAGATTGGGAGCAATAACTCGTTAGATTCAAAAGCTGCATAAACAGATGCTGAACTTTTGAAGCATGTGATTCTAGCTTGTATTTTTTTCAGTCAGGTGTTGAAAGAAGTTACAGCAGTGAATGTCCCTGTGCAAATCATCAGTGTGCACCTACACTGCCAGGATGCCTGAGTTTAATACACACACTTCTTGTGTGCATTTTTATTGGGAAAAAATTGAAGACAAGCATAAGATAGTCTCAAACTGAGAATTTTCTTTACTCTTGAATAGGCACTTGTACCTATTTCTCTATTTTCTTAGAATTTACTTGTGATGTTTACAGATGCTGCATTCAAATGATGACTAAAACTAGTTAGACCCAGAATGTTGCAAGCATAGAACCTGGAATAAAAAGAAGCAGCGAGTCAACTGTAAAAAGTGTAAAGCCAAAGAAGTGAGGAGAGAAGAGACTTACGCTTTTCTGGTGTAACATGAATTGTGTGGTGCTTGTTCCCCTCATCAGAGTGGTGGAGTTTAATTACCTACAATAAATCAGGTGGGGAAACATGACAGGTGATAATGACAGGCACTTGCCAATGGAGCCTGAAGCAAGAAGTGTTGTACCATGTGCCAGCTGCATGTTGGGGGTGAACCAAGGAGGATTAAGGGAGAGTGGTGCAAAGAGCCCTGACAACAGACAGGTATAAAACCGCAGGATAAACCTCACTGAAAAGTTTAGCTAGAGATTTGTTTTTACTTTTTGCTTCTCCTTCCTTTTTGCTTCTCCTTCCTTTTTGCTTCTCCTGGAAGAGAAACAAGAGAAAGGGAGGACAAAGAAGTAAAAAGATATTTGTATTGAATTGTTAATATTGAAAACATGTATATTACTTTTCAAACATATATGACTGCAATGGTTTAGGGTAACTTTATGTTCTGTACTGAATGTAAGAGCACATTCCCAGCAGTGGTGGGGGCAGTGTAGGGTAGTGTAGTCAAGTGATCTTAGTTGTAGTGCCTGGCTGAAAACCTTGGTATTGCACTAGTGAGACCACATCTGGAGTACTGTGCCCAGTTCTGGGCTCCGCAGTTCAAGAGGGACGGGGAATACTGGAGAGAGTCCAGCGGAGGCTACGAGGACAATAAAGGGGCTGGAAGAGCTGCCTTATGAGGAAAGGCTGAGAGCTCGGGGGCTGTTTACTCTGGAGAAGAGAGGCCTGAGAGGGGATCTAATTAATGTCTATAAATCCATGAGGGCTGGGCGTCCAGAAGGCAGGGACAACCTCTTTTTACTTGTGCCCTGTGACAGGATGAGGGGCAGTGGATCCAAGCTGGAGTGCAGGAAGTTCCACCTGAATGTGAGGAAGAACTTCTTGACTCTAAGAGTTGTAGAGCATTGGAATAGACTCCCCAGAGAGGTTGTGGAGTCTCTTTCTCTGGAGCCTTTCAAGACCTTGCCTGGTTGCATTTCTGAGGGATCTGCTCTGTCAGGGGGCTTGGAGTCGATGATTTTCAGAGGTCCCTTCCAACCCCTGCCATTCTGTGATAATCACCCGGGCTGGCTGTTGAAATGCTTTGGTTAGAAGGAGGAGACCCTTTAAAGAGTCTGGAGAGGCTGTATCAAGCACTATGAATGTAAACAAAGGAAGAGATGCTCTTCTAAAACAGAACTAAAGCAAACCTATCTCATACAGACAACTTCTAAACAAGATTTGGTGGATAAAAAATAAAGACCTGTTGATAGTGTGATACTCATGTCAGAACTAAGGGTACATTTTGTAACCTGAATATGCAAGACGTTGTTAAATGCCCAATGGAAGTAAAAGGTGAGGGTGACAGGAAGAATACAGGGAAAGGGATACCCTCTAGTATACCAGGTCCTGAGAAGTAAAGAATGTTCTCAATCCCCCCCCCCCGCAAGCTTTATGTCTCTTCATAATTTCTATGTGTGTAAAATATTTGGTTTGTATTCATGTTACACTGGGTTGCTTTTCTGGGAGATCTGTGTGAGAGTGGAGGTGAATCAAGTGGAGTCAAAACTCAGAATATACTGCCCTCTCGTGACACTTGGGTCCACCTAGGAGCATGCAAGGGAAATATTTCATTTGTATTTGGTAGAAGACAATTTGGTGCTTGATCCTTCAGCCTTGTGGTTATATAACTTTGAAATGCTCTTGTGCTGTGACAGTGTGTTTTCTTTTGTCTTTCACTACAAAAACACTGAAAAAGGGTATAATTTGCTGATACCTGTCTCCTGTTCCAAACCAAAACCTCACAACATACAAAAAAATGCTTCCCATATTGCTTGTTATCAATTTACTTAGATTCAGAATTGGTTCGCTGGCAGATTTTTGAAGATAGTTAAAATTATGACTGAAAATGTTGGCAAGGTGATAAATGAAATTAGCACCTCTCTTTATAAACGGCTTGATTTGTGGAGGGGCATAGAATGAGAACTGAAGGTGGAAAGAAGTGCATGAGAAGTTTCTAGGTGTTGTGTTGTAGATTGTTCATACTGCACAGTAGGGTGTTAGTTGGAAATGTGTTGTCTGGTGGTGGCCTTTCAGATTTCTTAAACTTTTCAAATATTAGGTCCTTCCACACCTTAAGTACCAATTACGGAAATTAGTACTGTTTTTTTTGTCTGATATTGAGATTACCTCTTGATTAGGCCGTGGCTGAAAAAGAATATAAACCTTACTATTTTCTTTCCACTTAATTCTGAGAAGGTAGATGAAGAAATAAAAACCATCTTGTCAATTATTTGGAAAACCTGAGTGAAGCTTTCTTGCCTTCAGCAGGATATGTCTGATGTTCCCTTGAGAGTTAATGGCTTGGTGATTTCTCTGCTGCTCTTCTTCACACCTACCCCACCCATGCATGGTTGTCTCTTCCATTTCTGCTACTCTTTCTGCAGGCTGAGGAGTTACCGAGCAGTAGGAATTTCTGTTTGCAGGTCACTCCTTTCTTTCTGTGCTCTCGGTGTAAAACTACCTCAAAAACACAAGTGAAGAAATATTTCTACTTCATATATTACATATGTGATTTTGTTTACTAGAACTTCAGAAGCAGAGCGTGTCTAGCCTCCAAAAGTCTTCCTTTATTCACTTCTAGAAACCCACAAAAGTGGTGGCTCTGCTCCAGCAAACAAAGCTTGATATAGAAGCTGGGAGGTGTCTCATCACCCTGAGGATTGACATGGCTGGGAGGGAATTATGAGGAGAAACAAGTGGGGAAGTTTTCCCAGGAATGTCAAGGTGTACTGGTAAGATGTGCAGCAGCTCTGATGTGCAGAAGCTCAGAGAAGGCTGAATTTCTGGTGGAGCTTGCACAGGATACTACCTACATTTGTCCCTCTGCCTTACCCAGTTAAATTCATTGCTTCAATAAGAGTTACTTTCTTCATCTGTTTTGTCTGGTGATGTGCGGAAAACAAACTCTACAACCCATAAAAGGTTATAAAGCAGGTATGTTTATTACGGCGCCAGGTGCAAGGGGGATCGTTCCTCCTAACTTGCACACCCAAGTGTCCATCGAGCAGGTATTTATTACACCAAAGCATGCATATTTAGCAGAGTTAGCTACATATTCATTATATGGGGTTGGACTATTATAATCAGTTCTGGGAACTCATTATCATAGGCCTCCTCCCATTGGTGCTTGCGCAATGCCATCTGGTGGTCATGGGCTGGGGTCTTTGGGAGGAAGGCTGCCAGTCTTCCTCGCAGTGTACTTTTCACCTTTTGTCTTAGGATGCAGAGTTGCGATGAGTCAGAGATCACAAGACTGGGGGGAGGCTCTTCTTTATTCCTCCCTGTCTTGGAGTTAGCTTCCCTTATCTACAAGCCATGCAAGATGAGCAAAGGCCCATAAAGCTTGTCAAGTCTCAAGGCGTCAACATCCTGTCTCCTGTTTATCTCAGGACGCCCCAGGATAACAATGGCTGCTCAACTTGCTTCGTTATCGTTCAAGCAGAACACTGTCCCCCCTCACTTCAATTCCCCCCTTTTCTTCTAACTTAGTAAATACTTTTATTAATAACTCCAGGCGAGGAGAGGTCCTTCTGAAAATATTTACCAGATTCTATTCTCTGTCTTAACTGGTGTTTCTTCCCATGACTATAATCGTCCAATAAATTTGAATCCCAACACAGAAAGCATCTAAAAAACACATACATTAATATTCCCAACACTATCAACTCCAGTATCATCATAAACAATGTTTTTACCATGCCAAGTTTGGTAACCACGAAGTCAATTTCCCCCACAACTCCTGAAATCCCCATGAGTTATCATCTTGTGTTACCATGTGTAAGATCTTTGATCCCAGATTTTATGCAGGTCCATCTCAATCCGACGTTCTTGATTCACATAGGAACAGCAGGACCTATTAACAACTGTACAGAGTCCTCATTCTTTGGCTAATATCAAATCCAGGACCATACGGTTTAAACTAATAAATACCAGAACCCTCCTTTACTTGGGAGTTCCTAAAAGTCAATTTTCCATTATTGTGCTGGGTAATTTCCTTTCCCTATCTGTCCTGATGGAGCTTTTAAGCCTGTGTGAGGACTATTTTGTAAACAGACTTCACACTTTTGTGTTACCTGCATCATAGTAGTATATAAATTTTGAGCAACTATACGTTGGTTCAGATACTTTTGTAATGCCTCTGCCCCCCATGTGTTTTCCTATGCTCTGCCATCACCACAGCTCTTAACAGCATCAGCGGTAGTATTATTTTACCTTGTGAAGTCTCTACCCCATTTACCCATTTCCATGTTCCCACCTAGATCCGCAATTAACTTCTGATCTTCCTTTGAATACCTTGGCTCACAATTAATTTGTATTTTACCGTCTGGGATCAAGGATTGCACCTCCACCTCGCCAGCCCCGGCCGCTCTTTTTTCCTCGTGGTCTGCCATTGAGTTGCCGAGATCTTGTGCAGCTGTTCCTTTCTGGTGAGCTTTACAGTGCATAATGGCCACCTTCTCTGGTGATTGAACTGCTTCCAGGAGTTTAAGAATTTCTTTAGCATGCTTTATATGCTTTCCCTGGGTAGACAAAAGTCCCCTTTCCTTCCAGATTGCTCCATGGGCATGTACTACCCCGAATGCATATTTAGTCTGTCCAAATATTAATCCTTTTTCCTCTTGCCAATTCCAGCGCTCAAGTCAAGGCTATTATTTCTGCCTTTTGTGCTGAGGTGTCTGGAGCGAGAGCTCTGGACTCTATTACCTGTTCTGTAGTGGTTACCGTATATCCTGCTTTGTGGGTGCCTTGTCGAACAAAGCTGGTTCTGTCGGTGTACCAGGAGTCTTCAGCATCTTCCAGCAGCTCTTTCAAGTCCAGTCAGCTGGAATATACCGCCTCAATGGTCTCCAGGCAATCGTATATCACTGGATCCCCGGGGGTACCGCTGAGAAAAGATGCTAGATTGACAATGTTAGTAACCAGTATCTCCACATCATCCTGCTCCACCAGAATGGCCTGGTACCTAAGGAACCTCTGTGGTGACAACCAGTGTCCCCCCTTTGCCTGGAATACTGCAGATACAGTGTGGGAGACCAATACTGTAATCCTCTGTCCCAGTGTGAACTTTTGTGCTTCTTGGATGTTAAGCGCTACTGCAGCTACCACTCTTAAACAACTGGGCCATCCTTTACTAACTCCATCAAGTTGTTTAGAGAAATAGGCCACTGCCCTTCGGTACGGTCCCAAATTTTGGGCCAGAATTCCCAAGGCTATTCCCTGTTTTTCGTAAGAGAATAACCAGAAGGGTTTGGTTGTGTCTCGCAACCCTAAAGCAGGAGCTCTCATCAGTTCTTTTTTCAACTGATTAAATGCTTGCTCAGCCTCCTCATCCCAAATGAGGCTCTTTGAATTTGTTTTTAAAAGTTCATAAAGTGGTTTTACCAAAGGTCCATAGTTGTATATCCACAAACGGCACCACCCTGTCATCCCTAAAAACGTACGGAGTTCTTTAGCAGTGTGTGGTCTGGGGGTCTGGCAAATGGCTTCCTTCCTTGCAGTCCCTAAGGTTCATTGTCCAGCGGTGATCTCAAATCCAAGGTAGGTTACTTGCTGCTGAGCCACCTGGGCTTTCTGGGGAGAGACTCGATAACCATTTAGTCCAAGAAAATTCAGCAAACTGACTGTCCATCCCATACACATGTCCCTGGTTTCAGTGGCCACTAATAAGTTGTCCACATATTGCAATACCACCCCTATTCCAGGTGGATGTTTCCATCATTCCAGGTCTTTGGCTAGTTGGTTCCCAAAAAGAGTGGGGCTGTTCTTAAACCCCTGTGGCAATACTGTCCATATGAGTTGTGTTCTTCTTCCAGAATCTGGGTTTTCCCATTCAAAGGCAAACAAGGGCTGGCTCTCCAAACTCAGGGGCAAGCAAAAGAAGGCATCCTTAAGATCCAATACGGTAAACCAAGCCAATTCAGATATTAATTTAGTTAATAATGTATATGGATTTGCCATTACTGGATATAAATCCTCTGTTATCCTGTTAATGGCCCTCAGATCCTGCACTATCCTGTAACTCCCATTTGGTTTCTTAACTGGCAGGATAGGCGTGTTATATTCCGATTCACACTCTATTAGCAATCCATATTTTATAAACTGTTCAATTATTGGTTGAATTCCTTTTTTGTCTTCTAATTTTAGAGGGTATTGTTTAATTTTTACTGGCTGGGTCCCTGGTTTGAGTTTCACCACTACTGGGGAGGCAGTCTTTGCCCTCCCGGGTATTTCTGATGCCCATACTCCTGGAAATACATGGTCTTTTATTTCCTCGGGTACCCCAGCTTTGATGGGGGTGCTAATGAGAGCCAAGCTTAGGATTTAAATTAATTGTTCATTTCCTATTTTAAATTCTATTTTTCCTTTTTCAAATTTTATCTCTGCTCCCAAGTGCTCCAATAAATCTTGCCCTAATAATGGCTTGTGCGGGTTTGGCATATACAAAAATTTATGTATCCTGAACTGCTTGCCTAATTTGAATTTGAGGGGTTTCAAGAAATATGCCTTTTCACTTTGGCCAGTGGCTCCCTTTACCATTACAAAGTCATCATCTATTGGTGTCAAGGCTTGATTTAAAACTGAATATGTTACTCCTGTGTCAATTAAAAATTCCATGTCTCTTTGTTGTTCCCCTAGCCTTATTTTAACCAGTGGATCCACTAGGGTAGATTTCACAGGTCCCCGTCAATGTTCAAAATGAGCCTGCATCGCTCCTCTACCTCTCTCCCTGCTTCTCTCTGGACATTCATTTCTCCAGTGCCCTTTTCTCTTACAGTGTGCACATTGATCCCTCTGTAATCTGGGGACAATTTTTTTTTTTTTTTTTTTTTACCCCATTCTTTACCTCCATTCCATTCCTTCCCTGCCCTGTCTGGGTTTGTAATGCTGCTACCGTTGCCATTGCAATAGCTTTTTCCAGGCTCCTCCTTTCCCTTTCCTTTCCAACGTTTCAACACTTCCCTGTCCTTCTTACAGTCCTTTTCCAAAGCCAAAACTAAGGAGTCTTATCCTCTGCCACTCAGGATGATTTCTAACTCAGACTTCATATCATTTCTCATTTTCCTCCAAAATCACCATCAGCTCCACCAAGGCATCACATTTCCAAGGCACCTCCTGCCAGCCATCCCAGCCCCCCCCACTCAATCCATACAGTGGCCATACATCGGTGCAATATCCCTCAGCCTTTCTGCGGCTCAAGTTCCCTCCTGGCTGATCTCCCAGCTGCCTCCAATGTGTGAAAATGCACCCTAAGGGGGTTTTATGACGATCTCCTGACTGTCCCGCACCCATTGCAGTGTTTACACAATCCTACATCTCTTATAATGACAATAGGTAACAAGACACAACCAAATTATCCCAATCACAACATACAACATACCAAATCACCTGAAACTAGCCCTGAATTTGCATCTGTACAGATCCAGGGCCAGTCTTAAAAGTTCTCAGTTCTGTGCTAATTCTGAACTTTGTCAAAAATACCACAAACATAACACACTGAAAACAATAATACACAAAACAATAACCAGACACTAAATTAATTCAACGGGGTCTTGTATCCCTATTTTGCTTTTTTTTTATCCAATTTATAACCGCAAATTTAGCAGAAATCAAAACCCCTTGCGTTCCAGCTGATCCTCAGAGAGCAGAGGGGCTGAGGGCGGCTGGAGTTAATTCCTGATATACAGTGGATAAAAAGACACAATTCACTCAACCGGTTATTCTTGTTTGTTTTGTTGTTTTTCTTCCCAGGAATCACTAACAGATTACAATCACTTCGTCTCTGGCCGCAGCCCTCACGGGATGGCGGAACTGCGATTCGGAACTCCGCACTCGCTGTACAGCTGTGCTGCGTCTCACACACACAGACCACTTACTTCAGAGCTAGCTCAACACACTCATACCACTTATAACTGTAAGAATAGGTGTCAATATCTCACATAGGTCGATCACTACTCCTCCCAGAACCCGTAATTGCTTAGTTCGTCTCCGGCCGTGCTCCCTCACGGGACAACGGAACTGCGGATTGGAACTCTGCACTCAATATTGAGCTCAAACCACACAACCCAAGTCACCACTGACTTCCCGATAGTGCACTGTTACCAACCACCCAGGGGTGAGCTGCAATGCTCTTTACCTCCCGTAGGACATCTCTCTATGACTTACAGGTATCCCCTCCTACCCAAACATACCTGGTCTGCTGATGGTCCTTGTCTGCTCCTGCGGTGATTGGGTGAGAGAGGGAGTTCTTCTGAGAATTCTCAGGGTGCGCCAAAGATGTCCGAGCCATCAGCCGGTCCCGCAGCCGCGCAGAGAGGGTCCCATCTGGGTCGCCAAATTGACGTGCGGAAAACAAACTCTGCAACCCCATAAAAGGTTATAAAGCAGGTATGTTTATTACGGCACCGGGTGCAAGGGGGATCGTTCCTCCTAACTTGCACACCCAAGTGTCCATCGAGCAGGTATTTGTTACACCAAAGCATGCATATTTAGCAGAGCTAGTTACATATTCATTATATGGGGTTGGACTATTATAATCAGTTCCGGGAACTCATTATCATAGGCCTCCTCCCATTGGTGCTTGCGCAATGCCGTCTGGTGGTCATGGGCCGGGGTCTTTGGGAGGAAGGCTGCCAGTCTTCCTCGCAGTGTACTTTTCACCTTTTGTCTTAGGATGCAGAGTTGCGATGAGTCAGAGATCACAAGACTGGGGGGAGGCTCTTCTTTATTCCTCCCTGTCTTGGAGTTAGCTTCCCTTATCTACAAGCCATGCAAGATGAGCAAAGGCCCATAAAGCTTGTCAAGTCTCAAGGCATCAACATCCTGTCTCCTGTTTATCTCAGGACGCCCCAGGATAACAATGGCTGCTCAACTTGCTTCGTTATCGTTCAAGCAGAACACTGTCCCCCCTCACTTCACTGGTAGGAAATCATGCCCATAAACCTCCCGTTTTGCACCTTGTTTCTTCTTCTTCTTTAGTCACAGCTTTGTATGCTGTGCTACATTTTTTGTCATTTATTTATTTTTAAATGTAAAAGTTCCCTACCATGGGTACCCCTAGTGCCATGTTCCTGCTGTTGGTGTAATAAAAGCACACAGGTCAGTACCCTGGGCTAGGCAGAGCTAGGAGGGTATCCTTTTTCCTAGCCAAGGGTTGTTGACAGACCATCTCCTCTCTCTCCTTCACCTGTAGGAATTGTGTTCTTAAGCCAGGATATTAGATATTCAATATATAATGGCAGAGTGCTGTTTGCATTTGCCTACTAAAGTTGGCAATTTATTGCAGGCACTTAGCTACACCCTACATTTCTGTCCCTTACCCCAAGTTGTTAGATTAATATCATCCATAATAGATTTATAATGGCACTGGGTAGTTTTACAAATGAGAGTTGTGCTTCAGGAGTTGTCATATTCATCTAAAAATATATACAGTAAGTCTTAGATATCTATCCTGTGACACTGGTCCTGTTTTTGAAGCAATGATATCAGTGTTTTCCCAGGTCGGTGCTGTATGTGTGTGTAATTTTTATGCCTACTTTTGGGCACATTTGTGTTAGTGGCAATTAAGATAATGCTGTCTTAATGTGGTACAGGGCTTTGCAGCTCAGAGGTCTAGGGAGGGTGCCTCTGTTCCTGTTGGGATCAAGCTGGTGGAGAAGGTGCTGATCCAGAGCATGCAGCTGAGTTACTACGAAGCGACTAGTGAGAGGTGACATGAAGCCTATGCAGTCACCAATGAAAAGGTCTTTTTATTTAATTAGGCTATAAAGTGGCAGAAGAATCTATAAGATGCGTGTATCAAACTACAGTCCCTTGGGACAGAGGTAATGTTGACAATAGTGTGGAAAAAAACCCAAAAACCTTCAAAGAAACTCCAAAATAATACTTGGTTCTTAATGAAATAAACTGTATTCTTCATTGCTATAAACTCCTGCTTTTTCATGATGATTGATGCTGCTGGTAACTGATTTACCACTTCTAGCAAACATTGAGATGTTGGGTCCACTGGCCAGGTGCCTAAGAGATCCTTCAGTGTTAGTTGTACAGATTCCACAGCAGCAGCACATTGCTGCAAATACTGCTTACCGAAAATTAGAAGTAAGGTATTTTTATTGCTCCTTCAGAGAATTGATTGTCAGGTTTTTATCAAACCTAAAATGTAGCTGAGGGTAAAATGGCAACACTTACCTGAAAGCTGGAATGCTGATCAAGGCAAATGCCATGTTTTAATCGACCACAAATTTGGTTGTCTAAAAGCTGTTTTGATATAAGGAGTTGGGCAAAACAGAGGTGTCTCTGTGCTGCTTAGTTTCATTGCATACCTAAACAGATTCTCCTGAAGTCAGGGATCCTTTAAATTAAACGAGTATGAAATAGATTTGACTTCTGGTTAGGCATTCTGAGCTCTTTCAGATCAGTAGGGAACTGGCAGAATTAGCACTGTGGGATATTTTAGCCGCGTAACCGTTGTCCCAAAAATGGATTCTTTACCCGTCATGCAAAATCCAACACCGCCCCCCCCCCCCCCCCCGCCCCCCCACAGGTGAGATGTCAATTTTATTCCAACCTTGCCTGGGATTGGGTGCCAGCAGGTGAGAAAACCAGCACACTGTAGTGACAGGGCAGAGAATATTTCTACCCAGAAAGTTGAGATGAAGTCATATTCGTATTTGTTGGCCCCAGTTGGCTCTGGGGGCTAAAATCAATAAGGGTATTTTGGTTTAGGGCTTTGATTTAACGAAGATTGACTGTAAATGGACTTCATGTGCTCCAGGGAGGCCTTCCTCCTCGTCTTGTCCCTGTGATACCTTGTTCATCACAGAATGGCAGGGGTTGGAAGAGACCTCTGAAGATCATGGAGTCCAACCCCCCTGCCAGAGCAGGACAGAAAGGATGCTGATGTGGGATGTTCCCATCCTTGTTGTTATCTGGAGGGTTAAGGGTGGGTCCAGTCTGTCAGCCCAGCAATTATCACCCTGAGCGATGTCAGTGTTCTGAGTCCTGTTTCACATAACCAGTGTATCACTGTTAATGAAACCTCAAAATAAAGGTTTGCTAAGCAGGGATGTTAAAGCTTAGAATGTAAAGGAGTTACTCCCGATTTTCATCCTAAAACTTTTAAAAGAGAAGGTCCCTGACTTGTTACTGTCTTCAATAAGCAAGACAGTCATTAAAAAAAACTCTTGGAGAGAGAAATACTTTACAAAGCTTTGATTTGAGCATCTCAGTTGCTTCCCCAGTGTAATCTTGCCCTCTTTGTGCCCAAAGTTCAAGTGTTGGGAGTGGGCAGGGCAGGGCTTCAAGACAAAAAGAGGGTTTAGTCTGTAATTTGCCATCACAGAAGAGAGAAATGACTTGCCAAGAAGGAATCCAAGGCTCATTGGCTCAACCTAAATTCCACCCGAGGCTCTTTGGCAATGTCTGATGTTCAGGTTAATGGTCTTGAAGTAGCCTTCAGTCTCTGGTCCTGGTTCCATATTTGCTTCCTTTGTTAGTTGAGATCATTTCCTTCTTTCTCACAGGTAAGCAAGGGTTAGATGGTTCCTTTTGCCAGGCAACGCAGTTTCTTTAGAGAGGCTTAAAACATTCCCCTCTTAAAAAAAAAATCCCCCATTTAATGGCTGTATTTAGGTGTTTGAGTGTTTGCAAGGGCTGTGATGGCTCTACTATGGTAATAGCAGAAAGCTGTGAAAGTTAGGAAAAGAAAGTTATGAAATCAAGACATTCTAGGTGTTCGTTGGAAATGTAATGCAAGGATTGTTCTGCCTGTTGGTACTGCAGGATCAGAAACAGTTTGTGAAGTTGCTGGGAACACTTCTTCTTGTCACGCCTTCAATGGATCCACTCTTGTATTTGTGTTCTTTCCAACTCTGCTGCCTTACATCAGTGGGAAAAGAAAAAAAAAAAAAAAAGATGATTTTTGCCTTCAATTCCACAACACTAGTCAGATTTAGATTCGATATATTCTCCTTCAAATCTTTCAGTAGAAAATGTTTACTGTTTCACTGGGTTTTTTTGATTCATTTTCCTGGTTCTTTGCCATCAATTATTGATTTAATAAGTTCGGTGACCAGAGTCATGATGGTGTGTGAATAAACATGCTACTTTGTGTTTTGTTTGTAGAGCTGGCTGGAAATGGGGCTGTCTTTACTTACTTTGCTTTTGCTGCTGCTTAAAGCAACAATAAACCTTTTGCCCTTACAGGTACAATATTTATACCCCCTGTAACCCTTCTTCCCCTTCCCCAAAGCCATTGTTTGGGATTGGCTGGGCAGAGTGAAGGAGCAGTGCAAAGCTTGATGAAAAGCAGTTCCCGTGCATGAGTAGCAGGCATTCTTCATATTTAAAGAGGTCAAACTGATTTTTGTGTACGTGTGACATTATTCCTGGGGTGAGACTTTGAAGTAAAATTTCAAAGCATTGACTAGGGGTGCAGCTCTGCAGCTTCTTATTGACTTTGTTCAGAGATCAGGAGCTGAAACTGCATGCTGCACTTTGAAAATTTACCCCTAAGTATTGAATTTTACCAGAGAATATTTTTTTTTCCAATAATTTAATAAACCCCTGAGAATGTGGTTTATAATGGAAATGCTGACATACTTAAATTTAATGCTAATCACTGAAAATGAGTAAGATCTTGAAACAGCACTTGGGCAAAACCTGCAACTCATGAGTATCCTGTAGTTAGTTAATTAACAGGAAATGTTTCAGAAAGACATGATCTTCAGAGCACTGTTGCAGCAGTAGCCCTGTCAATAATAATACCATATTTTGGTTTATTCCTTATAGCTAGTGTTGTGCTCCATCTGGGTGTGGAGTGCTTCTGCACACCTGTCTAGCTCCCAAACACGTACCTGCCTTCTGGGAATGTAGAACGTCATGGGGAGGAATGTTTGTCTACAACATCAGCATCACAGAATGACAGGGGTTGGAAGGGACCTCCAAAGACCATCGGGTCCAAGCCCCCTGACAGAGCAGGACAAAACTAGAGCAGATCCCTCAGAAATGCATCCAGACAGGTCTGGAAAGGCTCCAGAGAAGGAGACTCCACAACCTCTCTGGGGAGTCTATTCCAATGCTCTACAACTCTTACAGTCAGGAAGTTCTTCCTCATGTTGAGGTGGAACTTTCTGTACTTGAGCTCAGATCCATTGCCCCTAGTCCTGTCACAGGGCACAAGTGAAAAGAGGCTGTCCCTGCCTTCTGGATGCCCAGCCCTTATGGACTTATAGACATTAATTAGATCCCCTCTCAGGCTTCTTCTCTCCAGAGTAAACAGCCCCAGGGCTCTCAGCCTTTCCTCATAAGGCAGCTCTTCCAGCCCCTTTATTGTCCTCGTAGCCTCCGTTGGACTCTCTCCAGTATTCCCCGTCCCTCTTGAACTGGGGAGCCCAGATCTGGACACAGTACTCCAGGTGAGGTCTCACCAGGGCAGAGTAGAGGGGGAGGAGAACCTCCCTTGACCTGCTGGCCACACTCTTCTTAATGCTCACCAGGAGCCCATTGGCCTTCCTGGCTACAAGGGCACATTTTTTGACCTGTGGAGAACTTGCTTATCAGGATTCCCAGGCCCTTTTCCATGGAGCTACTCTCTAGCAGAGCACCTCCTAACCTGTACTGCTGCATTTTGTTGTTCCTTCCCAGGTGCAGGACTCTGTGCTTGCTCTTGTTAAACGTCTTTGGGTTCCTCGTTGCCCAGCTCTCCAGTCTGTCTAAGTCTTGTTGAATGGCCCCACAGCCTTCCAGTGAATCAGCCAGTCCTCCTGGTTTCCTGTCATCGGCACACTTGCCGAGATGGCATGCTGTCCCGTCAGATGTTCACAGGTTCTTTAATAGAAAAGTGTGACTAAGATCAGTGTTGTAACAATCTTTTTTGTTCGAGTAGGACCTCAGAAAAGAACATCATCCAGTCAAGGAGATTTGGTAGATAACAGCTGTTAGCTATGAGTTTGGTCATGGTTTCTTTGCTCTTCCATCACATCTCCACTACTGTACAGGAGTCGATGAAGAGAAAATGGTAGTAACATTTTGCATTGTGGGTTGACAGGGATCTACTGGAGAGAGTCCAGCAGAGGCTATGAGGATGATTGAGGGACTTGAGCATCTCCTCTGTGAAGAAAGGCTGAGGGAACTGGAGCTATTCAGTCTGGACAGGAGAAAACTGAGAGGGGACCTTATTAATGTCTATAAATATCTGAAGGGTGGGTGTCAAATGGAAGGGGCCAGGCTCTTTGCTGTAGTGCCCAGTAATAGGACAAGGAACAAGGGGTATAAACTGGAGCATAGGAGGTTCCACCTCAACATGAGGAGGAACTGATTTGGTGTGAGGGTGATGGAGCCTTCAACGGGCTGCCCAGAGAGGCTGTGGAGTCTCCTTCTCTGGAGACTTTTCAGACCCTCCTGGCTCTGTTTCTCTGTGGGCTGCCCTGGGCGACCCTGCTCTGGCAGGGGGGTTGGACTTGATCTCCAGAGGTCCCTTGCAACCCCCACCATTATGTGATGTAAATAAAAACATAGTCAGTTAAATAGCATCTCCTTAGAAGAGCATTTTCAAGAGGGACTTGAAGGAGAATGATGTGGTGGACCTATGGATTTCTGCAAAGCAGTGTGGGAGAAAGCATGTGGGTGGATTTGAGAAAGGAATAACCAAATACTGGTGTTTTTCTTTAAAAAAATAAAAATCCCCTTCCCCAAATCCTTCCATTTAATATTTTTAGTTGCAGCATAAGTCGTGAATGTCACAACCAATGTATACTAGTTTCTGTAAAACAAAGGAGCAAAGAAACCCCTGTGCATCTGGACTGACAAGCTGTATGCCAAGATTCAGACAGATGCAATTTGAAATGTCCGAGATGTTAAACGTGCCCTGAAATGGAGCCTTATAATGCCTGTGCCATCTCCACCTCAGCCCAGGGTGAACCCCAGTGTACTACACTGCAAGGAATAGATCCTGCTGGGTCTCAACTGCAAGTAGCTTACACTAGCCTAGAAGGAAATATCCTCTAACCCCCCACCAGTGAATGCCTGTGAGGGGATTTTTTCTTCCCGTCACATAGCCCATCCCGCCTGCAAACTTTGTTTAGAGTCATGTATTTCTGGTAACTACATAAATTTTACCAAACTTAAAAAGAAGAGAAGGGTGGGGAAGGGGAAAAAAAAACTGGGAAAGAAAAAAAGAAAATGTTATGTGCTTGGTATGCATTGTTTTGTTTCTTTCATTAATTCTTGCTGGCATTCTGGATGCTCAGATGAACAATAGCAGTAGCCTGTAAAGATCAATACCAGATTGCTGATAGTGCCTATCTATTCAAAGAGTAGATTACTTGATAAATGGTTTGGTCCATACGTTTTGACATTTGTTAGCTTGTATAGCCCAGACCAACTGGTAGAACTGTAGTTCCATCATAAAAAGCAGGAGCTCCAAATAGAATATTTCCTTTCTGCTCCAAAGCCTATATATTGTAGTTTTAAAGCTGCAAGTAGTGTATTTCAAGAGAGAAAGGCAAAAACTTCCAAGCTGTTAAAAGTTCATGTTTGTCTCAAGTTTTGTCATTGTTCTCTACAAATACAACGTAGGTAATTTGTACTTTTATGCCTTTGTAGCTGACAGGGTTCCAGTCTCAAAAAACTGTGTTCCTAGCTAATTTTTTTTCCCTATAGAGTGGATCAAACGTGATCCACTGAGAGAACTCACTTATGTCTTCCCCCGAAACATGCCCTCTTCAAAAAAAATCCCCAAACCTGATAAACTTAAAGATATATGGTGACAAGAACAAGCATCTGGAATGCTTTCCAGCTCTGGAACTCTGATTTCAGTTCTAGCACTTAGGTCAAAATTCAGAATTAATTTTGGAAGCCAAGTTTTTTTTTTGTATTCCAGAGACAAATATTTATCCTTTCTTTTCTTTCAAATGCCTTGTAACGTATGCTCAAGTGCCAAGTCCTGCACTTCACGTGCACTTCAAAGGATGCTTTCTCATTTAGGTAGTAGTAATAAAGCTCTTCTCTTTTTTTTTTTTTTTTCCCTAGCCTAAGAGGACCAAATAAATCTGCATACGGCAGAGAGCTCTGCAAACTGAATTCAGAGAAATAGTCACTGTGTTTATTTCAGGCTGTTTACGAGAGGGATTTCTGAGGAAATTTGTAAGGAAAATTGTAATTTAATGTGTAAATAAACTGAAAAAGAAGAGCTGATTCCTCATTGCGGCGTTAAGAGACTAAGCAGAGATAAGATCCCTGTACCACTGCTCTCAGAATCATCTTACAATAGCCCCGTCTTGTTTTCCTGGTGTGTGTATGAACCAGGTGTATTAACATATTAATGGTCGAATGTGATATTTAGCTCTGCATTTTAAGAATCTTCAGCAATGTAGAAAAGGATGATTTGGCAGGCTTAATTCAACACTGGGCAACAAATAAAGCTTATAATGAAATTAACATAAATCGTTAGCGTTAATCATTCAGTATTATTGATAGCCATAGAAAGAAATGTATCACAGCCCTGGAAGTAGAGGAGAGCAGAGCAATGTTTCTTGCCAGCTGTCCTGACAAGCTATAGCCCATATGTTTGTGGTACTGGATTTCCTTTCTAATTTTCCTCCTCTGCTTGAGCTGTCAGAATCCCCTCTCTCTCCTTTTTCTTTTTCCACAAACTGCAAACATAGCTTCTATGCCTTTTTTTTTTTTTTTTTAATTTTTTATTATTATTATTTTTAATTCTTTTTTTTAAATGCCAGCTTTTTAGGATGGCTCAAGCTTCATCAACATCTCTGTCTGTCAATATCCATGTAAGCAAACTAGCTAGGTGACAATAAACATGCAGTCTACATTCATTGTTTTCAATTTGGTAACCTTCATTTCTACTTAAAATGTCATCTCCAAAACCTAGGAAGAGTTTCTTACACTGGGAGCAGCATACTCTTCAAGTAGCCTTTCGAAATCATGGATTGGGAAATGTGTATTTGAAATGTGGTATGGAAAAAATGGTATCATTGCAAGTGTGTTTTCATGGTGTGCAGTCATTATTTTCTGTCTGGCTTTCTCTTTTTAAGTTGTGTGCCACACTCTTGACGCACCCCCCAAAAAAAAGCCCAAACCCAAAGAAATAAAACAAACAAAAGCCCCAAACAAACAAACCCCCTCAAAACTGTGAAAGAATTGATGAAATGAAGAAATTAATACTGCTAGTGGTGGGAAGCTTTTGAGAACTTGGAGTTCCTTAGTCATCTTTATTTACCTGAAGTAAACTCAGTGGAACATTAGGTAAATATGGCTACAGGAACCACATAGCAGGGCTGACAGTACACACCTAAAGCTGTCATCTCAGGTGCTTGCTCCAAGCACAGACACTACATACTTGCTTCACAGTTTTGGCATCCTTTCAAGTCCTAGACAAATCTTCAGCAGCAGCAGTGCTCAAACTCAGTGCTGTGAGAACATGAGAACACTGGGGAGGTATCATTGAGGTTGAGTCTTTCCAGGGCAGTGATGAAAATTGCCTCTTTTCCCATTGTTTTCTGCCTTTACATGCTCCTTTTAATTTCCTTGTGCTGCAGGAGCCATTGGAATCATTCTGTCTCTCAGGAGCATCTCCATTTTCCTAGTTGAAATGGCTTCAAATTAAGAACCCAGGCATATGCAGGCAGTTTTGATACTGCTTTGTGGTTTATTTGTTTGCAGTTGGCTCTTTGTAGTTCCTGTTAAAATGGCTAGGTGAGGCTTTTCCATTCTTAAGATCACAGGGATATGGGTAAGCATTGTAGGATAGACATTAGGAAGAATTTAGACATTAGGAAGAATTTCTTCCCCACGAGGGTGGTGAGACACTGACACAGGTTGCCCAGAGAGGTGGGGGAAGCCCCATCCTTGGAAGTTTTTAAGCCCAGGCTGGCTGGGGCTGTGAGCAACCTGCTCTAGTGGGAGGTGTCCCTGCCCATGGCAGGGGGGTTGGAACTGGATGACCTTTAAGGTCCCTGACAATTCTCTGATTCTAGGATAGTACAGTGCTGTTAGCTCTCCTTAACTGCATTTCTTTTTCAGTGTCTTGGATAAAAGGAACTTCTATACTTAAATGCACATTCCTAAATTAAAGCTGCTGGACTTCCTGTTGTAGAATTCAATATCCTTTTTCAGAGGTTCTGCCTTCTACTGCCATAAAATACTCTTAATTTTCAAGTTAGCTATATGTGGAGGAGCACAAACAGGTTCTTGAAGAAAACATGTATGAACATGTATGAATTCCAGATGTCACCCTTGGGCAATCATGTGTTCAGCTCTTAAATGTGCGTGGGACCTTAATCTCCCCTATAGAAATATACACCATTCCCTTACGCTCAAAGGCAGTGTTGCAAGGGAGCATAATAGCCAGGACTGGTATCCTATGCCAAAGCGAATAGATCCCTTAATTTCATGGTTTAAAAAATACTTGAGTTGACCTCGGTATAATTCCTATATTTTAGTCATTTAGGTGTCATGGCTCAGTAATCATTCATTAACTAGAGTGCTTTTCAAATGAAGAACTGATATGAAAATTTTTCTTAATGATGACAAGTGATGTAATTTAGTTTTATTCATACATTACAGTGGTGCCTGCTAACGCCATTGCACTGAAGGGTCTGTCAGTGGTTCCATTACAAACCCCTATTTTCACAGAGTTTATAACTCAAAAATTGATTTTTTTTTTTTTTTTTTTTTTTTTTTTTTTTTAAGACTTGAAACTGCCACCCTGGGTCTAAGTCCTGGAGGTTGTTTTTATATACAAATTGGCATTTTGGGTAGGAAAGGTTCACCACTCTAAGAACAAAAATGAGGATTATCTGCTTTAGAGTTGTATTTGTGCTTCTCTTGTACTGAAATCACTTCATCTGTCTCCACACTGAAGAAGAAAAGCAGCCATCAAGTACTTTATGATCTAAGAAAGTCTGTGGATCTTATTAACCACTGGGTGAGGATTGACTTGGGCTGAGGTTTGTAAAAGCAAGTCCATGGCTTGGAAAAGACCGTGATGTTTGATCAGTGGTTGAAGTGACTTTGAGGGCAGTCATTTAGGAAACTGGGGTAGGGATAAAGCAACGTCTCTTCTTTCTCTGCGCAACTGCATTAAAAAGAGTGTGGCCAGCAGGTCAAGGGAGGTTCTCCTCCCCCTCTACTCTGCCCTGGTGAGACCTCACCTGGAGTACTGCGTCCAGATCTGGGCTCCCCAGTTCAAGAGGGACGGGGAATACTGGAGAGAGTCCAGCAGAGGCTAGGAGGATGATGAAGGGGCTGGAAGAGCTGCCTTATGAGGAAAGGCTGAGAGCCCTGGGGCTGTTTACTCTGGAGAGGAGAAGCCTGAGAGGGGATCTAATTAATGTCTATAAATCCATAAGGGCTGGGCATCCAGAAGGCAGGGACAACCTCTTTTCACTTGTGCCCTGTGACAGGACCAGGGGCAATGGATCTGAGCTCAAGTACAGAAAGTTCCACCTCAACATGAGGAAGAACTTCCTGACTGTAAGAGTTGTAGAGCATTGGAATAGACTCCCCAGAGAGGTTGTGGAGTCTCCTTCTCTGGAGCCTTTCAAGCCCTGTCTGGATGCATTTCTGAGGGATCTGCTCTGTCAGGGGGCTTGGACCCGATGGTCTTTGGAGGTCCTTTCCAACCCCTGTCGTTCTGTGATTCTGTGCAAAGGCAAGTGAGTCAAAACAAGATGTTTTGTTTTGTTTTGCCTTGTGCCATGAAGAAAACTGGTACTGATATTGCCAAGACACGTTTCAAAGGAGTGCTGGGTACTTACCAGGTCTTAAATGACATTTCTGGATTTGAAAATAGAATAGTAAATACAGCAGTGGCTTCCTGAAAGCTCATGGCAGGGAAGGGGAATGAGTTGGATCCTAGCTGGAACAAAATGAAGACTATTGCTGCTGTCCAGATGGAAATGGGAGCTCCAGGAAGGAAACCTCTATGGCTCTTGACACACAGAGGTAGGCTGACGAGGGGAGGGGAAAGCCTTGTTGCTTTGGAACCTCACTGAAAGAGTATCCCAGCCCCTACTGAATTGTCCTCCATTAACCACACTCCTACTGAGCCGAGAGGAAAGTGTGATGATCAGCTTTCAAGCTGTCTGTTTATTGGCAAGGGTAGTAATACCCCACTTGGAATTACACTGCTAAATTGAGAAGAAAACTAAAATGAATGCCAAAGAAATGGTAGAACTATTAGAGATTGACTTTGACTTACCTGATGGTCAAATATCCTTCTGTGAGTCTTTAGAAATGGCTTCAGAAACATCAGAAACAAACAGGAGGACCCAGTACCTGGACATGAGAAGGCCTTGCATTTGTATGCAAGCTGTGCATTTGATTCTGGAAGATCTAATATAGATTCACTAGAGATGTATGTGGTTTATCTTACTGTAAGAAAGAAAAGAAGAAAAAAATCAAGTTGTTTGAGTTCTTCTCCGGCAGCATCTTTTGGAATTATTGATGATTAATGGTCCTGTGTTTTGTTCTCAGTCCAGGTCTGCTGTCAGAGATGTTGCTCACATAGATGGAAATAGGAGAACTGGCAGCTGTTAGATATGCATGGCTCTCAGAAGAGGAAAAGAAGCTTTCTGTTTCTTGAGGAAGGAAAGTTTCTAGATAGTTCTGTATTCCACAGAGACAGCAGAGTGGGTTGTCCAAGACACTGCCCTCCAACCAGGCCTCTCTGTTTACAGATCCACACTTAGCCTATGGAGACAGTTGATTCTTGCTTTCCTTAGCAGCGATAATTTTCATTCTTTTCTCATAATGACAAAAAGAAATTTTTTCAAGATAGTCACATAAATGTTAAAAATTGTTTTTTCAATAGTTAATAATTAAAAAAAAAAAAAACAACAAAACCCTCTCACTAGATCCAAAGAGATCAATGCACAGCACAAAGTGTGCATTTTTATCTCCTTCTCGCCTCTCTCTTTAAGGAACTAATGGAGAGATGCTTTGTTTTTCCTGACAGCTTCTGGCATCTGCTCATCCATTACAAGGCACTGTATGGCAGGGAGGGTGCATTTCTGTCTAGATCTAGAGAAACTCTCTGTTTCATAAGATCTCTTTGGTGCCACATCATGTCTAAACGCCGGCCTGCGTGGGTCTTACCTCAGGGAAAGGTGAGGAGAAAGAAATACCCTCCTGTTCCTGACTCTGCCTCCTTGGCTAGTCAGGTTCCGGGCTGTCTGGAGGTTTGAAGGATGCTTGGAGTAGAGAAGAGGGATAACAGCCGGGAGAGCTGCTCACGACTGGTGTCTGAAAGCAGATGTAGTTGTGGAACGCTGGATGCCCATGGGAATTCTGGTAAACCCTTTCTTTTCTCTGAATTACAGCTCTTTGTAAAATGTGAGGTTTAATGGAATGCTTGCTGTTAGGGTGGTGCAGGGCTTTGTGAGTAGATGCAAGCTGAAGCAACACAGAGTACATTTAGCCTATGAGTTTTACTTCTTTTTGGTTTTTTTTAAAATATATTTAAAATTACGGTATTTCTTGCACTGAAAAATTTCCTTGGAAATGCTCGATGTTCCCACAAGGAAGATGGTGTCATGTTATCTGAACCATCAGCAGAATGCCATCTCCTTCTGTCAGAGGGAGCTCTGAAGGTTGGAATAGAATACAGCTCTTAGTCCACCCTAGAGTGCCAGGTTTCACTAGCTGTTGAGGCATTTTGATGGAAGAAAATCACGAGTGTTTTTGTTATTAACAAAAAAGTATTTTGCCGTATAAAGCTGTTTTATGATGAAGAACACCCTGGGTTTATTTTTACTATCTCTTTTGCTACTGCTTTTTCAAACAGCTCTGTTATTTAAAACTGGTTACTTAGTAAAACAACCATTCCAAAGGCTGAGATCTTTATCTCTGGCCTTTCTTGTAGGATACTCGTGGTAATAACTTGAAAGATTTGCAAAGCTATAGAAGTAATACAACAGTTGTAACTTTTGGCTAAGTTCTGCTGAGAACAGTGAGGCATTCTTGAATAAAATGGGCTTTGCCAGAGATTGAGTATTTGTAGCTACTCAGTCACCCAAAGGAGCTACCTGGTGATTGTTTTTTATCAGAATGGTAGTATTTTATTTTATGTTTCTTCAGGAAAAAGGAATTTTTTAATTTTTCTTAAACCAGTCCTAGTATAGAGACAGTACAGCTGAATAAGATGAAGATGTGTCCAGATATTTGTCACTTCTAGCCTTCTGTAAGTGCAAGTAAAGATCTGCCAAGCTCAAGTCTTTAGTACCCGTGTAAGCAGGGATTTGCATCTTGGAATGTATGTGTTGTAGCATCTTTGACCACTAGCTCTGTATGTAGATTTCTTGCTGATGACAGCAAATCCTCTGGCTGCTGACCATCATCTGAGCTTGGTTATATTTGAGGATTTCACAAACACTCTGCTGATGCAACAGAATGGTAGGTGGTGGAAATATCCTCCCAAAATAAGGATGTTACCAAAAAATTGAGACATGTACCGGTTTGTGAGAGCGATGCATTAAAAGAGGTGGCAGGCTTGAGTTAATCTCCACTCATTCATGTCTTTCTATCTAGTTAAAAAGAGTGGAAGATAAGTATAGTATGATTTGCTGGAACTTCCACCTTTTCTTAGGGCTTTGTTTTCCTTTAAGGAAGCATGTATTTCCTCATGGGCCTGTTTTCTGCGCAGGCAATGTAAGTCATTCTATCATCATATCCATTTTCCATTTAGAGACCGTGGCAGATGTTCTGTTGAGGAAAAATAGGTGACTTAATTTGCCTGTTCTCATTTCGAGCCATTTGTATATGGGTGAGTAGAGATTACTCATCTCTTCTTGTAAATTTAGATTTGAGCAATTCTCTTCTGTGCATTTCAACCTAAGAATGGTATTATCCATTGTCTGCCTTCAGTACACACCAAAACTATTTGCCTAAAAGAGGGAGCTGCCAAGGAGAATGTTTCACTGGTTTTGGGTTGCGTTTGTGGGGTTTTTTTGGTTGTGTTTTGGTTATTTTGTTCTTGGTTTGGGTTTTGTGTGGGATTTTTTAGTTTTTTTTTTTTTTTTAATTTTTGAATTTTTTATTTTTTTATTTTTCCTTTTTTGTTTTGTTTGTTTAGTGGTTTTGGTTTCTTTTTGTGTGTGTTTGTTTGTTTGCTGGTTATTTTTGTGTGTGTTTTTTGTTTTGCATGTGGGTTGTTTGCTTTGGTTTGGCTTTTCTTACCTATGTGCTATTAGTGCCTTCCAGTTCTACATTCACTCTCCAGCAGGGGTCGTGGGTACTGCCTGTGGGATTTGAAAGCTGTCCATCTGAGAAAGCATTAGTGCTTTTGAAATCAGCAAAGATGCTGTTCAAAAATCAGCAAAAAATGCTGTTCAGAAAGCCACCAGCCACTTCTTTGGTTTTGTGAGGTATCGACTTGACAGTTGCTATATTAAGCTCTTAATTGGCTTCTTCCACAAGAATAACTGTGAACAAAATAAAAGCCTTTTGGGATGTGACATAAAGACGCTGTTTTCTTAAGCATTTAGAAAGTATAGAAAATAAGAAGCAGCACTAGTGATGGGAGCAAGGTGTTAGCCATACCTGATTCATTGTACAGTTCAGGCTGCTTTAAATCTGTGTTGAAAGAATTCCAAAGGTGCTTAGTGCTGCAGCCAGGTTCTGGGTTTGTTTTGCAAGTACCAAGCCCAGCACAGAGGATAGGCAAGGCTGACACTCTGTGTCCGACCTGTTGCCTGGTATTTAAGCCAGTATGTAATATATGTCACCAGGAGCATCCATATGCATAAAAAGTGTCAGGAATGAATTGTGGAAGTGGAATATTTAGACTTGGCTTATCATTAAAAGGCAGAAGTTTTATCACTGCGTATGTGTTCTACTGGAAGGGAACACCAGGGAATGCACGTATGCCCCAGACCTTTCCTAATTATCAGAGTCAGCAATTTAAGATTCAGTGAATAAAGACATCCAGATATTCAAATACGTGCTTCTACACATGGGTGACACCAAACAACACGTGCTTTTCAGTGGCAAAATCACTGGAGAAGAAACGTCTTTTTTTAAAATTTTTTTTTTACTTCCTTTTTCTTAAGGTTTAAAACCTCCAGGGCAGTTAGAAAACCATGTTTTTCATTGAACTGTGTCTTTTTGAAATTCACAAGCTTGACATGTCATTGGCATGACGTGTTTCAGTCCGTTACACAGAAGTGCCATATTACACTGTGTGACGTGACAGGCTGACAAAAAGGGACATGACGCACCAGCCCAATGGGATGTCAAGCCTGAGAAATTCTAAGCCATTCTGCTCACTTAAAAAAAAACCCACCAAGAAACCAAAAAAACCAAACCCCAAACACGCCACACAAAACTCCCATACAAACAAACAAAAAAAAAACCCTGACAAAACCCACTCTGTGTTGTTTCTGCAGTTGCTCGAAGGTTTCCTTGGCTCAGTCAGGCGTCCCTCGTGTTTGATAATAAGCCATGCAAATACCACTTTCTCCTTTTGTGCGTTTTATCCTGTGGGACCAGGCGGTCTTTGAGCTCCTCTCCAGGATGTGGTGGGCCTTTGTAGAAATCTTCCCTGCTTGCAGCACTTGTGACATGGGGATCTGGGTTGTGGAGGCACCTTGTGCTCTGTTTGGGAGCTCGACATGCGTAAACAAGAATCGTTCCGAGGTCAGGGTGATAACATGACATGCTTTAAGTCACAGATCAAAATCTACAAAGGTTTTACAAATAATTTCTTTTTTTTTTTCAGTTGTCTTAGGCTTCTAGAAGATAGCATGAAGTCCATCCAAGCAGGGCAGGAGAGCTTAGAAGAATTAAATAATTTACAGACAACTTTTTTCTTCTGAAAAAAGGCTTTCCCTCAGTATTGTTTCCCTTAAGTATCAGCGAAAGTATTTCAACAATCTCTAAAGAACAATATACTTAATTACTCTGAGTAATTCCAGTGCTAATTAATGTGATAAATATCCATAGTGAAGTGTTCTTAGCTCCTGATCAACTTCAAGTGAAATAGATTAATGTCAGCGTGGATCTTTTGGTTTGTTTTATATTTGGTGTGGAATGGTGTGAAAAGCAGCGTGCACATTTCAGTTTGGAATTTTCCTATCCTGGGTGTACATTCTTAACACAGTCATTTGCATTCAGGCTTTGGCAGGGATCTTTCTTTTAATTGGTTGCAATGATGGCTTGTGTTAAAATAGAGGAGTTAAATGTAGCGGTGTTCAAAACCTGTTGCGATTGTTCCATCTCTGATAAAGAAGAATTCACTCCTGGCTAAAAAAGGGAAGAACCAAACTGCCCTGTATGTTTTTTTGTTAGATGCTTTGCATTGTAGGCAGCCTAAAAAAAAAAAAAAAAAGTTGCATAATAACAACAATCTGAAATGAAATTGCTTTCTTCTGGGTTACTGAACGTAGGGAGTAAACTTTGGCTACAAGACCATAAATCAGCTAAAATGCAGCTTTATAATGCTATCAGGGTGTGCCCTTAAATGTGACTCTGAAGAGCCCTTCCGTCATTTCCTAGGGGTAAACCATACCCTGCTACCTTGTTTCATCAGTAGGTTGAAGCTGATGAAAACAGTTGGTGTATTAAGTACAAATTCTCCTTTCTGGAGATCTTTTTGCAAAGGGATTTGCCTGAACTATGGTTTCAGGTTGTGTACAGTCTTTGTAGATGTGCTTTGCCTTGTGTCCGCAAAGCTGTATGGATTCTGAAAAGCCTTTTATTTCATCGCGAAGTCTGGTTCGAAAGCGGCAGCGTTGTTGGGAATCTTCTCAAAATGTCCAAAGACATGGATACAGTGCAGGAACAATTGTCCACGTCGGGTCCCTCTGACCTTCCATCCCCTTTGTGCTGGCTGACAGGGCATCTGAGACTGCATCCCGTGGGTGCCTGGGTGAGGTGTGGCGTGGAGGTCTCAAGCTTGTCACCTTTCAGAAGAACAGTGCTGAAAAGTAAAATCCCTGAACAGATTTAGTTCTGTTCCCACTCAAACCGGGCCATACCTGGAGGACCTGGTAGGACCATCCAGAGCGAGAATAATAAACTGGAAGATCAAAGAAGGATGCTGGGACACCAACCCCTTCCTCTCTTCCCCGTGGGATGGGGGGAGAAGCTCAATGAGGATGGCAGAGGCACGGAATGGGGGGAGAAGCTCAAGGAGGATGGCTGAGGCACGCAAGGGGGGGAGAAGCTCAAGGAGGATGGCAGAGGCACACTGTGATGCCACGGGATGTGTCATTTCCCCAGCGCAGTGATAGGATGGTTGGGATCTGGACTGCACCTCTTGGGAGGACTGCTGCTCCTGAATTACTGGTCTGGGGATGTGCATCAGGCTAAAAATAACCTGCTGTGTGAAACTGGTGGCCAGCGTTTCAGGAGGATGGAGTCTTTCCACAATAACATATCTACCTAGATTTTTTGAAAGGTGTAATATATGAACTAGCCTTCAGTTTTTGCCCAGAAACATGTAGAAAGATAGGAAGGGACTGGAGAGCCAGCACTACCCAAATGAAACAAGTAGGTTTTGTGGGTGTACCACCGTCCTGAGCATCACGAAGTAAGGTCAAGAGCTTAGTTAGGTTCTCATTCTGCTGTTGAGACTGTGCTGACTGCTGTCATGGGGAGCTCTGTTTTCAAAATTGAGATGAATGGATGGGTTCAAAGCTATTAGAATTTTTTTTTTTTTTTTTTTTTAACATTTCATACAGGCCAGTGTGCCTATGATATGTACTCAATTGAGAAATGGGAGAACTAGACAAGTCACAGCTATTGTCCAAATGGAAGCAGTTGCTCTGATGTCATGGTGTTTCTGAAGCTGGACTTTTAAACATGGGTCTGTTTTTATCCAGCTCCAGCTCTGCCGTTTTCAACTCCTTGGTGTAGCAGAGCCTCTGAGCATGCATAATGAAGCTATTAGTATTTTATGAATTGAACTCTTTTTTTCTCTTGGGGAAGGGAGGGCTTCCTGAGTACGTTTAGCAAAGCAGAATTCATATGAATCATATGGCTGAATTACAGTACAACTAGTTATGCCCTTGAACTTTATGATCTGCTGAAAGAGACATGAACATTTGTAAAGGTATGGGAAGAGTATGATCTGGGATCAGCACTCAATATGTCAAACATTAATTAGAAAGGAAGAAATGTTAAGGTTTTTTTTTTTTTTAATGGAAACAAAGAGAAACAGAGAGTGTGCTGCAGACCCAACTCCCTGAGATATTCAGGAATCCTGCTTGGAGAATCTTATCCTCAGCTCCCAAAACACATTTGCTAAAAGTTCTCCAGTGATTTTTTTTCTTCCTATATTTTGAATTCCATCTGTTTGGAAAATCCAGACTCCCTTTTCCTTTAAATTTAATGTTGATACATGTTCCTGAAGCACAAGAAGTATCTGAAACTATGAAGCCTAGTGATAATGCTTTGGATTTTTATCCCTAATGAATAACACTTCTTTCACAGCTAATGGTCTGGGTCCGTGCTACAGCTAAATCAATTAAAAATGGGCAAATTAACTTGATAGTTTGCCAGTGGGTTTGGTCTTTGTTTGTTTATTTATTTATTTATTTATTTTAAAGGTGCGCATGGGTTTGCGGGTTTTTTTTTGTGGTTTTGTTTGATTTGTTGCTTTGGTGGATTTTTCTGGTTTGATGTTTTTGGGGTGGGTTTGGTGTTTTTTTCTTTTGTCTTGTTTTTGTTTTTTAACCTGTGGTCTTGTTACTGTGGAATAAAATCTGCTACAGCTGCTTTGGCAGGGGCTGTGTTATTTTGAAGACTTTGATTTTAGTGATATCCTTTTTATCATCATATTTTGAGGCAAAAGTTATACTTGATTTTTTGGACTGTGGCTTTTGTGAATAAAATTTTAAACAATATGCGTTCTTGGGTCTGAAGGACTGATTTTCAATTATTTATTTATCCCTCCCCCCTCTTCTTCTTTAGAGCCTTTACCTTAGGTTTTATTTACACAATATTACGCGTGTCTTTGCTGCCATAATTTGCAGATTTAAATGGTAATAAGCATGCTCTTGATTCTGGACCAAGAAGCTTTGGATCTGCATCCTTGACTAGATAACAGACTGGCACGTGAGCTGGGTGGCTGCAAATTCCACCTGAATATATACACGGGTAAGGACTTAACAAGTGCATTTATGTTTTATTAAAGCTGCAGACCACGATGCCCTGGGAAGACAGCAGTCAGCTGCATTTGCTTAGAGAGCACACTGATAGACAGATGGGCTTTGAGCACAGAAATGACAAATGTCATAAATTTCTCTTAAAGAAAAATGCTATCACTTCTGCTAGTTGCTTACATATGTTTTCAAGTGTGACTGTCGTGTTGCTGGGAAGTTGCATCCTGTTGGTCATCCTGTTGCATCTTGGGGTTTTCAAGAAAGGGTTAAACTCTGCAGGAATTCTGTTGCTCTCAGAGTTCTTCTGCTTCACACTCAATGGATGCAGTTAAGGTGAGATGGTTAAAGCTATCCTGATTATTGGTCAGATAACGAAACACTTCGAGAATCCAGGTTTTAATGTTTCTTTTTCTTTAGTTTTCCCTTGGAGCAGGTTGCTGTAGGTGTGTCCTGTTTTCAAAAAGCTTTTCTGAGCACAAGTGTGCACAGGCCCTTTTAGATTGTACTTGGCTGCTATGAACTCTTTCTAGCTTGGGAGGTTGGTCACTGCTCTCCTAAGAGCATTGTAAAATACGCTGGTAGGACTTTACGTACGAGGTTAAATCCACTCCATTTGTTAAAATCCCCTACTTAGATGAGACTTTGCTCAAAAGAAGAAACAAGTAAATACCTCCTTTCTATCCTCTTCTCCAGTTTCATAACCTCAAACATTAGCAATTTAATTTCTCCTGACCTCATAAACCACCTTATCACCTGCTGCCTCCTGTATTTTACCTGGGGAGCAAACAGAGGAACCGTCAGACGATCAGCATTTTCCTTGAGGAAGGATCAGGCAGTAGGTGCCACGGGCTGCCTGGATGAACCTGCTTTGGACTTCTCCTACCTACCATCCCTGAATGTGAGCTGGGGATTTTATGCAGCTACTGCACCCATGTGTAGTTGCTCTGGTTGTGTTTAAAGTAGGGTTCACACCTTGAGATGTCTTGGGTGTCAGGTCACTCCTGAGCTTGTAAACTTGTGGCTCATGGGATGACTCTTACCAAGCAGGCTGAGGGTTGCATTAACTTTCCAAACTGAAAATTGTTTTCTACACCTGAGCAGGAGTGTTGTCTCTGTTTTTTAAAAGTTGGCTTGATGTTAAGTGTAGATAAGCACCCACCTAAAAAAAGTGATGCTCAGGGAGCATTTCTGCATCCATGTAGTTGAGGTGTGATAAGTGAAAATGGGAATTCTTTCACTTTCATCTGCCTGAAGCACGTGCAGGGAAAAAGAGCAGATTAAATGCTTTTTGTGATTTTTCTCCTTCATTTGGTTTCTTCAGTAAACAGTGCCTAAAGGGTCTGTCCTCTCTTGAATGTATCCAACTACCAAAGGAGATAATGCTGTATACTTTACTTTGAGTAGGCTCTTAAATTTAGGATTAAATAGTAATGGTGGCATGAGACATGGAGAAGGAATGCTGTATAGCCTGTGTGCATTATTACAATTCTTCTTCAGACTCCAAAGTCTGTGGTTTTGGTAACAATCCATCGTACTGTGCCGTGCGAAAAGTTGAGCTTTGGGAATGAAATGTCTTCAGGAATATTGAAGCTAAAATGTGGTCAAATAACAATCATTAGTAGCCTTTGAAGCATCACAAAGGGTAATGTCCTGCTCTTGGGGCACGAAGAGTTTTCGGAAGGAATCCTCGGGCTTTCCGTAGCTCTTGACTAATGGCAGAAGATAACTGAGAGGTGGAAACCTGTAAATGCCCAGCAGAATGTGTCGAAATGTTATCCCCATGGGCATCTTCTTTCTCTGAAATTTTACTCGTCTGGTTTCAGACACGACGTGTGATGTCCTGTGGGATAATTAACAGTGTCAGGAATATCCAAATTACCCGCTTCAGTTTGGTTGTTATGTAGGTAGCAGCGTAAGGTGCTTACAGACCTTGCAAAGGAAATATATTGAATGCAGATTGTTTCTTATTTTGGACACAGCGTTGACTATGTTTTGGGGGTTTTTTTTTTCATAGAAAAAGGCAGAATTTGCTGTAAGGGAAGAGTAGTGGGAGCTGATCATCGTGTACATTAATTGTAGCCTGTGCTAAGGTGCTGCCCGCATGGGTAGCTCTGAGATTTTCTGTCCAATGTAAAACTTCTTTCTTTGCTTTTTCTTTTTCTTTTTCTTTTTTTTTTTTCCTCCCGTTGTGCAAGTGTGGAAGGCAAAAAGCTCAGGCGATGACATTACTGTCACCTGCTTAAAACAGTATGAAGTTCTTCAAGAATCGGCATAATCTCCAGGGTTCGCTGTTTTCCATGAAAGCATTTATTTCAGTCAAAATACTTCACGTTCTTCTCTACACAGACATTTCAAGAAAAGTTTAAAAACATGCCATTTTAAAGAGAAGCCTTACCTTTCGTTACAAATATACCTGCTTCTAAGTAGCTTATAGCACTGTGGAATCGAATTGCACGGCTTATTAGGCTCATTTTCCCCTGAAAGCTGAATAAACTGGGGTGCTTCTCATAAAAGATGGAATTGAAACTATTTTATATTGGGGAACCAGCTTTGCTGTTCACTTATTTTTAATTCATTGATTCACCTGGTGTCTTCCCCAAGAACCAACCCTTTAATTCTGCTTCAATTAAAACCAAAGTGAAGTCTATTTTTTGGTGGTGTTGTTTGGTTGGTTGGGGTTTTTTTTTGTGTTATTTGTGTTTGTTTTGTGTTTTTGTTTATTTTTTTGTTTGTTTTGTTGGTTTTTTCTTTGTTTTTGTTTTGGGTTTTTTGTGTGTGTTTTGCTGGTTTGGATTTTTGTTTGGTTTTGTTTTTCCTTTTTTTTTTTTTAACATATATTTGTTTGTTTTGTTTATTTTCTTTTATTTTTTTTATGTATGATTTGCCCCCTCAGAGCAAGGAGGACCAATCTTACCCATCTCCTTGTAAAAGCATGATGAAGCTTTTGAATATGCGAACACTGGCTCTGTTGTTCAAGATGTCATGTTTTTTCCCCTCTGTTGTTAGCTGGGAGACAACATGGAATACCCTGATTTACCTGTGTAATCCCAGTGTGTCTTAGGTGCCAGGGCTTGCTGGTGAGATCAGCATGTCTCCTGTCAGAAGTGGTTGGAGTGAGACGGGGATGGCATGACCACTGGGCGCAAAAAAGCTACCGAGGTCAGGTTTCAAGGACAGCCAGCGTGGCAGTGATGTGGCAGTGACAAGTTGTCAAGCGAGCAAATATAAAAGCAGGGTTGGGAGGGAGAGAGAAGGAAAAAGTCTTGTCATTTCTGATGAAATATTCAGCGTAGCAGGTAGCGATGGGCTGAGTAGATTATGCTCCTGGGTTTGGCGATGGCTTCCTGCGAATGGTGGGGAGCTGATTGCTCCCAGTGGAGACCTGTTCAGTGGTTGGGAATACTTTGTTTACTAGCCTGGTGATGCTTCACGAAAGATGTCCATCACAAACTGCTTACTGATGGTTTCTGATTAAATTAACTGGATGTCCATCGTAAGCCCCCTACTTACAATGTCTGATTAAGTTAACTACTCCACTCTTGTTTATAACAGGAGCAACATCAGGCTTGGGTAAGACACCTTTTAGAGCCCCAAACTGCTCTTAAGTCATTTGTGTAGATCATAGAATCAGAGAATTGTCAGGGTTGGAAAGGACCATAGAGATCATCCGGTTCCAACCCCCCTGCCATGGGCAGGGACACCTCCCACTAGAGGTTGTAGATCCTCCAGTTGCTATGGAGTAATCCATCTTGGAGAATTTTGGACGGAAAACTTTAATAACGCTGCCAGTTCTGACTGATCATAAATAATCATAATTAACAACTCTGCTGTGGAGTTTTGTTGGTTTGTTTTCAGACACTTTTCATTTTATTTTGAATTTTTTCATATTGCATTGAATTGAAACACTTCTGTTTGTAGTTTTGTGTATTCCATAGTATATGAGATAATAGCATACCCAAAACAGACCACAGTTAATATGGTGTCTTTTATCTCCTGGCATATTCTCAGAGCTCTCGATACCAATTTTCTTAATGGTAAGAGCATTCTACTACTTGCACAAGATTCCTTGCATCAGCAGTACTTCCAGCAGCCTGCACACATGCCCGTCGTGCAGGTTAATTCTGCATGTATATGGAGAAAAAAACGGTCCTTTGATTAGTGTAATCTCATTAAGAATAAATACTACAAGAAGTGTATCTTGATTCCCAGTGAAGCCCTTGAATGGCTTTCTACAACACGATGAAAAAAGGTCTGATGAAAGAATGCTGGCATGTTCTGCTGTGTAGAACTTGGCAATTTAGCAGTTGCGCTCATTCATTAACGGGCGTGCTTATCCAGAGATCAGGAAACATGGGCAAATGCTCTAGTGTGGATATAAATGGAAAAATGCTTGAAATATGCATTCTGTGTTGGATTTCTTCCGAGTGTACTTCTAACTGCCATCAGTGACTTTTTAAGTTTAACTTCTTGTCTCTTTGCATGAGATGGCAGCTGGATATTGACAACCAGCGACAGCGAAGCGAGGAATATAAAGTTCTTTTTACTATCCTACTCTTTCCTTTCTGTCTAAACCAATTTAATTATTTTTTAATTAATCTGCAGCTGCTCAGGTTATAGTTGTTGTAGTGGCGGGATAGGAGGAATGAAGAGAGCCTAAATCCACAGTCAATAAATATTTAAAAATGGATGAATGTTACTTTTTAGGCTTACAAAAATAGGCTTAGTCTTTTGAGAACGTGGAGAGGAGAAGGAAAAAAATTTCCTAAGGCAAAATGGTCTTGGACTGAAAAGAGAAAAGAAGTTTCAATGAAAACAAAGTGATGAAAATGTTTACTGATTGAATGTGGTATTGTCTCATTAAAGACCAGTATAGATGAAGAGTAACCTTAACAGTTTAAACAGATGCAAGAAAAAAAAGACAGGAGTGGGTATGTAAAGTGAATGAGAGTGGCTTGCACAGGGAGCCCGTCAAGTGGGATTGAGGGCTGGTGAACATCAGCATCTTCTCCCCAGTAATGCTCGAGCTCCGCTTCTGGCCAAATCGCCCCGTCTGCCTCTTGCTGGGGGTTTGTGGCAGTGGGTTCTCGGAGTTGCAAGCTGCCACGTGCTCTTGCTCCCTGCTGATGCACGCTGCGGGTGATAACACAAAGATATCAAAGGCTTTTCCTTCAGCCTCTCCAGAGCTCCGTGTCTTCCAAGTAAAAAAAAAAAAAACCATAAACATACTGGAGCAGAGGTGTCTGAGATGGACTAAAGCAAAAGCCCCCCAAAAAGATGTGTGTCGAAATCCTGCAGAGACACTGTTCAATATTGATAATCTGGCAACGTGATGTGCTCTGATGTCAGGATAAGGCTCGCGATTTGAAGTGCCTGTAAATAGAATTTGGACTTGCATATTTAAAATGCAGGTTTCTAGTCTTTTGCTAGTAAAAGTTTCCTTGGAAGTCTAAATTCACACCTCCTGTGTGGAAGACCTTTAGAGGTACCCCATTATTAAACGGGAGAAAGAGGAATTGCTCTAGTTCTGCCCTGCTTTGGCAGGGGGCTTGGATTTGATGGTCTTCAGAGGTCCCCTCCAACCCCTACCATTCTGTGATGACTTCCTTCCTTCCTTCCTTCCTTCCTTCCTTCCTTCCTTCCTTCCTTCCTTCCTTCCTTCCTTCCTTGATGACTCCTTCCTTCCTTCCTTGATGATCCCCTTCCTTCCTGGTTCGTTTGTTCATTCGTTTGTTCTTTCATTCGTTCGTTCTTTCTGATTCTTTCTTTCTTTCTTCCTTCCTGATTCTTTCGTTCTTTCTTTCTTCCTTCCTGATCCTTCCTTCCTTCCTTCCTGATCCTTCCTTCCTTCCTGATCCTTTCTTTCTTCCTGATCCTTCCTGATTCTTTCTTCCTTTCTTCCTTCCCGATTCTTTCTCCCTTCCCTTCCCTTCCCTTCCCTTCCCTTCCCTTCCCTTCCCTTCCCGAGGACTACTCCTACCCCTCTGTCCCTCCTGCCTTTCATGAGTTATTTAAACACTTTAATAATATGTACATTTTTGTACTGCCCTTGAATATTGTGAGAACTACCTGTTAGCACTGACTTACAAATATGCCATTTAACCATTTTATCTTTGCTGTAACAACTGCTGGAGTGGATTTGTTTAAAATTTTAACACTGGGAGCTGCTTCACGCTCCTCTTTGGCACTGTGGGATGTGGGGCAGTCTCCAGCCCTTGTCTTGGCTACTGTGCTTGGAGTTCTGTTAGCTTGGGTTTTGCTGATAATCAAGTGCCTGAAATTTCTAGATGCACATTCCTGGTGGTTCCTGTTGTCGAAATCAGATGCCTCTCTGAAAATCCAAGTATAAGTCTTGAGGGTATTTGGCATTTCCCCAAATGTCGACATTGTTCAGTGAAATCTCGTTTGAACCGTGTCAGAAAAACAGTCACGTTGTGGGTAATGTGTGTTGTGGCTTGCCAGACTAGTTAAAAAACTCGTTCTCTTTAACTCTCTGCTCTAGAACATGTTCAGTAGTGTGTATTACTAATGGAATAAATGAAAAATGTATTTCTTTAACACTGTCATCTCTCTCTGACGTGCATCTTGAGATGATTTGCAAGTGCTGGGTTGTGTAAGTGGCTTTACAGAGGGAAATCAGTTAGCCTCTAATATTATGCTGATGCATGGCCAGTTGCTTGAAGCCATTAATGAACTAATCTTTGCTACTCCAGGCAATGGTATTCTTCCTCTTGCATGCTGCACATTGTGTTTCAGGTAAAATCAACATTTTAAATGGATTATTGCACTCATCCTACCTTTTTCTCGGATAAACTTTGAGAGAAATCAGAGAAGTTTGCTATTGAAAGCAAAATCTTGTTGTATCTCTTTTTTTTTTTTTTTTTTTTTTATGGTAAAGCAAGGCTTTGCTTTTGGCTGAAGCTAAAGAGCATCTTCTACTAGAGAACAAGCTTTTAAAACAATATACCAGGGTACTTGGATTAAGCACAGGGTAATTTTTCTTTTTATTTCCGTTTCTATCATCACTGATTATGAAAATAGTTTTGTGGAAGTACAGATTCTCTCTCCCTTATAATCAGCTACCTCCTGCCTGATTCCTTAATTAATGACATAATTCAGTACTCTGGACATCACAATCACTTCCAGGGTAGTGAAATATGATCAGAGCTGCCTGGAATGTGCATAACGAACCCCCCCAAGTGAAGGTCATGCCTCTGTTGTGTTTCCATAGGAAAAAAACCCCAAGCTTTCAATGTAGATGATTTCCATTTTAAATTAAAAAAAGAACAACTGAACCCTTCTACAGAGGAAGAAATAGGTATAAACCTTCCTGGAAGCAGAAAACAGCCTCCTTCTTAAACCACCTCAGATGTCTTTATCTTAATGCATGGGTTGGTGGAGCTTCCTACCCAAGAACGTGGTAAAGAATCAAATTAACACATGCCACCCCATCTCTGTTGTGGTGGGGTTGGTTGGTTGGTGGGGTTTTTTTAGTGTTTTCTTTCCTTTTTTTGTTGTTTGTTTGGTTGGTTTTTGTGTATGTTTTGGTTGTCCCCCCCCCCCCCCCCCTTAGAAGTCTGACAGGACTAAGAAGTTTCAGTGTGTTACAGTTTGGAGTGGTAAACCATTTATCAGCAGTTTTGCCTAGCTTCACTTTGAAGGTTTTTGGCTTGTCTATTCAAATGTCAAGGGCAGGAGGGAGAGAGAGAGAGAGTAGTTAGTGCTTTATTCCACAGATCTTGACAACCAAGAGCTAGAAAAAACAGGGGAAAAAAAAAAACAACCCAAAAGCCTAAAATCATCCCGTGTTTCAGCGGAGTTTCTGTAACAGGCATGTGTTTTCTAGAGTGTAATATTTCTTCAAGGCTATAGACATGTTTCCAGTAGAGGTCCACGATCACTGATTATGCTCCTCCAAAAATCCCCATATCTGCTCTTCTGTAGCTGTCCAACTTTCAATCTCTTCTACAGTGCTGGTGTTCTGCTGCTGTTATCTAGTGCCGAGTATGTAAAGTCACACATTTCCTCAGTGAAAAGTCACTAGAATACATCGCAGAGCTCCTGAGACGTCTCCTTAGGAGTGCCAAGTTTCTCTGACTACTGTCTCAACTTCTTTTCTGCAGAACATGCAAGCTATACATCTTATCTTTAAACTTCAAACTTCAAACTTATCTTGCTTCTTGTATTGATGGTCTAATGCCTGTTCACAAATCTAGCCAAAACGATAGAGGTTTTACTCCAATTTACCATTGCTCCCTGATCTTAATGGTTACTGTGATGAAGATGTAGGGGGGAATGGTACTTACTGAATGCCTCTCAGATAAATGCAGCGAATCTGAAGAAATGTATTGTTGGCTAATTTGAGAAAAGTTGTAAGTAAGCCTGAGGAATTCCTGAGAAAAGAACTAACACTTACCAAAATGTTCTGCTTTTTTTTTTTTTTTTGTTTTCTCTTAAAGTTACTGTGTTGGCTTTTCTGCTTGAATGTCTCCAATTTAATCTAACTGGTGAGAACATAGAGGTCTCAAGTTGAACTTTCTCCTTTACTTTCTTTAAATAGTCAGCAACTGCATTGTGCCATGACTGTGGTGGAGTGGGGATTTTATTTCTGAGACTTATGGCAAATGGATTCTGGAAAAAAGATAACAGTATTTCACACACTTCTTAGACTATTTCCCTGTATTTATAAAACCAGGATTTTTAAATTATTATTATCAATTTTTTTTCTTTCTACTCCAGGTCTCTGAACAGGTTTAGTTAAGCACTACTTCTATCAATATGTAATTTGGAGATAGTGGTTGCAGGTTTTGATTGCCATTTCTTTTGAGTTCCTTGACGAGTATTAAGTAGCTAGGGAATGGCTCTTAGAAAATTACACATTGAAAGTAGTGCAGGCGCAAAGGAAATATTAATGAATGTGATTGTTTTGACACATAAGAATTAGAGCATGTTTAAATATTATACATACTGTATGAACTGCTGGCACAAAATTAGAAACGTGAGGGCTTTGGTTTTTTTTGGTTTTTTTTTTTTTCTCCTAGCAAATAGTTCAAGTTTTCTCAGACTTAAAAAGGTCAGTTTACTTAGGCCAGCTTCGGAGGCCTGTTAAACGCTCTGCTTCTCCGATTAAAGGCAGCCGAAGAGACTGGTTGTAAGGGTGGTTTGGTGAACTCCAAGGATTGTAATGTCTGGATTCTAAAAATCAGGTTAATCCCCCCTAATTTGCACCGCGTTCCATTTGTGCATTGATAAAAAAGGAAATTTACAGTTGCTTTTTGGCAGTGTTCAAATTTACATTTGGCATATTGTGTACTCGTGGCATAATAAATACTTTTTGCTCTTTTGACCAGTTTTTTTTTAAAAGCAAATACCAGTAGAAACACAATGTGTTTGTCTGATGTCCTAAAATAAAATGCATAATTTACAGGGTTATAAAACCATGGGTTAGGCAAGATTTAAAGGATCTTGAGATGGGGCTGTTTTCAGATGTTTGTGTGGGAATACGTGCGATTTGCAGGATGTTTTATGCTAAGAGCTTTTCAAAGTGTTTGTTTGGTAAGTGTCTGTTGTGGGTTTTTTTTTTTTTTTCCCCGTTTTCCCATGTCTTATGAACTCTCCTGGTTTTAAATGGCTAGATGTGATCCCAAAATATTAATGTGTCCTTCCAGAAAATAACAAAATATTCATCTGTGATTGGAACAGTCTGTAGGCTGGTGAGTATGTATCATTTTGCACTTGGGCTTCATTAGGGAATTCCATTTCTTAACCTTGTTAAAGGAAGCTTTTGGTTATTTTAAGAATAAGGGAGTTTATGTGAGAGATGGAAATGCGTGCAGAAAAGTTTGGGGTTAAAGTTTAACTTTAAAGTTTAACTAATGAATACTCGTTAAAACATAACATTAAATCGCTGAAATTGAGGCTAATGAACACTTGGCCTGTTTTTTAAAATTACAGTTATTTCTTTATAATATAATACAATTCACACTCTTAAGAGTGTCTTATTTTTGAGAAGGAAAAAATCAAATGTGCATATCAGTTGTCTCACCTTTCCATCCATAGGCAGCTTGAAGCACGAGTGGTAGCTCAGTATAGTTGGATCAGACTGAGGTACATAAATTGCTGGTTCATTCGGATTTCTATGTTACAAGAGAATACAGTTAATGAAGAAAGAGCATCATAGTAGAAGGTGGGCAAATAAATAAGGACAGAAGTCCAAAGTTCACCTATCTTGACATTCTGATCAAAAGTTTTGACCATTTGCACAGCCAGTAGCTAAGATGCTTGCCAATAGTTTGCTTTTGGTTACTCAGGTGATACCCTACCTTTAACTTGGTCAGCAGCCTTGAGGAATTGGCTTTGAAACCTTTCAAGGAGTCTGAAATTCAGCTTTCCTTGGCAGTGTTTCACTTGAATAAACATGGGAAGGAAAACTTTTGTAGTACAACACTCAGCTGCTGAAATCTGGTGGAATCATGGAATCATTTTGCCCTTTGGAAAAATAATACTTTATTATTATGAATTTTCTTTAATTAAAAAAAAAAAAAAGCACAACAAAGCCTCCATCCAGAGAAGTATGTGGAAGTATTACTTTTTTTCTCTTTTATGATTTATTTCTCACTGTGGCATATGGATGGGATGCACAGAGGTGTGTGGTGGTTTATCGTGGTACTTCCACACAAGATAATCCCAGGCACTGATGTTAAGAGTAAAGCTGTTTGTTTTTAGTTACACTGTTTGTATTAAACCTGTTGGCTGTTTGTTTTCAGATTGGTTTTAGCTATTATCTGTTTTTTCCTAAAATGATATTTTGATGCTCTTTTTCTCTCCTGATGGTTTGGTATTTATTGGAATGCAGGAATCATGGTGAGGATATCGATCTGTGTTGGTCTTTTTTTCTTTTTTTCTTTCCCTTCTTTCTTTCACATGGTCATTTAGATTGAGCCATCTGCCTGCCTAATAGTGGGAAGGCTGAAGAAAGATATTTTCTTTTCAACTCATATATGAATTGTACTTTCAGATAGAGGTTATTCACTTGCAAATATGAACTATGATTCCGTAGCATTATGTAGAAAATTGTGGGGAGGAAAAAAAAAGCCAACAAAAAAAAATTATGTTCCTCCAAAATATTTTCTTTGATGTTGGTTCTTTGTCACTGTTCCAGTATTGATTCAAACTGTGGCATGTGAAGTGCATGTTTTCTGTAATCACCGCTGCTAGTGGGCAAGAAAAAGGACCATCTTTTTTTTTCCCCCTACTAATTTTCCCACAGTTAATATCTGAAAGAATGCTTTGATAAATGCCCTCCCTATCCAAGGCTCTTAAATACTTCGCAAGAGGTTTTGTAGCATTGTTGCTGTGTTATAGCTGTGTGTTGTTGATTAGGGGAGGGAAAAGAATGTACCTCCTGGAAAGTTTCCCTGTGCTGATGACTGCATGGTGAGTCTAGACAAGAATGCAAATAGAACCTACAGCATCTGGCTCCTGGTCCTGCTTTAGATACCTGAACTTTTCACAAAATTTATGCATTCAAAATAAATCCTCATAATCCTTCATTTCATAAAGTCTGAAAGCAAATGAGGAGAAAATATTTTGTGCCTGGTCTAATTTGAACGATTAAGTGGGAAAATAGTGAAGGTTGTAGATGATGTGGTGAACGTGATTTGGTCCCATCTCCATTATATTGTTTTAATACCTGTGGAAGACACCTCTGAAGTGACAAAGGGAGAAAGTTTACTCCTGGTGACCTCAACAGGTTCATCTCTGCAGGATTTGAGCATGGACTATCATAATGAGGTTCCTTTGAGACTCTGGGGGTGGGAAGGCTCTGTTGACATCTTTCTGGAGTAACCACTCTATCAGGTTCTAGACACTGACTTTGCTGCTCATAATTGTCCTCTCAGGAGGGAAATTTTCTCCTTTGACTGTAGAGGAAACCCATGCAGTCTGCTCAGTGAAATAACTAAGTTTTCATTGGTATGACTTTCATTAATGCTGTTAACTTAAATCTTCAGTTAATTTTACCGCTGAACATCACGGGTAAATCTTGTTCACATTTAATTTCTGCCAACCTGTATCTTTGTAACCTGTTTGCTGTCTCCTCCTTTCCCCCTAAAGAGCTGCAGTTAGTTTCTAGCCCTGCACTTCTGGGCCTGCAGTATGGTTTACTTATATTTTTTTGTTCATTGTAACTTATTTTAGCCCTCTAGCATAATGCTTCTCAAACTCTGGATTCCCTTCTGATGTCTGCAGTGGATAAGGGTGTGAAAAGGTGTCTGAGACTCCACTACTTCAAATACTTCTGCTTGTAGTGACTTCTACAAGTAATTCCTTTGAAATTAATAAGGAATATTCCCAGTAGTAAAGTGAAATAGTCTGAAATCACAGAATCACAGAATGGCAGGGGTTGGAAGGGACCTCCAAAGATTGAGTCCAACCCCCCTGCCAGAGCAGGACCAAACTAGAGCAGATCCCTCAGAGATCCATCCAGACAGGTCTTGTAAGCCTCCAGAGAAAGAGGCTTCACAACCTCAGAATAAAACCCAAGGCTTGAAAACATTACAGAACGTTGCATGACTTTATTATGAAGGGTTTCATCACAAAAAGGAGAAATCCCATCTGAAATACCCACTGAGGAACTTCACACAGTAAGTCATTTTATAAACTATATGATTTTCAAATTGCTCTTTGTACACCGTATCAGTGGGTTTTGTTAAGATATGAGCATGAATGTTCTGATTTTGGAATAATACCTGTTTCAAGATGCCTTAGAAAATTAGAACTGACCTTTGATGTGTTCTGTGCACTGTTCTCTGCCCTGTTTCCTATCCATTGGTGTTACTTAACTTAGAAAAATTCCTTCCCAAACCAATCAGTTGTTCTACTGGGGTGTGTAGCTGGGCTATCTAATAGCATTTTTGGGGCATTAAATAAGTGTCAGAGAGGTGTTTCACAAGTGTGTTTTCTTAAACCACATAATGAAGTAGGTAGGTAAACTTTGAGAAGCGGCTCTGAGGTAGGTCCTCAGTAAATTACAGTTTAATTGGCAAGACCACATCATGCCTGGAAGCACATTTGTAAACTTGAGGAGAAAGCTGCTCCCATATATCTGAAGTTACGATTTTGAGCTGTTTTTTCACAGGAACAGTACATATCTACTGTACTTCCTCCTTATGATAGCAGAAATTCTCGGTAGCTGCAGCTTTTGATCTAAATTGTTGAGTATTTAGGAGGTTTTGCATACTGCTGGGGTGGAAAAGACATTCTTCATGAATTTCTGTGAAACCATCAGGTGAAGATATCGAAATCTCTTTCCAGACCTTCAAAGGCTGAACCGTGACTCAGTATAAACATCCACATGAAGAGGATGGAGCCTGAGGGGTATGGCTGAGAACACCTTTTTGCCCAGAAAATACAGCTGCAAAAAAATTCCTGGCTGAGAAAATTCTTTTGTGCAACAGCTTTGAGTTTGTGCGCAAGAGGCCACGCGTTTATTATATGACTATGAAGAAAACTGGAGGATTTGTAAATGAAAAAATTTCTTTTATTTTTAAGTAGTCATTTCTATAATGCATGCTCAACAGCCAATAGAAATATAATATTACAAAACTAAGCTGGCAGATATGTATGAATACCATTAAATACAATTTTATAATGAAAATTTTGTCTTATGAAGGTGAAGCTTTTAGATCATATTAGAATTCTAAATTTTTTATGCATAGCAATCAAATGACCTCTCCATATTGCCACATAAAGTATAGATTTAAAGTTAAATGATCCAGTCAGTCATTTAACATTTTCTTAGGGTCATCTTTTGCCACCAAGTACGGATGTTTACATATGGTTCTCTTCCTTCTGTGTCTTTATTATTTACATTTTAAGAATTTAAGAAAGAATGACACTTTTAAAAACTGGTTTTAATAGCCTTTGTTTATTTTTAATATGTAGCGTTCCAGGCTCTTGCTCTAATGACTTTTTTTCACACCGCATTGATAATTAAATTCATTCATTTTCCTGGCTGCACAATTCTTTTAAATAAAAAGTTATGGGTAATAATACCTATTATGTTGAAAGTACAGAGGAGAAAAGGGCAGATCTGCAGCTTTTTAGTTCAAGGAGGGCCAATGGGTTTGGCAAGGTACAGGTTTAAATAAAATCAGAATTCTTGAATTCTTCAAGCTATGTTAGAGTAATGGTAGATCTCAAAGTGTTGGCTTTGTTTTTCTCATGTTATAGTGCTTGCAATATTTTTTTTTCCCAGCGAAACAGGAGCTGTATGTGATGTGTGACTCATTTCAGGAGATTTATTAATAGTAATTTTAGTAAACTAAGTATTTGTCCTCGTGGATGACTGGAGACTGTTTAGATGTTGCCACCTCGTAACATACACATGGCAGCAGTAATCTTCTTCACACTCCTTCCACTCCCCTTCCCTCAAAGTGATTTAATGTCAGTAAATAGGGACAAATATTGAGAACGTGTGAAACTTTGTGATAAAGTAAGATGCATACAATAATAATAATAATAATCACTCCCTTCTGATCTTTGCTCATACAACCTCTGCATTTTTTATCTATTTCGTGAAATTTTAGGTTTTGCCATTTTAAAATCATGCAAAAGGGGTTCAGCACTTAATTACTAATAGAGAAGACATTCTTAGCCTTGTATTTATTTTTGTCATGTTTACAGAACTCGAGAGCAAAAATAATTACGTCCGTTTGGCCACATAGATGTTTTAATTGTATTTTGAAAAAAATATCAGTGTAAATGAGTTAGGATCTATCTAATTTAAAATGTATAATAATCTCGTGTTGTAAAATTTGGGTTGTAGGCTGGAATACCACCATTTTACAAAAGCAATTCACAGGAGAAGTATTTTCAAAATAGTGATTATAAAAAAGATCCTGAATTAAATGTGAGAGAAATCTAGATGGATTTGTAGGTATTAAATGTAGATTGATTTGTAGGTGTTGCTTTTTAGCATCTCAGCTCAGGCTCACGAATTCTTTTGCGCTCGGTTTGGTGGGAGTTTCTTGATTCTTGTCTACCCCTGAGCGCATGGTCCTTGAAAGGGTGAGCATTTGTTCATCTGAAGCAGCTCTCTCTTTAAATATTCTGAGGTAAAACTTGCCTTCTGGGTTTTGTTTTCTTTTTTTTTTTTTTCTCCTCCTTTCTATTTTTCTCTTCACCTTTTGTATTTTACTTGTATCTCTTTTCCTGACAGATTCTCAGCGTCAGTGAGTTCTGTTCTTAGGTTAATAAGGCTGGTAGAGTCATTGGTCATTGGAGTAGAGTCATGAGGAGGCCCTTGGTGGAGTGGCACCATTAAAAGCTTGGAGGTCTTCCTTTCTACCTTCTTTCTTGCAGGTGTGTGGAAGGTATGGATGGTGTCCTGGTTTGAGTGAAAACAGAACTAATTCTGTTCAGTAATTTTACTTTTCAGCTCGGTTCTTTTAATTAACTGCACTTTCTGAAGTTAGCAGCCTGTTCTCACAGACAGTGTCTGCTTCTAGCAGTGATAACACCTTATGTTTAGAGTTACTACCAAGGATTGGTATGCAGACCAAGGCCACTGCTGGGTCCTGTGTACCACACTGGGGGGTGCAGGAAGTGAAAGGCTGCACCTGCAGGGAGGAGCGGACAGGACGGGTGACTCTAAACTGACCAGCGAGGTATTCCATCCCATATACGCCATATTTGGTCTAGAGCTGAGGGACCCGAAGGGTCTCTGGGCTCTTCTCTCCCCTCTTGGACTGCTTTGCCAGCTTTTGCTTGGCCTGGCTCGGGTCCTCTTTCGATTCCTTCCTCGGAGCACCCAAGGAGGACTCTGTTTGTTCTGCCTTCAATCCTGATCTGCGTGTTCCTGAACCCGGTACCAGAATCCAGCTCCTGAACACAGCTCCCGTCTGCTGCGGGGCCCAGTATGGGACTCCTCCGGTGCCTGCACAGCATCAGTGGTGACGGTGATGTAATTACCATCAGGGGGGTTGGGTTCCATACTGGTTTTTGTATATATTTGTATATATTCCATTTATTATAATTATTAATTTCATTTTCATTAAAGCTGTTCTAGTTTCCTTTTCTAATCACTAAGTCTCTCTCCCTTATTCCCTTTCTCTTTCCCCCCTGGGGAGGGAGGGGGGTTAACAGAGAGCATCTGTTATAGGTCTAGGGGCTGCCCTGACCCTAAACCGTGACAGATGGTAACGCAACAACAAGTCTTTGTCCCACTTTCCTCACCTCTTGGAGGGCTATCACTTTCTCCCAGCACTGTGTTCCATCAGTTTTAGGTGTTGAATATCGATGATGAAGCTGTGCTCAGGCTGAATACTGCTACCAAGCCATCTTATTTTGCAGTGATATAAGAAGAGTATGATGTTCCACTTAAAGACTGAAGATTTAAATTTTCCATTATTTCAGGAGCTGAAAATGTTTTGTTTCTGAAATTTTCTTACTCCAAATATGTCTGCTACCTGTATTATCTTTACTGCTTCTCACCAAGCATCTCACAACTTCTCAGACATATCTGTAATTAGCGCGAGTGCTTCTGCCTTGGGTGTCCTCATTTCTCAAACTTGTTAAGAACAAGTGAGTGACTTACAGGAGATCTGAGCAATAGTCACTGATCCCCAAGTTGAACACCGTTAAGACCTGTACTGGTGTCAAGTGCCAGCACTGATGTGTTTGAAAAGGCAAAGACTGAGATGCCAACTCACACTTGTCCTGTACTAAAGGAACAGGATACCTGTATGTTCTCCCTACTGTCTAAGGTCCATCATGAGGGAGCCCAGAAAATCTTTTTAGCTCATCTGCTCATACATTCTGGTATTATGATCTCCTGTCTCAATTATTTCTGCTAGACATGCCTGAGTGTTTCTTTCAGAGATAAAGACAAGGGTGTTACATTCAGCTCCTGCTTCTGCTCGTATGTTGGTGTAGATAATGAACTCCCAGATGCCGAATCTTTGAGTTTGTCAGAAGTTGTTAGTCAAATCCTGTAGGAGTACTGAAAGCATTCCTCATGGAAGTCTGGAATCAAAGTAGGTTTGAATCAGCATCATCAAGTTGGATGTGTGCTTCCTGTTTGGGCCGACTTCTAATGAGAAGCTTATGAATTAAAGAGAGTCAGTCAGAAAGGGGAAGGGCAAGTACGAACTGTTCTCAAAACCAGTGAAAGAGTCAAAACCAGGAAAGTGTAAGCTCATTTTCATATAAATCTAGTGCAGTGCGACTCAGATTGTTAACTGGTCTGATAATAAACGCCTCTGTTAATAGTGGCACAAAAGACTTGTCTGAGTGGCACGTTGCAGATGAGTGAACTGAAGTAAATGCCTCCTTGCAACTCTTCTGGGGAGTTTGACTTGGGTGATTCTGAAAGGGAATTTGACCTCTTTAGCACAAAAGACTGACCATCATGTCCTAAGTTCAAGCGTGCTTGATGTTTGGCTGAAATCTATATAATATATAAGCAGTTCTGTGTTATATAATATATAAGCAGTTTCATTTTGTAGCTACATATTGTGCTTAGAGGAGTGAGGAGGCTGAACAGGGCAGGTAACTTGATTACTGATTGTGTTTGTTTTCCTAATGGCTTAAATTGGAACATCCTGTATAGGGTCGCTGTCCTGGGAAGCTCCTTAATGATGCCTTATCAGAAAAGGATCTTAGGGCAGCAGGTTGGTAGCAGTTGAGGGAAGGTGAGTGGTACCACGCTTTGCGGTACCCATGCTGCTCTGCTGAACTACTGAGATCAGACTAAACTTGTTGCATCTAGACTGTGTGTGTACATACATATGCTCGTTCCCAACTGTAATTGACTGTTTCCTAAGGAATTATTAATGCTTTTGATACAGTTGCCAGATACCTTCAAGTGAAGCTTTTGATTCTTGTGAAGGGATGGGGAGGTATGTATTCCTTTCCTGTAAAAAAAAAAATAAATTTGTTTAGCTTGTAAAACTTGTCTAATTACGACATCTCATTGTGGAATATGAGGTAGTTTTAATCTGTTCACTTGATCTGTAGAGAAGAGAGGGAGGAAGTACTGGGCAACAGCATTTAACAAGTCAACATCACTGCGTTCTTTGAAAGGTGAGAACCAGTTACCTTCTCCTGCAGCATGTGCATGGGTGGAGAGAAAGTCTTACTACTGTAGTAAAAGGTCTCTCCTATCACCTGCATTTTTCTTTATAGAAAGAGCTTGGGGTGCCTTCGTGTTTCTTCCCCCCTTCCACAATTAAGGGTCTTCTTGGAGTTCAGTGTTGGCGTGAAAAAGAGAAGAGGCCTCTGGGGCCTCTAGGTTAAGCTTTGCAGTTACCCGCCTGCATAAGATGCCCAGCCTCACAGGGTGATTTCCAGTCAAAACCAGCAAGTTTCTGTAACAGAAAAGAAGTCTATTCCCATTTGGCAGGGTTTGTAAAATGTGAAGTACCAGGAGCATTTATCACTCTGTTGCGATGCCCTCTGTGAGTTTGCCTTGCAGAAATGTGTTGAGACTTAAAGAAAAAGGGAACATGCTGGAGAATCCTTTGGGGATTTCATAGATTGTTAGGGGTTGGAAGGGACCAAGAAAGATCATCTAGTCCAACCCCCCTGCCAGAGCAGGATCACCTGGAGCAAGTCACACAGGAACGTGTCCAGGCGGGTTTTGAATGCCTCCAGAGAAGGAGACTCCACAACCCCCCTGGGCAGCTTGCTCCAGTGCTCTGTCACCCTTACCATAAAAACGTTTTTTCTTATGTTTATCCTAAACCTCTTTTTTTCCAACTTACTCCCATTGCCCCTTGTCCTAACACTGGACGACACCGAGAAGAGCCTGGCTCCATCCTCCCTACACTCACCCTTTATATATTTATAGACATTAATGAGATCCGCCCTCAGCCTCCTCTTCTCCGGGCTAAAGAGACCCAGCTCTCTCAGCCTCTCCTCATAAGGGAGATGCTCCACTCCCTTAATAATCTTGGTGGCCCTGCACTGGACTCTCTCCAGTAGCTCAATGTCTTTCCTGAACTGGGGTGCCCAGAACTGGACACAGTATTCCAGGTGGGGCCTCACCAGGGCAGAGTAGAGGGGGAGGAGAACCTCCCTTGACCTGCTGACCACACTCTTCTTAATGCACCCCAGGATGCCATTGGCCTTCTTGGCTGAGAGGGCGCATTGCTGGCTCACGGTCATCCTGCTGTCCACCAGGACCCCTAGGTCTTTTTCCCCAGAGCTGCTTTCCAACAGATCAGCCCCCAGCCTATACTGATACATGGGGTTGTTCTTCTCCAGATGCAGCACTTTACACTTGCTCTTGTTAAATTGCATGAAATTTCTCCCCGCCCAGCTCTCCAGCCTGTCCAGGTCACGCTGGATGGCAGCACAACCCTCTGGAGTGTCAGCCACTCCTCCCAGTTTTGCATCATCAGCAAACTTGCTGAGGGTACACTCCATTCCTTCGTCCAGGTCATTGATGAATGTATTGAACAGTACTGGACCCAGCACTGACCCTTGGGGGACACCACCACCCACAGGCGTCCAGCTAGACTCTGCTCCACTGACCACAACTCTCTGGGCTCTGTCCTTCAGCCAGTTCTCAATCCACCTCACTGCACAATCACCCAATCCACACTTCCTAGGCTTGGCTGTGAGGATACCGTGGGAGACAGTATCGAAAGCCTTGCTGAAGTCAAGATATACCACATCCACTGCTCTCCCCTCATCTGTCCAACTACTTATGCCATCATAAAAGGCTATCAGATTAGTCAAGCATGATTTCCTCTTACGGGATCCATGTTGACTACTCGTGATAAGCCTCCTTTCCTCCACGTTCTTTGAGATGGTGGCAAGAACAAGCTCTTCCACCACCTTTCCAGGGATGGAGGTGAGGCTGACGGGCCTATAGTTACCCGGGTCCGCCTTTTTTCCCTTTTTGAATATTGGAATGACATTGGCCTTCCTCCAGTCCTCAGGCACCTCTCCTGATCTCCAGGACCTCTCAAAGATTATGGAGAGTGGCCTAGCAATGACCTCTGCCATCTCCCTCATCACTCGTGGGTGTATCCCATCGAGACCCATGGACTTGTGGATGTCCAGTTTGTTCAGCTGATCTCTAACCCAAGCCTCTTCGACAGAGGTAGAAACTTACTCCCTCCAGATTTCCTCTGTGGTCTTCAAGGCCTGGGACTCCTGGTAGCTGGCCGGAGTAGTAAAGACCAAGGTGAAGGTGGCATTCAGTAATTCAGCCTTCTCAATATCCTTGGGTCACCTGGGCACCCACTTCATTCAGCAGCGGGCCCACATTTCCTCTAGACTTCCTTTTACCTCCAACATACTTGAAAAAGCTTTTCTTGTTGTCCTTGACCTCCCTTGCCAGGTTCAGTTCTAGAGAGGCCTTAGCTTTCCTTGTTGCATCCCTGCATCCTCTGACAACCTCCCTATATTCTTCTCAAGTGGCCTGCCCTTCCTTCCATGTTCTGTATAATTCCTCCTTCTGCTTAAGTTTATGTAGGAGCTCCCTGCTCAGCCACGCAGGCCTCCTAACTTTCTTACTTGATTTCCTACTCTTTGGGATGCACTGATCTTGAGCCTGGAGGAAATGGTGCTTGAATATTAGCCAGCTTGCTTGGGCCCCCTTACCTTCTAGGGCCCCGTCCCATGGGACTGTTCCAAGCAGTTCCCTGAGGAGGCCAAGGTTGGCCTTTCTGAAGTCCAGGGTAGCAATCCTGCTTGTGGCCCTGTGCCTACTGCCCCTAATTCTGAACTCCACCATCTGTGGTCACTACAGCCAAGGGTGCCTCCCACCTTCACATCAGTACAAGGTCCAGCAGCACTCCCCTCCTTGTCCTCTCCTCCACCACCTGCATTAGGAAGTTATCATCAGTGCTCCGGAGGAACCTACTGGACTGCGCGTGCCTGGCTGTTTGGCTTTCCCAACAAATGTCAGGGTAATTGAAGTCCCCCATGACAACCAGAGCCTGTGATGTTGAGGCTACTTCAGCTGCCTGTAGAAGGCCTCATCAGTTTCCTCATCCTGACCAGGTGGCCTGTAGTAAACACCTACTACCATATCTCCCCCTTAATCCTATTCCACAAACTTTCAACCTGCTCCTCATTGCCCCCCAGGGAGCACTCGATACATTCCAGTTGCTCTCTCACATAGACCTAGCAATGATACAGAGAGCAACTCCACCACCTCGCCTTGCCACCCTGTCCTTCCTGAAAAGCCGTCCATGATGGTGTTCCAGTCATGTGAGCTGTCACACCATGTCTCAGTGATTGCAAGGAGATCAGGGTCCTGAGATCGCACGCAGATCTCTAATTCATCCTGTTTATTCCCCATACTGCATGCATTGGTGTACACGCATTTTAGCGAGTTGGCTGGCTGAATCACCCTCTTATGTGACTCCCCTTTGACTCCTATGGGGTGTCCGAGTTCATTGTTACTAGGTTTCCTCAGGGTACCAAATACAGAGCCCTTATTTGGATTCCATTCCTTAACCCCTGATGTTCTGCCCCATTGTTCATCAGAAGTATCTGAAAAAGTGAGATTACTGACCCCCCTCCCCCTTCGGATCTAGTTTAAAGCCCTATCAATGAGCCCTGCCAACTCCTGACCCAGAATCCTTTTCCCCTTCTGGGACAAGTGCATCCCATTAGGTGCTTGCAGCTCCAAAACTCCTTACGTTTTCCAGGCTGAAAAGTGATTTTATGTTACAATACATTTGTGAAAACCCAGTTTTGATATTCACTGTTGTCTGCCCTTATAACTGGTTTGTTTCTCTGGCTTCCTTAATGCAGAGAAATAAGAAACAAGCAAAAATTATCCCGTTGGTGACAAAACCACAGCGTATGCGTCCTTACGAGAACAGAATCACTACAAGCCTTGTTCCTTTGATGAGGGAGTTTGGTAAATTGGCTTAGTTCTGTACTCTTGCATCAGAACCATGCAGGGAAAACTACACTGCATCCCTTCTACATTAAACAACCATTCTGCATCGTCTTGGTTCTAATCACTTAGGCAGACCAAGGCAACTGTAGCAAGGAAAATGTTTGTATTGAAGGTATTTCTGTAGAGATGACTGCAGGTGAGAGCTCTGTCTTCTGTGCTAAGTGCTGTCCCTTCTGAATATGTGGAGTACTTGGAACTGTGTTCCAGTGAGTTGGTGTTTCCGTGCATCTCGTGCTTCACAATTTCTCATCTCCTCTTTGTGAGCCATGAATGTCAGTAAAAAGGGCAAAACCACCACCCCCCACACCCCCCAGCAAATTAACCTATTGAAATCTGGAAGATGTGTGGCAAGCTTATATGTCCCCATACCTAGAGTCTTTCTGCAGAAGTTAAAGGAATTGTGGGTTAATTTGCCTTGTGTTAGTGTAACATGCTGTTTTGAACATGAATGTGTCAAATTCCTCACACTTAAAATATTTGGCAAATAGGATGTTAAAAAGAGCATTCCAGCAAAATATATTACCTGTTACCAATTCAGGGTTGGGATCACATGGATAATAAGTTTATGCTCATGTTTTTTTTTTTTTTTAAATGCTAAGTAGTTGCATATTTCTGCCGTAGAAATGTTGTACGACAAGCAGAAAGAGAAGCGTGCTTTGTCTAAGAAGCGGATGATTGTTGGTAATATGAAAAAGTCTTTATAATTCTAATAAATACAATTTATTTATACAGTTGATAGCTGAATTTCTTCCATGAATAGATTTCACTTACATGCATAGAATTCCAAAATGACAACTGTAGGTATATCGGAAAGCTTTAGAAATACATTCTCTTGCCCAGTTTTGCATGATTTTTATAAAATCAGAGAATTTTCAATAGAAAAGAGTACTTTGTCATATTATCTACAGCACACATCTAGGAAATTTATAAATCCAGTTTCATTTGAGTCAAGTTTCAAATCATAGTGAATGGTTTAGACACTGTTATCATCAATTTCCTACAGGTGCAGCCGTGGAAATACAGTGACTTCAATCAAAAACTCTGACAAATTTCACTGCACTGTCATTTTTTACATTCAGATTTTGCTGGAAAAAGAAGACAATTCTGTAAATGTCTTTACATCACTTCTACCTTTGGGTGGTGCTTTTGAGCAGTGCTGCAATGTTGTTTCTCTTCGAAGAATTTCACAGCATTCCTATTTTTGCACTTTATACTAACACAATATTTCTTCCGTGATATTATGGAGTTAAAATTGCACTGTGTGTTTTAACACGCATTATAACAACCTCTTAAGGCAAAAAAAGAAAAAAAAGTAAATTCATGCAAATGAGTTATGGGGAGAGAAAAGATTGGTGCTGCTTCATTCATTGCAGGAATAGTTACTGGGAAACAGGCATTTTCCTTTGGCTGCCTCTATATGCTTACCATGTCCTGTGCAATTTGTCCAGTGATAATAGTTTTATTTTGAATACTGATTTTAAAGGGATTATAAAAAGGCATGAAGGAAAGAGGTATGATTGATGTTGCTTGTAAATGATCTACTTTGTTCCACTGGTGTATTTAATATGTTGTTTATACAGCTCGTTCACATTACTTTGCTAGCATCTGAAAATTAGAATAAACGAGAAACTTTGTATTATTGAGTTAGTGGTACATTTCCTAGTTTTATAGTATCTCACATGATACTGGCTTTCTTGGGTCTTCCTATCAAACATTGCAATTAAAATCCAGTAACGTTCACAATATAAAAACATAATCCAGACCCCTCGCCAAGCCAGGAGAGTCCAGGGTTTCTTCTGTCTTCAGTCACAGAAGCAAACAGCCTACCAGTTCTGCTTGCAAACTGACAAGTCTCTGCCTCCGTGACTTAAGAAGCCACTTGTTGCCAGAAAAATCTTTTTGTAATGAAGCCACAGAAACCTAAATCCTGAGGGGTTCCTGCTCTTTCCTGCTGGGTGGCAGGTAGTTTGAGCAGCTACTCATTAGCTCCTGACTATAAACCTGTATTTTACTAATGCTTTCTGAGTTATTTGCTGTTCTGGTTTTCCTTTCCGAGTGCTTCTCTGTCTTAATGTTGCTGCAGCCAGTGCTCACGTAATTTTGCATGAGAATTTTAGATGTCTGTGGCCATGACCATCTGACTTGTGCTGCGAATGGAAGAGATGCCAAGTTTTTTTCTACTTCGGGAAAAGGCTACAAATTGCAAATTAATGATTCATTTTCTGTTTTAAAACTTTATATATATATAGCTATGATAAAATTATCATTTTTATGACTTGGTTATGCCACCTTTCCAGCACTGGAGTGGGGTTGTTTTCTGTGCAAAGTTGATGCCCTGTCTCATTGTATCTCCACTGATGATGCCATCCTGGACAGAGCAACTAGAATAGCAAGACTGCTGTGACTTCACCTCATCTTATAAGCTACCTGTGCCCCACCATGAAACTCCTCTTAAATTAAAGTAAAGCCTCTAAGAGGTAGAAAACTTTGAGTTTATGTATGATTAACTTTTAGAGAATTCAGATTCTGAAGTCTTTTTCTGCAGCTTGCCATTAGGCTGCACTAAGAGCTGAGGTTGGAAGCACCCAGTAACTGTGCACTGGTTTATCTGTACATGTGTTTGCAGGGCAGGGCTCGTTTTTGCAGTTGGTATTTCTGTATCAGCAGTCCCCTTCAGCACAGACAGCAGCTGATTGTTTTGTGGCCTTGCTGAATTCTGTTTTGTGTCAAACAGTCTTGCCTCTTTGTCTTGTTTGTGTCACTCAGTAACAACCCTTTGAAATCTGCCTGAAGTGCTTGGGATTACTTTGTTGCTGCTCTTCAAGTTTCATCTGAAAATAATGTCTGATTCCTTCATCCTCCCTAATGAAATATGAGTCGTTTCTGCCTTTTTATTTTTTTAATGGTCAAAATATAAAGCATCTGCACGCTGTAATTCTTCATACACAAATACATGATGTTTAAGAATATTAAAAAGTACTTCAAAGAACAATTTAGCCTCCATAAATCAATTAAACTAATGCATACAAAATAGTCAGTAGTATATGCGGGCCAGGCATTTAAAGAATTTGTTTCATTTCAGAATGTATGTTGATACATCAATATATCTTTCTTATTTTCTGTGCTGGATAGAGGTTTGTGTGCTAAACTGATGCTGCCTCAGTCAAAATGTGAGGAAGACTGGTGGTGTTGGTTTTGTTTAAAAGACATTTAAAGGAAAGACATTAATGTAATTTTTTGGGGGAAAAGAAAAGTAACCCAAAATAGTTAATTTCTCTAAAGAAGCATTCAAAGCAGTGTGTTTATTAAGGTCTTTTTGGAAAAAAAAAAAAAAGAAAAAGCACTACCTCTTTAACAGTGCAGTAGCATCCAGGGATACTAGCAAAAGTGTTGACCAAGCAGAATGTGACTAGACAAATGTCTTCTCATTGTGTGAAGCATGAAGGCCATGATAGATGATTTCAAACAACAAAGCGCAGCCACTGAGACAAAATTAGTGTTGTTTTAATTACCAGTGTCTGTAATGTTATCTATCCATAACTGTCTTGAAATAGACTGTCAACGGAAAGAACAGAAAGAGACTTTCACTAATACTTCCATGTAGTATTTCTTAGCTTTCTTCAGTCTCACCAATATGCCTGTATAAAAAGTACTTAAAGCTTTCTTTGAAACACACACACATATATATATATTTTTTTAATCTATAAGTAAAAGGTTCTGTGCTTTAGGAGAAGTGTCTTTTTATCTCTCTTTCTAAGAAAAGAAGGAAGTGGTTTCTATTAAATGCTATTTGGAAGTCAGGGTAATGGGTAGAAAATGGAACTTGGCCTGACATCCTTCAAGCAAAGTTTACACTCAGTGAGCTGTGTTTTTTGTCAGTCACAAATAGCATTATGGCACTAATAGTAAAGAAGATTCTGTATTCCTGAATTATCCTTGAGCTGAGATGGGATGTTCTTCATATATTAGTAAGGGTGTATATTGTGGAGATTAAGTGTTTCTTACTTTCTGGTCTTGCAAGAGATGAAAGATAGGCCAGCTTTTGAAAATGGTCTATATGGCACATGCTACAAATGAGCAGGGAAAGCAATCGAGCTAATAGATTACAGTAATTATCCAATCTTTGGCTAGTTTGTATTGGCAAACTATAAATACAGTACACATTAGAACAAGGTGCTTACAGAATGTACATGAAAGGTCAATGTAATTTGCAAGTCGCTAGTCATTAGAATATGCTAAAAACCATTGCTTCAGGGCTCAGATTTTAATGATGAATACATTGATTATTAAGTAGCAAAGGAAAAATGTAGCAGAGCTACTGTAGTGTAATGATAGGTCGCTTTATTTTGGGAAGGAAATCAACTAAGCTTCAGAATGCGTGCATTGAGAAATATAATTGCAGTGAGGAAAATTCCTCAGAGGAGCTTGGCACATATTAAAAGCAAAAACTTGAGACACATTTGTGATAAGATTACTAATAAATCTCTGGTAAGTCTTAGACTCCTGACAATAACACAGCAACAGAGCACTTCATCTTCTCCATGCTTTAGAATTTAAGATCGGTCACAAACAATCTAAATTACGACTGATACTCGGCAGATGCAGTGCCGCGCTGTGTTGCTCATCATAAATCTCCTGTTCCTTATATGCAAATTAAACTCTGGTTTAAAAGATAATTTTTCACATGGTGATCTCCTCTAGTTGTGAAATGCTAGTGATTCTTAATGGTAGGAGGGCCATCTCAGGAGTAGCCATTGCTGAGGGAGAGGAGAAGGAAGGCTGGCTCGTTTGGAATAGTTTGGACATGAATGCACGGGACGCTTCAAATAACTTAGGAAGTTGGGCACAGCACTAACACTGTTTGTAACTTAGCTGTGGTCTTGTTTTCTTCAGCAGCTGCCTGAGCAACTTATCTTTAACTTTCAAGTTCTGCCTTGTTTATCTCAAATCTCCAAGGTTCTTTAACTCTTATGACTATAGAATATAACCAAGCAGTGCAAATAAAAATGTTCTTAATCAGCAAACGACCCTCCCATCTCTTCATTAAAACAGCAAGTTTCTCTTCTTTTTAATATTTTGCAAGTAGCTGTGTGCTTATCCCATGCAGGCACAGAGTTGTGCAAGTGGGATATAAAATGTGGAGTTTTAATTAATTGCTATATAGGTGTTATCGAAAGAGGCTGTTGTCTTACAGGAATGAGAGCTGAAATGCAAGAAATTTTGCATCCCAGGGGAGGGCAAGAGTCTTACCAGGTTTTGCTAGGAATTTCTTTAAATGTTTTTTTAAAGGGAACTCGTGTGATCTGTTTGCATGAAAAGTTTTAAAGTGCTTCTGTGAATCATAACTGGTGTGCTGTAAAGGGAAATAAACCTGTAATTAATAGGGGCAGAAACCTGTAATAAATAGGGACATAAACTTGTAATAGGGAAAGAAATCTGTAATAACTAGGAAGAGAGATCTGTAATAACTAGGAAGAGAAATCTATAGTAAATAGGGAGAGAAATCTGTAATAGGAAGAGAAAGTTGTAATAAATAGGGACAGAAATCTGTAATAGGGAAAGAAAAGCTTTGGATGTTTTCTTAGTGAATTTGTACATATCAAAACTGATCTTTCACTTGGCACTGCTGATGAGCCTATCTCAAAAATGGCTCATGCTAAACTGAATCAAGCTATATGTTGTATGGTCTGAGATGTGAGGAGAGAATGGATTGGCTTGAGAAGCATTTAGCAGAACATTAATCAGGTAGGCCAGATTCTCTTTGGTATAACTTATTTTTGCTCCTTTGACATCACTGGTTTGCATCCCTTTAATTTCGGATGTGGCAAAGATGGTTTGCGAGTAATAGTCGGTGTTGGTGTCAACATGCTGAGTGGTTTTGTATTTGTTAGAAATTGGAAGAAATCCTGTCTCTTAGTCACGGTTTTAGAACTCTCAGAATGTGGTAGCTGCAGGTTAGGAAACTTTTGAAGGAATAAGAAAGGTGGAAGTATCTGTTCTGTAAAAAGAAGCCAACCCTAATTCTGAGGTAAATCAGAATTACTCTTAAATAGGCAGTGCTAGGTCATTAACCTAATAAAAGTTTTTATGTTGTTGATTGTTATATATCCATAGATGTGCCTCATGCTGACACCCTCCATCACGCTTCCAGTTTTTTCTTTTGATTTTGGCAAATCCTGCTTTCAGAAACACAAGCTGTGTTGTAATATGATCAGATGATCCCTGTTTGTGTTTTGGGAAACAAATACGGGCTCTTGGTCTCTCTGAGTGACAATGTTGAATGTCTGGCTGAAGTGGGCATGTGGTTATGGTCACATTGGAAAGGAAAGGAGTGCTGGTTTTAGTTCCCCTGTTCCTTATTTGCCCCCCTCAAACAGATACTCTAGTATGCAGTGCACTGTAGTACAGCGATGTGAATTCATCAAAACATGTATTAAGGGGCAGTGCTACACAGGGCTAAGGATATAAATATATTTTACAATTCTCAGCTTCCTATCATGAGAATAGTTCACGAGTGAATGTAAATTTACAGGAGGTGCTTATCAAATGTGAAAATGCTTGCAAATCAGAAACAAACTTCGGGACTATAAACATATTTCAATGATAGTTCATGCGAGGGATATGCCTGATAGTAAGAAATAATATTCTCTTTTAGTTTCTACGTGAAGCATGTTGACATATTATTGTGTATGGAGAGTTGTAACACTTCTGAGTCAGAACACTGTCTTCAGCCTTTAATACTCTAATCAGAACATATAATGACATAAAATGTATTTATTTATAAAGCCAGAAAGAGGCATCATACAGCGTAAAGAGATAATAAAGAGAAAGTACAGTTAAATCTGTTGATTTTCCTTCTTTGTTCCATACAGAGGTGCCAGACAAGCTATCAATCTGCTATGTTTTTAAAAATACTTGAGTAAAAAATATGCTAATATCTTGTGTACAAAAAAAAAAATGAAGTTATCTGACATCTGAAAGTAAGTTCTGAATGCCACTGTGACTTGTACGTGTGTCCTGTGTGTATGTGAGGTAGAATATTTTACTCCACTGAAGTAGAACCCTATAAAATCTTTTGGGTTTGACTGTAAGATGCACTTGTACAGACAGTAATTGGCCTGTTCCAGAGAATATTAATTAACATGTTAGAAATGTTTTCTTTATTAATGAGAAAGTCACACATACTATTTAAATTAATTTGTATAGTTTAAAATTAATTTATTGTGGCCTTCGATGACCTCAAGTCTACTAAGACAAAGCTGGAGTATTGTACTAACTGTTAAACCATTCATTAAACATTTTATGCAAATAGTGTTTGTTTATAAACAAATTAACTGCAAGGATTTTCAAAACAGGTGCTGTGTTGTGAATGCGTACTAAATGATGTGGTACTGAAAGAATTAATTAGACCTTCAGATGTAATTAGTTGCAATAATTTGCGTGATTAGCGGCTTGGTTAAGAAGTAAGACACACACATTGTAATGCCTGGAAGAGTCACTGCAGTAGCTTTGTCTTTCATACGGTGAAGATGAGATTTCCTCATGGTTAGGAAATTTTTCAAGAAATTGCTGACATAGCTGGAGTTAATTGCCAAGTATTCTGTAGGGGGTAACGTGGGTTTGGTTGGGTTTGTTTTTTTTCCCCTTGGCTTGTTGCGATGCTTATGCATCCATTGTTTGGACCTGGATGAATTTTTAAAACAGGAGGCTGTTAACCCTAGATCTTCAAGTCTCCAGAGGAAAAACTGATGCTTTAATAAGTTCAGGGTTAAAAGATAGGCTGTGATAAGCCCTACGAAACAAATCCAGCGTTTCAAGGTCGGTTCTAAATAGTCATGTAATTTCCCCCCCCCCCCCCCCTTTGCAACCATAACTTTGATTTTTCTTCTATCCTACAATGCAACCATTGGATGCAGAATGCCTTTGAAATAGGAGTCGGTCAAAACTGATGAAAAAGAAAGTTATGATTGCTGACAATTAACAAAGATCGCGTTAAATGGACAATACCTTTGTGACTTGCAAGAAAGCTTTTTCCTGCCTGGTGATGGTATTAGAGAGTGGGTTTGAAATTCCTTAATATGGCAACTTTCTTGATCTTTGTTTTACCTGCTTGCAAAGTTGGATTGACAGAAAACCACAATAGCTTTGCTTTTATGGTCACTGGTGGAATTGCTTTGCTATTTCAAAAGAAAAGGCTAAAGATTTTGTGTGTCGAGGAATCAGGAATGCACAAAATTGAAAGTAACGCATGCTTTGACAGAATTTATTGCTCTGACAATAGCCTTTTAATATTGTTAAGAGCAGACTTGCGGGGCCTGCATATGTATTTTGAATGAACAGGTATGTTCCCTGTGAATCACTTTGTCAGAAAAAAGCAGGTTTGTAGAAAAAGTTGAAGAGTACAGAAGAAGGAAGCGAACGAGGCAAGTTAATAAATCACTTATGAAGTAAGTAGGTGCAGTTAGCAGTGTAGAAGATAGGAGGTGGTGAGAGGCTTCTCAGAATATTACCTTTGATTATGGTGAGTGCTAGAGGCATTTGATAGAAGTGTCCTGTCCTTGGTGAATTTAAATTTAAGATTTTAATACAGAACCTTTATTTGATCAGATTAAACTATAGCAGTTTGGTAAGATGAGCTCTGTGTGTGGGATCTTTGTTTGGTCTCGAATGGAAGTTGTCACAATAGACCTTACTTGTTTCACGCCTTAACGTAATGCTTCTAAGGAGACCTAGTTTAAAAGCTAAGCCTTGCTGTAGTTACCAAATTGTTTATGTGCTGCTGAGTTTTTGCCATGTGACTTCCAAGAGTTTTTAAGTAGCTGCGAACCTGACACAAGCTGCAAAAACCACCAGGAGGTCTCTGGTTAAGCGTAGAATAAAATGATGCTATCTTTGGATTAGTGACTAGGAAGGGATCAGTGGTCACATATCAAACTCAAAGGAAGAGCCCTGCATTTTATTGCAAACTCAACATGGAATAAAGTTCATGTTAGGACTGAGGCAGAACAGAAGTGTGCTCCTTTTCTAAAACAGAATAGGTATTTGCAGTCTTAGCATTGGTTTGAGCGTTGGTTTTGTTTTGGTTTTTTAATATAAAATAAACCCACAAATGGAATAAAAGAAATACTAAAAATGACAAAAGAAGGACAAAAAGCATCATTCGCTGCTGCACAGCTGCTGTGTGTCTGCTGTCACGGGGCTTACCCTTAATTACCTATGGATGAAGTTTGCAACCATTGGTTCTTCGAATGCCTCGCAATTGGTTTATTTTTAAAGGAGAAGTTCTTTCTATGTAGGTTTTAACAGAATATGCAGCTGTTAAAGTTTCAAGGAAAGAATTCCCTGTTTTCGTCCTGAAGAGACTGAAGATCATTTGACAGAGCTAACATAGGGATCCACTTGAATGAATCTTTTTTTTTTAAATGTTTTTGTAGTCTGTTTAATCCTGTTCTTTCATTTTAAGTGTAATGTTTGCAAAGTAGTCTTTAAAATGGGCTCTTCTGTATTGTGTTTGAATTTGAACAAAATTAACATTTGTATGTCATCAGTAGCTGCAATGCATAGCTCAAGGCAATGAAGGATAGAAAGTCAAAGAATATGGGAAATTTGATTAAAATGAATAAGCAGTAGAAGGTCTTAAGGGTGGGCATAGCATACTCATTGATTTATTTGTATTGTTTCTTGAGGCAAAAGAAGCTAATTCCATGGGATGTTTAGAAAATAGGTTTTAAATCTGAAAATAAAAAAGTGTTTAAGTCAATAAAATTAGGTTTTGGACAATGTAATCTGCAGACTTCCCTGCTTATTTTTCTTAGTGCCACTTTGTAAAATGAGCACAATACTGAGCTGGTGAACGTTCTTTGAGAGAAGCCCTTTTGAATTTTCACTGATTATTTGGGATCGGTTGTATGTTTGTAACGTTTTGCTGCATTTTATTCGGGAAGACGCGAAGTGCGAGGTAGCGCCCAAATTATCAGCCTGGCAATTGACCAAGCATGTTATTGTTCAGTGCTGCCCTCTGACCTCCTTGGATTATTTTGTATTATTTTATTTTTTATATTTTTATTCTGGCTTCAGTGAAGGGGTCTCTGTTTGTTGTGCATTGGTGAGTTACCAGCTGTTCACAGTTTACCTGGTTTTGCACTCTATAATGTCACTATAGGAGAATTGTGCAGTTGGCAGGACCTCTGTACTCAGATCTTTGCAATGCTTTGGCTCTCATCTTGCTATCTGATTTCTCTCAAGCATTCTGAATATTCTCAAGAGCAGCTTTTATAACTTTCAATCTCCTAGATGGATTTGCATAGGGACCTTTTCAATATTTCAGGAGCTTCCTCGTCAACATTTTCTTTCCTCAGCTCTGGGAATGTGAAATGCTTTGCCAGCTCGCCTTTTGCTGGAGTCTTCAATGCTAGAGGAGGGTTTTCACAAGAGAAGTTCTAAATGAAAAATCACTTGAAGCAGACATCTAAGACAGAGCTCCCGTGTTTCTGGTACAGAGATGAGAAAGTAAGGTATGGGGGGAGCAGGGCTGGTATGGTGCTGTGCTCCCTTTGCCACGGATTTTGCAGGCCCCGGTGCCTGTGGAGCCGGAGGCTTTGTGGCTCTCTGAACTCTAACCCTAAGGACAGCCTGGTGCTGAGGTCCCCACCATGATGGGTGCTCACTGAAAATTCATAAACCCTTTGCAAATGTTTCCATTCGCTGAAAAATGTCTGAACTCCATTACAGTTACTCAAAACAGCTGAACTCTGTTACAGGTCTTCACTCTAAGAACAATTGTCCCAACCTGGGCCTCTTTCTGTTGCTAGATTGTTGCTGTAAAAAGAGAAAACTACTAAAACCTAAACCATATCTTTTTCAAAAAGAAAGTAATATCTTAATAGAGTTTAGGTTCTGCATTTGTTGCTTGTTGGCTACGTCAGAAACACCAGACACAGGCACACTGTGGCCTTCAATATTTCAGTGGCAGACATTAGTGTTAAACTGTCAGGCCAACATGGCATTTACCTTTTCTATACAGCTATCAATGTATATAAACAGATCGCCTTGTGTGTACCGCAGCTTGTCGTGAAACAGAGATGATTCACAGTGTAATTTTTTATGTTACAGGCCTCAGATTTGTAATTCTGATTAGAGCTAAATTACTCTGCAGTGAATTTTTCAGTTTATAGTTAGCCATAGGAAGACTCTACTGTGCAGAACACTTGCTGTGACACTGCAGACAGGTTCTGATAAGCCTGTATATGTGTCAATCCTTGAAATCCATAGCTTGTTCCTACGAATTGTCAGCTTACTGTGCATTTTTCACTGTAGTGGAACCTTCTGTAGGCCTAGGATTTTATGCTCAGAAACCATCTGTAAACAGTCCTGTAATTCCTAAACATACAACAAAAGCTGCAGTCGTATATTTTTTTTCTGGTGCACCAATAAACCTGACTCTAAATGGTGTTCCCTAGCTAACCTCCCTTTCCTTTTCTCAGTGTTCTGTGTTGCTAACAGCACTACCGTCACTAAGTGTCAGACAGCTATTGGCAGCAGGCTACCAGCAGGTGACTGGTATTTTATTTTCCCCCCATTGGGGAATAATAATATAATAATCCCGTTGACTTCTGTGAGATTGCTGAAATTTCTGTAGAGAGAGCTGTGCTCACTGTGTGCATCACATCCCTATCTCTCTGTCTAGGTTCTTGACAGTGAAGCCACTGCCAAAGGATTGGGTAACTTATGTTCTAACAGTACGAAGTTCAAAATTAAAATATATGTTCCCCGATAGACATTTTACATGCAGATAAATCTAGATTGCTATAAATACTTTGTATCTTAGAAGTGCAGTGTTTGCTGTCGTGGAGATCATCATTTTTGTGATCTGAGTTTGCTTCAGATGATAGAGAAATTATAGGCTACAATATGTGATCAAACAGCAATATGGAAAGCTTAAATAGAATGCGCCCTAAGGACAAAGGCTGGTTAAGACTATAGGGGATAGAATAAATGGGAGTTTTAGTAAAGCTATCTCTGATTCCAAAAGATAAATTATGCTCTGCCTTTTTTGTATCTCTTTGGGACTGTACTACATAAATTATGACCAAGTATAATTTAGGCTTTCAGCCTATATTTCTGAACATCCATCTTGTACATTTTAAGTACAAAATTACCATTTTGAAGAAGTATAAAATTGAGACAAATTTTTTTCATCTGTGCATTTAACTTCTGCATACTTTATAGCAGCTAAAGGGTTAGAGAGGACCTTGTTACTATACAGAGGGTGAGGGTTGCATAACTGCGTTAAGATCTACATAAGCATGAACAAAGTTCTAGGGCCCAAAGTGTATTTCATGTTATTTCAGAAGAAGCATCTGCTGTAGCTTTCAAGAAGACGTAACGTGCTTTTCTGAAAAAAAGCGCAATCGTTTGTAAATCCAGATTTTTTTCTTTGTTATCAATTAGGTGTAAAAAGTTATAGATGGAATTTCCTTTTGATGTCCAGTTAGAGTCAAGTGACCTGAACTTTGGCATTTGTGAAGACCACAGAGTGAAGGCTTTCAGTGCACTTACAAGGTCACAGTTTGCACTTGAATGTCCATGTGTATATATGAATAAAGCTACAGATCCTAAGAGCCCTATTTTCTGTCACTCAAGCACTACATTCTTTAGCTTGGCTTTCTGTGGACATTCAACGGAGAGTTGTATCCTTCATTTCTCCCATTATACTGTGCGACGTTATAATACCATCTGAAATTTTAAAACTAGGAATAACTGCAAGGTGCATCCTTGTGGGGGTGTGTACCTGTCTTCCAGAGAGGGTAGAAGGTTTAGAAAGAGGAAACTCCTCCTTTAAGGAAGGTGAAATCACGAGAAATGTATATTTTTGTCAAAAGGCACATTTCTATTTTTGACAAAAAGTTTAAATAACATGTCAGTAGCTTACATTACTATTACTAGAGGAGGTTTTTTGATCCATAGAAAGGAGAACCATCCCTTCAGGCCTGCTGTAATTTCTTCTGTATTAAGAATGAAAAATATTTAGCACCTTTGCACAAGTACCACACCCGCAGCATACAAAGGTTTAAAATCATATAAAAATCATAAAAAAGAGGAAACTGCTTTAGGGAAGGTGAAATCGCAAGAAATTTATATTATTAACAAAAGACCCGTTTCTGTTCTTGACAAAAAGTTAAAATGACATGCCAATAGCTTATATTAATATTAATTTACTACATTAATATTTAGCACCTTTGCACAAGTGCGTGAGGACCACACCCTCATCATACAAAGGTTTAAAATCATACGACCTAGTTACTCTGTTTAGCAAGGTGAATTTATTTGGTTTTGCTTTGCATACATTTGATGACCACAGCTTTGGGAATTCAATGCAAGCTTTCATGACATGTGAAAAAATGAAGAGAGAAAATGTTTGGTGTAGAAGTGGAATGAATAATAGTGTTGAGGAAGAAAATTCCCCTTTAAAATACAGGAGGGCAAATTTCTTTTTGTCTCTTAGAGATTTCCTGTCCGTTAGCGTGGTGATGCTCGTGTGTACGGTGTTTTGCCGTGGCAATGTTTACCTTCTCTGAAATTGATATTCCACTTAAAGCCACCAGCATTCACTAGGATGCTGGCTTTCCTTGCTTTCTGCAGTCAGGAGAGAGAATACTGGAACTCGAGCAGTAATACTAATTGCTTATAAAGATTTTAATGGCAATCACTTTAACTGATGGTAGAGATTAGTCTACTATCACAGACACCATCAAAGGCAGCACCAATAGCATGTCACCTTACCTTCTGTAAGGAAACAAAAAAGGTGTTTCTGTTATCTGTGTAAAATGGTGGAATGTTTAGGTTTGAAAAGTGTGAGAAGGTGGCAGATTTAATTGTAACTTTCATCCGGTTTTAATTAGAAAAAAGTAAACTGAGTGAAACAATAACAGAAAATTGAGATTTCTACACCACTCTCCTCCATTGTTTAACCTTTTCCATCATCATCTGGGCTGGTAAAAACGCAACACAAAAATCAAGTAGTTTCCTGGCTCCTTCATTAGTTTTGTAAAAAGTCTTTACTCTTTTTCCACTGAGAAGTGGAAGTTGTATCATTCTAGGATGCTGTGGTACTGTTGCTGCACAATTCTCATTTTCTGGGACAGGACTGAACACGTGTCTTTGAGCTGTGCAGGGTCTTCAGTAGTTACAGTCTCTTTTGTGACTCTGGTCAAAGACCCAATTGCTTTTGGATATCGCTGCTGACAGTACACTAGGATCTTACTTATTCGGGAGATAATCTCTTCCTGCAGTGGTCAAGATCCTTCCCATAATAATGTAGCATCACAGATCTTATCATTGATTTTTCCAAATTATGCCTGGGAAGATGATCTTGTGTCGGGACGGACCATTCCGATGTGTCGTAGAAGAGGATGAAATGAATTCTGTTAAATTTCTGTTAATGATACTGTTTATTTTAGTTTTTAGATTGCGAGCTTTTAAAATCAACATACGAATGCAAAAGGAAGTCTGAGAGAGCTACCAGAGGGTTAAATTTTGAGTCTTCACTAAATGATTTCATGTCCAGAGAGCCTTCAGCTCAGGATGTGTAACATTTATCTGCCTGAAATTAAAAGGAAATGAAAGAGATTTATTAGTGCTTGTTTCTTGAAGATGGTTCTCCACATTTGGATTGGTGGGATGATTGAGGATAAAAGGCTTTCATAACGATGTTGCATTGTACAAATGAACTCTAAGCAGAAGTGCTGTCCTAAATGCTGCTGACTTAAGGGTAAAAGTACTAAGAAGAGA
>JANVCC010000037.1:739870-772370 GCA_025345505.1 Todiramphus chloris collaris
TTTTTTGGCTTTTTTTTTTTGTTTGTTTGTTTGGCTTTTTGGTTGGTTTTTTTTTTCTGAGATTCAATATTATTCCTTGACTGAAGCCTGTTTTATTTCTCAAGCTGCAGGAAAGCAGATGAAACCATGGGCTGAATGTTGGGAACCTCCAAGTTAGGGAGGCTGTTGATGACTGTAGGCTCAGGATTCAAGGTCTGCATTTTGTTCTGGTTAGAAAATGAGATTTTGTAGGTAAAAAATTCTTAAATGCTGAAAGGTAACAGTGTGCCAAACCAGTCACGGGTAAGTGAATGCATCCCTGATTCTTCTGAGGTATTCTACAGTTGTGTGAATGTGTGTGTTTTGTGTGAAAGTCTGCAGAAGTAGGCAAGCATGGAAATGGAAAGGGAAAAGCACCTAGTGCTTTTTGTAAACCCAGATTTGATACTTAGGACCACTGTAACATGGAAAGCAAAACTCATTGGGAGTGACATCAGTGTCAGTTGGTGATCCTTCCAGGTAGGTTGTGGAAAAAGTTTCCGTGACTTCAAAAAAAAAACTTTATTTCAGGAGAGAATGTAGAAGAGATGCATAAAACCATGCTGCTTTTGTAAGACGGAGGCAGTAAGAAGAAAGAAAAAGTCAAGTATATTTTAGCAGATGTATCCCATGTGTTTACATTTATGTTTTTGTAAAGTGAAAGCCAGAGTTGGAAACTTACACACCATCACCGACTCCTGTTGTCTTGCAGCTGCCTATCAAGTTACCATCCATATGGCAAGCACCCATCAAGAAATATTAGTGTCATCTCCTGATTTATGCTGTTTTTTGTAAAATCCATACTTACTGGTGTTTAGTGGGATCTCAAACATATACCTTGACTTCCATGAAATAATTGTTGTCGAATTTGTGTGGCAGGGAATTCGTAAAAAACTAAAAGGGAATGGAGTGGGTTTATGTGGCCTATGGTAATTATTGTATAAAGATACTGATTTTTATAGACTTTGGATGCAGTAACAGCTCAGGCAGTTGTGTATCTTTAAGGATGTGAGCTCTGAGTTTAGGGGAATCGTTTTGCATTTGGAGTTGGTCACATCATGTAGGAGTTGTGGGCTTTGATATAAGAAATCCAACAGAAATGCTGCTTCGGTAATACACAGCAGCCCTTCAACCTTTGCTGCATGGGAATGCTCATAATACTTTCAGCATCTAATTCCTGTGGCATCCCAGCAGCACTTGATATTGTTAAAGCCCATATTTGCTCGTCAATCTGCAACTTGTTTGCAAACGCTGAAACTGGCCAATGTGTGGCTAGTTTTCTGAAATTATACTAAGATTCCTGGATGTTTCTGTTGGGAAAAGTTTCAAGAGTTTTTTCCCAAGGTGCCATTTCCATTCTTCCAGCTATCAACTGGTCAGGTGCCAGGCTTGTATCCATTTACCATTTTAAATACTCTGCTACAGCTCGTGCAGGTTTGCATGGAGGCTTGCTGTTTATTATTGCCACGCCACATTAGTAGGTATTTTGAAGCTTGTCATATTCTCAGTAGAATTCAGCATGTTTGAAAAAAATCTTACAGAAAATCTTATAATTTTCTTAATTTTAAAGTCTTTGGAATGATAACTTAAATCTTGACCCAGTCTTATCCTATATTGTTAGTACCATTGAGTTTAGATGAAAGAATGTAAGCTTCCCTCCTCTCATGAAAATAATTTGAACAGTCTTCTAAAGAAGTCTTGTTACTGATCAGTTCAAAAGAATCAGTATATTTTCTCCACTTGCCATTCACCACCTGTAGAAATTGAAGCAAGTGTCTTGCAATCAAATTAAAATGTATGAGACAGTATATTTTTAGTAGGTTTACTTATGTCTCATGTTGGTATGTACTAGGGCACTTGGAAAGTGACCATGAGGGACAAAAATACAAGGTTGATATGAAGTTGAAATAGTAAAAGAAAAAACCTGGGATTAAGATGAACCAAACGAGGGAATATTCACTAGGATACAGCAACGACCTGTTTTATTAGGTTGCTGTTGATAACTTTTAATTTTGCCTGTACTGTGCTCTGATTATGAGATTATATGGCTGGTTTTAATATATGTTTCCTCTTAAAAGTACTTGGTGATGTGAAATATGAACGTACTGAAATGATGCAAAAATAACCCCAAATTATTACACTTCTCTGTTTTATTGCACGTAGGTATTCCTGTTATCCACTTGTCTACTGCAGAAATGGTCAAAACCCACCTGGGTCTGATACACGGAAAAACTCCACTACTAGAATAAGTAGTAAAGTAGGTATGTTTATACCAGTACTGGGATGCATGGGGGATAATTCCTCCAAAGTCATGTGCCCCCAGCTCCTTTCAGCTCGGTATGTATTGTGTTATATGTTCCATATTCATTAAGTTTCACAATAGGCCTATACATATTCATTACCTAGCCCTGCCCAGCCTCACTTCATATTATAATGAACCCAGAAGTCATTTGCTGTGTTGCGCTTGCGCAGTGTCATCTGGTGGTCGTGGGTAGGAGTCTCCGGGATGAAGTAAGAGTCTTCCTCAGATGAAGTCAAGAGTCTTCCTCATTCTAAATGAGCCTCTGCCTCCCTCCCCCCCCGATTCAGGTCTTCCTTTTGAAGCCATTTTAGTGTGAATGTAATTTTTCAGGCTCTGAAAGATCACTCCTCAACCCTTTTATTCATCCAACGCAGCTGTATTATGTTCTTGAAAACCAGAGTTGGTGAGATAGTGATGAAACTTGCAACAAAACAAGCTGTCTCTTGTCTGTTCCCTGTCTCCCCTATATATCCATACAAGTATATATATGTGTGTGTGTATATCTAGTGAGAAACTGGGCAGATGTAACATGTACACAAGACCCTTGTCCTTTTCAGGAAGGATAGGCTGACAAGGCGAGGTGGTGAAGTTGCTCTCTGTATCATTGCTAGGTCTATGTGAGAGAGCAACTGGAATGTATCGAGTGCTCCCTGGGGGGCAATGAGGAGCAGGTTGAAAGTTTGTGGAATAGGATTAAGGGGGAGATATGGTAGTAGGTGTTTACTACAGGCCACCTGGTCAGGATGAGGAAACTGATGAGGCCTTCTACAGGCAGCTGAAGTAGCCTCAACATCACAGGCTCTGGTTGTCATGGGGGACTTCAATTACCCTGACATTTGTTGGGAAAGCCAAACAGCCAGGCACGCGCAGTCCAGTAGGTTCCTCCGGAGCACTGATGATAACTTCCTAATGCAGGTGGTGGAGGAGAGGACAAGGAGGGGAGTGCTGCTGGACCTTGTACTGATGTGAAGGTGGGAGGCACCCTTGGCTGTAGTGACCACAGATGGTGGAGTTCAGAATTAGGGGCAGTAGGCACAGGGCCACAAGCAGGATTGCTACCCTGGACTTCAGAAAGGCCAACCTTGGCCTCCTCAGGGAACTGCTTGGAACAGTCCCATGGGACGGGGCCCTAGAAGGTAAGGGGGCCCAAGCAAGCTGGCTAATATTCAAGCACCATTTCCTCCAGGCTCAAGATCAGTGCATCCCAAAGAGTAGGAAATCAAGTAAGAAAGTTAGGAGGCCTGCGTGGCTGAGCAGGGAGCTCCTACATAAACTTAAGCAGAAGGAGGAATTATACAGAACATGGAAGGAAGGGCAGGCCACTTGAGAAGAATATAGGGAGGTTGTCAGAGGATGCAGGGATGCAACAAGGAAAGCTAAGGCCTCTCTAGAACTGAACCTGGCAAGGGAGGTCAAGGACAACAAGAAAAGCTTTTTCAAGTATGTTGGAGGTAAAAGGAAGTCTAGAGGAAATGTGGGCCCGCTGCTGAATGAAGTGGGTGCCCAGGTGACCCAAGGATATTGAGAAGGCTGAATTACTGAATGCCACCTTCACCTTGGTCTTTACTACTCCGGCCAGCTACCAGGAGTCCCAGGCCTTGAAGACCACAGAGGAAATCTGGAGGGAGTAAGTTTCTACCTCTGTCGAAGAGGCTTGGGTTAGAGATCAGTTGAACAAACTGGACATCCACAAGTCCATGGGTCTCGATGGGATACACCCACGAGTGATGAGGGAGATGGCAGAGGTCATTGCTAGGCCACTCTCCATAATCTTTGAGAGGTCCTGGAGATCAGGAGAGGTGCCTGAGGACTGGAGGAAGGCCAATGTCATTCCAATATTCAAAAAGGGAAAAAAGGCGGACCCGGGTAACTATAGGCCCGTCAGCCTCACCTCCATCCCTGGAAAGGTGGTGGAAGAGCTTGTTCTTGCCACCATCTCAAAGAACGTGGAGGAAAGGAGGCTTATCACGAGTAGTCAACATGGATCCCGTAAGAGGAAATCATGCTTGACTAATCTGATAGCCTTTTATGATGGCATAAGTAGTTGGACAGATGAGGGGAGAGCAGTGGATGTGGTATATCTTGACTTCAGCAAGGCTTTCGATACTGTCTCCCACGGTATCCTCACAGCCAAGCCTAGGAAGTGTGGATTGGGTGATTGTGCAGTGAGGTGGATTGAGAACTGGCTGAAGGACAGAGCCCAGAGAGTTGTGGTCAGTGGAGCAGAGTCTAGCTGGACGCCTGTGGGTGGTGGTGTCCCCCAAGGGTCAGTGCTGGGTCCAGTACTGTTCAATACATTCATCAATGACCTGGACGAAGGAATGGAGTGTACCCTCAGCAAGTTTGCTGATGATGCAAAACTGGGAGGAGTGGCTGACACTCCAGAGGGTTGTGCTGCCATCCAGCGTGACCTGGACAGGCTGGAGAGCTGGGCGGGGAGAAATTTCATGCAATTTAACAAGAGCAAGTGTAAAGTGCTGCATCTGGAGAAGAACAACCCCATGTATCAGTATAGGCTGGGGGCTGATCTGTTGGAAAGCAGCTCTGGGGAAAAAGACCTAGGGGTCCTGGTGGACAGCAGGATGACCGTGAGCCAGCAATGCGCCCTCTCAGCCAAGAAGGCCAATGGCATCCTGGGGTGCATTAAGAAGAGTGTGGTCAGCAGGTCAAGGGAGGTTCTCCTCCCCCTCTACTCTGCCCTGGTGAGGCCCCACCTGGAATACTGTGTCCAGTTCTGGGCACCCCAGTTCAGGAAAGACATTGAGCTACTGGAGAGAGTCCAGTGCAGGGCCACCAAGATTATTAAGGGAGTGGAGCATCTCCCTTATGAGGAGAGGCTGAGAGAGCTGGGTCTCTTTAGCCCGGAGAAGAGGAGGCTGAGGGCGGATCTCATTAATGTCTATAAATATATAAAGGGTGAGTGTAGGGAGGATGGAGCCAGGCTCTTCTCGGTGTCGTCCAGTGTTAGGACAAGGGGCAATGGGAGTAAGTTGGAAAAAAAGAGGTTTAGGATAAACATAAGAAAAAACGTTTTTACGGTAAGGGTGACAGAGCACTGGAGCAAGCTGCCCAGGGGGGTTGTGGAGTCTCCTTCTCTGGAGGCATTCAAAACCCGCCTGGACACGTTCCTGTGTGACTTGCTCCAGGTGATCCTGCTCTGGCAGGGGGGTTGGACTAGATGATCTTTCTTGGTCCCTTCCAACCCCTAACATTCTATGATTCTATGACCCATTTTCATGTAGAACAGCAGCAGGAGCCAGCGTGGGATGACAAGACATTTCACATGGCAGCATGTCCTTAAGATAAAGCAGCTTATTTGAGCTCCCATTTGTTTTTTTTGTTGTTGTTGTTGTTATTAGGATGGGAACTTTTCAAAAGAAATTGCTTTGTAAGCATGGGAGGTCTTTGGTATGAGGGTAAATTTTCAGCATTAATCTTACACACTATGCCCTGTGTACACCAGAGACCTAAAGTGCTACCAGGTCTTTTCAGAAACGGGTTGGCTCTTTACTCTGCCACCACTGAGGTCCCAGTCCTACTAGCTACCTTCTGGGACAATATCCTCACATTTGGATGTGGAAATAGCTGAGGTTGTGAGCAACCACAGAGTGTGTGTATTCTTTCTGAATGCACAGAAGGATTTAACATCACATTTTCCCCACTGAGGGAGGGAGCTAAAGCATTTCACTAACCGGAAGACGGAGTTTTGGTGGGACAAAGGTTGAATTGTGCAGTTTCCTCTCTTCCAGTTTCTAGTCCTCTAAAATGATGATTTATTTGGAAAGATGTTTTCTGTCTTTTGAGCAAAATACCAACGACAGTGAAGTTATGTGTGCTTACTATTAACTTATGGGTCACGTATAAAATTCCAGGTAAGTGGGAATCATGTGACTGGTGAGGGGATAAAAGTTCTCTACACTGTTATGCTTTAAAATGGGATTATTTTGCCACCTGATTTGTTGGTTTTTTTCATTTTTTATTTCCTATTTCTTCCCCAGAAAAAGAAAATTGCATGCCAAAGGTTAATATAACAATCTTCTCTTATTACAATGATTTATGTATGCGGAGCATTAACAGCAGAATGTCACCCGGCTCTCCTTTAATCTTCAGACATCTGGATTCTTCTTTGTTGGGATCACGGTGGGAGATGACAAAGCTGGGCTCGTGGGAAATGGGAGAGAACGCTGTCATTCAGAGCTTGGTGCACCGCAAATACTGAACTCTTGTAGCAGTTATCTCTGGCAAGTCGGTGGACTTCAAAACTGGAGCTGTGTTTTCATCCAGCTGATCCTCACTAATGAAATACATGGGGCAGAATCTTATATTCATCTTAAAATTATTCTGATCCGATAATACGTCAAGTGACTGTAGGTAGTGTTACAGCAACCTAAATACGAATTCTCCTGCAGTTTTAATTCGGAGATGTCAATGCTGCAATTTGCCATGATTACAGTTTAAAGCAGTTTGTTTTGTTTCTGTCTGTAATGCAGGATGTAATTTATGCTTTAGAAATGTCTGAAAAGTGGAGGGTAGGGTAGTTTGATTAAAGTAAAATGCTTTTTGACATCTTTTGAATCAATCGCAAGGAGAATTTTTCATTTTATTGGTGGTTTAACCTGGAATGATCTTGGTGCAGCTCAAAGGTATGGCTTGTAAACCCAGGATTTCATTACGCTGGGTATCACTGCTCCCTGTGTAGATCAGCCACCTCTAACATGAAATGCAGTTTTCAGCATTACAATTGAAAGGCAAATGATCATTTAGCAAAAAGGCATATTCTTATCTGAGAGGTACAAATGGGAATTTTCACTTGGGTGAAATAAATATGAGCTGGAAGTTGGCTACAGTATGAACGCTTACTGTAGCCCCAAAATGTACCTGAGTGTTTTTAGCTCCTTCAGTCAGCGCTTAGAATTCCTGTAGCATCCCCAGGGTTCGCTTGCTTTTCCTCTCCCTTATTTATGACACTTGATGAGATAATACTTTTTAAGTTGAAAAGGATCCTGCTCCTGGAGGACCATCTTACTGTCCATACCAGCAGTCCTAGGAACAGGCAGAATATGAAGGGAAGGAATGATGTTTTATATGTACGCTAGAATTTTCTCCAAGAGGCAAGAGAAACCTCCAAGGAAATTAATGCTCCCAATTCTTCTTGGATGGTGCAGTCTTATTTTGCAGGTTGATTGTTTGGTGGGGTTTTTGGGGTTATTTTGTTCATTTGTTTGTTCTTTTTGTTTTGTTTTACTAGTTTGTGGCTGTGTGTTATTTCTTCCGCTTGACAAACTGTAATAGTGATTTTGTGCAGAAGAATGTTCAACAACTCCAAAAGCATCCTTTCAAAAGGTGGCTTAAAATTGAATCCCTTTATCTTTTGTTTATGTGTGAATGCAGTTAGCTCTTGGGATGTTTTACCCAGTGTTTAGCATCCATATATTTTGAATTCATCCTTCAGTTCCTGTAAAATGCAATAGTCATAACTATATCAAAAAATTCTCAGCAAAACTCTTCCCAGTGTCGTCTGAAAGATTTTTAGCAGAAGGAGAAACCCTGAATTCTAAATTCATAGAATACAGTCTGTTGCTTGTTTTAACATTACCACCCTTCCTACTCCCCACACCCCTGATCTGTTGCATTGGGTCAATTTGCTCAATTCTCATAATACCATTTTTTTTCCCTCCCACCTCAAGAGTCACTGTAGGCTCTGGGTATGTAACAAAGCGAGTTTGACTCAGTCTTCATACTTCCTTACTGAACAGTGGTTCTTGGAGTAATACTTCTTTTTTTTTTTTTTTTTTGATGGAATCAGTTAATTAGATTAATAGGGAGCTTCTCTGCCTAGATTAAAATGTAGCTTGGAAACCCTTGAAGTGAAGACTGCCATTAACTTAAAATAAAAATAATGATGACCATAAGAGGCAGAGAGAAGAGAATTTTCATATCATTGTTTTGCTGTGATCTGTGTACCTGTGAGAGAAGAATCTAAACTGCTCACATAATGAGGGTGCTTATCAGAAACATATTTTGTAGTGTAACTGGAATGGTAAATTGGTGTGTGAGAAAAAGAGCACAGACTGTTCTTATGTTTGAAATAAAATCATTGTTCCAGGACATATGTTTCATATGTAGCTAATCTGTGCAGTTGGCTACTATTTGTTATTTAACACTCAGTGTGTGCTTTGTAAGCATACGGCTTTATTAATCAAATCAACATCTTTTTGCTTCCATACAAAATTTACTCTTTCATCTGTAGACTCCTTTAAAAAAAAAAAAACCAAAACATGGGGGGGGAATTCACCTGATTTTGCAAATGACAACAGATAATTCAGCACCAAAATTAACTCGAGGATGTGCAGTGTCTGAAAGTGCTATGTGAAATAACTTCTTCTGGGAGGAAAAAAAAAATACTAAAAGAAATAATTAAACCACACACACACACTGGAGACTTACCCTCTACAAAATACAAAGTGTGATGAATTTTGGAATGCACAGCTGATCAAGCAGAACACTTGGTGCTTATCCTTGTGTTTTAAGCTTTTCCCAGGGAAAAGGTACCTGGAAACCTTCTCTGCCCTTCCCTGGTAAATGTGCCATGAGCATTCTGCATCCAGCACATACATTGGTGGACACTGAGATAATATCATTGAGAGTCTTTGAGTTACATTAATGTCAGACAATGCTTGTTGTACTTGCAGGCCATGGATGTTGTGTGTGGAAAATTTGGGAAGCTTTGTTTTTCTTGATAGAAAGCGAAGTTGAAAGTATTTCTGACTTTAAGAAAATCAACTATACAAACATTAGGACTAAATAGAAATAAGGAATTAAGGAGAAAAGGTACATCTGGTTCTTGTCAATAGAAGACCTTTTTATGCTTGAAGAAATAAATTTGAGTGGTGTCACAACTTTTTTTCTCCCTCGTTATCAAGCGTGTAGTTAACTTGCTGTGCTTAATAATTCTCTAAAGGGAAATTCTCCTGATTGACAACAATCCCGTTTCAGGCAAAAGGAGAAATCCGAACTATCTCTGGAGAATGTGAAATAAAAAAATAGGTATTTTTATGAAATATCTCCTGACCTCCTTCTTCCTGTTCACCCTTATTCCCTCTTATCCTAGTAAAATAAAGCCCTTCCCAGCCCAACGTCATGTTCCAGCATTAGTGTGATTCCTTTAGTAATTAATAGAATTTAGGCTCCAGCATAGTCAGTTTTGATTAAGCAAACATTAAATTAATTCAATCTGCGACCACTTAACTCCGTTAGAACTATTGAGGGGAGAAAGCATTTGGATGGACGGCAGGACGCATCTTCATCGGATTGCTAGCCACCTCAGAGTAGTTAACAGTCAGATCAATACAGCTCCTAGAGCTATAATAAAATGGCTTCGACAAGCTCATCTGTGGCTGAGAACACAGTATACACATTGATTTCCTGGCCTGATATAACCCATTTACCTATTCAGCTAGTCCGTTAAGGAAGGTGTAAGGCTACAAAGGCCCAAGGGAGCAATGATGCCTGTAAGTAGGTTAGCAAATACTTGGAAATGTCTTAATTTGTTTTACAGTTCCTACTTCAGGGAGATACATTTTTACATTTTTTTTTAAGTTACTATTTTTGTTTCTTTTAAAAAATTTATTTTATTTTTAATATGTAATTTCTTATTCTTCCCTCTGTGCTCAGTTTCTGGCTTCATAAAAGTCCTCACTCTCCTGCTGACTTGTTTAGGGCTTTTGAATGGTTGTGATCCCCCAAAAGCTGACTTATCACCCTGCCAGCTTTCAAATGTACACGTTAGAAGGAATATGCCAAGCCAAAACTTAACCGCTCTCTGTCATCCTCTCCTTTTTCATTCACTTGGCTTGCTTTCTTGAACCTGATAAAGCACAAGTGATAGAAAGGGAATTTGTATATGGAGATACATGAATCAACATCATGTTGTCCCAAGCCAAGCTCTTGCACTAATTTTGGTTATTTATTTATTACAGCTTTCTGAGGTCTGGAAGGTCATCCTAGTCCAGCTATGCTGCCAGATTCTGCTGAGATCTCCTCTGCTTCTGAAAGTGAACCTATGGCTACAGAAGAACAGGAGAGGAGGAGAACCAGCCAGTACTTGATACCAGCCATGCAGTGAATTTGCCTGTTCCAACTGAAGGTCGTTTCGTGTGAAAACAGTCTATTAAGCAGCAATGTTTACCCAAAGTCTATTTTCCTATCACGTATGAAGAGACCAGTATAATTTCTTGTAGGATTTCTCACGCCTTTTCAAATGTTGTCCCATGCAGAGTGTGGCAAGTGGTAGCAAAGACTGATGTTTGTGATACTGTGGCCAAACCCATGTGTCTAGGTACGTGGAACAGCTATTTTTAAACTTAAGTGCCAATGTTGCTGCGTTTCATTGCTCTCAAACTCAGGTTTTGTTTCTGTTCCTGTTCTGTTAGGGGCTGGTTTTATTCCCTCTGTGATTCCATACCCAAACCATTCATGAGGAAAGATGTATTGAAAAAGACAGAATGGTAAAGTGGCTGATAGGCAGTTATTAGATTCAGATAAACTGTAATCTTAAGTCATCTTATGAGCATGCTAATTACACAATGACATTACCTACGTAGCATGCCATTGCTTTGTTAACATGTTATGCAAGGTCCTTTATTAACACTGTGAGAAAGGACTTCCTCTCATTAGATGGTTATGCAAAACTATAATTATACTTGCCTGTGAAAAATGGTGAAGTTATGAAAGGCTTTGCTTTCCTTCCCCTCTCCTTGAGTGGTTATAATCACTCTTTCTGTGGAGTGAGGGTGACACGGTTTAAAGTAAGAAATTTGTTTCCAGATAGGGTTTAGAATTCAGTAATCTCTTTATCTTTGTGCTAAGATAACTATTATCTGTGTTATTGTAGCAGGGAAATAAAAAGCATTCTGTGGTAACCCAGTGTATGTAATTTTGAAGAGAAATTTGGGTGCCGTTACTGAGGAGAAAATTAGCAGTGAATGACTCAAGTGTCAAATTCCTTTTTAATATAAACATACAATATTTTGGATGTAATAATTACTGGTGGTTTCAACTCCTACATTTTTATTGAAATGCACTTTTTTTTTTTGTCTTTTCCCCTTGATACACTTCTGCATTTTCATGTTTGCCGCTGTGTTACAACCTCCTCCTGGAAATTCTGCACCACACGAGCACCATTCACAGCCATGGTCACTTCTGAAGAGCACAGTGTAGCTGTTTATATAGCCTTACCTAGAGAAAAGGAGTGATTTCAGAGCAGTTGTCACCTAGAGCAGTATGACCACAGACCTTCAGCTGCATCTTTTTAAAGGCTTATCTGGAGGTGAGTTCTCATTTCTTCTGTAAATTAGACATTTGTACAGAGCTGACTGTCCTGGGATGCTTTCTAGTCATCAGGTGAACAGAACTGCTTTGAGAGCTCTGCAGGAGTGTGCACAGATATTAGTTATATATGTATTTCATAGCTTCTTGCTTTCCTCATTTTCTTTTGCAAGAAAAGCTTGTGAAGCCCCTCTTCAAAGTTTTCTTTTCCAGAGGGGACATGCCAGGAGGATTTACATGCTAGGAGTGGACCTACAGGAGGATTTAATGCTATGTATGTGCATTTCAGATGCAAATGTTCGTTCTCAGGGAAAGAAATTCTTTCTATTCCAGTTGTATCTGAATATTTTAAGAGGCTTGTTGTCCACCTAAATTTTGCACCCGGTGTGATACTGTTCATCACCTTTACATTCAAACTATCTTAAATTGTACATCCAATTATGATATATTTATATGATATATATTATAAAGAGACTTAAATTTGCTACTAAGGTTCAAAGTTCAGTTGCAGCATTGTGATTGACGAAGTCATGGGGTTTATACCAGTGATTTAAAGCCAGAAGTAGTCTACTGTTGCTTTTACTGTGAGAGGAAATGATGGTAACTGGAGTTCAAAGGCCAGTGCTCTTAGAAAGTTGCAATATGCTTCTAAGGGCAGTGAGCTGCACAGTGGTATTTTGAGGAAGACAGAGGAGTCTTTTGTCTGGTGTCATATCTTTTATGACATTGGCTTCAGGTTGTCAGGTAAGTCGCTCTTAGAGGCATGTGCAAGGATTATGGGCAACGTACATGTAATCTGAGGGTACCAGCCAGGCTTAGTGGACAGTGAGCAACTGATGCTTCCTTATGATTATCCTAAAATGTAGATAAAGCAAAATGAAATACAGCAGAATATATAGCGTATGATACATCACAGGGAAGGCAATCAGGTAGGAAAGGGCAGCAAGAGAAGTCACACAAGAACAGGCAACTGATGAAGATGTAGTGATGCTGAGGAGATACATCTGGGTTGGTGACTACAGAAAAGGTTAGACCACTCAATGCAAGTGGAAATGAGCATTTCCTGAAATGTTAAGTTTTGGGAGTTAAGAATATTGGTACTGTGAAGTTTGGAAGTGTCAGTTGAGAGGCTTGCTTTACAAGAGACATTCGGTGCTCGTTAACAAAGAATGGAAGCAAAACCAAGAATGTGATTAATAATGAACACTTTGAGCAGAAGAGTTGTGGAAGAACTTCTAGGTTGACCTCCTGGCAGCCTGGATAGTAAGCCCTGAAATAACAGGGAGAAGGTGTTACCTCGAGAAACCATGCCACTGTTTCTTCCTGGAACTCATTAAACCTTTACGTCAGGCTCCCGTTTCCTTTCATGCTCTCACAATAAACTGGCCTTAACCATCTGGGCCGATCATGTTTTTCCCAATGTAGATTAGCATTCTTAATTGTCAGACCCAACAGACCACATTTATTTCAAGTGAGTTCAAAGGCTGTCTGAGAAAAAATGGAGTATGACAGAGAACTCTGATACTGCTCTGACCTCAAGCAAATAGAAATTGTGCACCAAAACAGTATATTGCTGAAGGCAACCAGAACAGTACCAGCTCAAAAACTAACAAGCTGGGGAAAAAAACCCAAACCCAAACAATAACAATATCCCTAATGGTTTATAGGAATGCGCCTCACTTTGTGCCAAGGGTGAGTTTACCTTGGCTGCAGGACAGGATGGAAACAGAAATTAACCCTACCAAGCTGGAAGCATCTGAGTGAGGAAGTTATCTTAGAAATCAGGCAAAGAATAAAAAGTACATACAGATCCAGGAACGTCAGCCAGAAGCCTTGTCTTCTGTTACCTGACTCTAACCACAACTCCTTTGTGCCTTTGAAGAGAGGTTGGGTACTGAGTAGGTTGTTAAAACAAATATGTTGCATATTAGGGATAAAAAGAATGGAAAAGTGTTACGACAAGGTTAAAAGTTTGGATTTCTTTAAGTAGTCAGTGTCCGTGGTTTTGTCCTGGGCCATCAGGTTAAAATATCAATGAAAAGTTAAAAGATGATTGAAATCCTTTTCCTTTGTAATTTATCTTGTAACTTAATATTTTAATGAAAAATTCCATTGTTAACCAGTCCGGGAGTTTTAGAAGAGGCCATCAGCACAATTTGAGATAATAAACAGAGAGCTAAACATCCCTCTGCTTTCACATGGAATCACCACGTAAGAGGAGATCTCAGGAGTTCGGTAGCTATCAAGAATTGTAGCAAGTGCTATTCGAAATAGCAGGTCTTGGGATCATTCTGAGAGGCTAAATTTTACTCAGGTTTTGCTGAATGAATTGTCATATGGAAGTGAATGTGATTTGCTCAAGCATGACCCAGTTTTAGATGTGTTGCTGCTACGTTTTCTACATGGGCTGACTCTTACCCTACAAGTTACCGTGGCTTTGTTTCATTTTAATGCTTTGCAAGACCTTTTTGGGCAATCTGGTTTTGTTTTGTGTTGAGATTGTGGTTTTTCAGAGCATCTTTGTGAATACTTAGCGTGTTTGGGTTGTTTTTTTTTTTGTTTTGGTCAGTCAGTGACTTAGATTGGAAATATAAGTGATTTAACTTTTGCTTGAATAGTACCCATCATATAAGCCAGGACACTTTTAATAAGTGAGGCTAATAAATAAAGCAAGAGGATTGGAGTCAGAGGGTCCAGAGCCCTGCCATCAGTCTCACTGAACTCCAGCAATTACCTAAGTAATGCAGCAATAAACAAAAAGAAATCAAATGGATTTTTCACTTCAGAATAAAAAAAAATAGAAATGTTTTGTTTCTTTTATCCTTGACTTCTAATGCCACAGCCACACACAGAGCTAAGGCAGCAATTGCACCTCACACGTCATAGAGCAAGGCATACATACTGCCTGGGAAATAAAACATATTACTTTAAAATAAATAAGAAAAGAGAAGCAGTTTGAAAATTAATAACGAGGAAAGTCCATTTCCTTTCTTTCCTTTCCTTCTCCTTTCCTCCTCCTGAGCCCTACAATGTAGAAAAGCAATTATTATGCAGCAAAAACAATATAATAAATAATTTCACGAAGCGATGAAAGCAGGATTCAGAAAACTGAGGCATAGAAGAGCAAACTGCTATGTGCATGGTTTTGATATATAGGCAGAGATGGTATGTTAATTTCTGTGGTGAAGAATTGCATACATAAAGATTCATTCATCATATACCAGTTTTAAGTTAAATATTCTGGGGTTAATTGTAACCTTATGCTACGTTTGGATAACGTTTGGTAGGTAGCTTCAGATTGTGAAGTTTGACTCTTGGGCTCCCAGTTCTTCAACTTGCTTCTTTTTACTATGGAGTAAAGGTTTTGTGTTTTTGGATGAAATATCACCTCACTTTGAACTCTGCTGGTCTTTCCAGAGCAGAGGAGGGATCATGGCCCTCTTACTTTGTCTGCTACTTTGGAGAACACGTGGTTGGTTGTAGTCCCTGATGTCTTCCCATGGCCAGCACTCTCAAGGCTGAAAATTGCTGTGCGGCGGGACCTTCTTTGCACGTGTGACAATAACCCTTCTAAAGCACACACATTATAAAAGAACGAGGTAAAAATGGGATTTTTTTTCCCAATTTTATTTATTGTTCCTCAAATTCCTGTATGCTTTTAAAAGCGTAGTTTTCCGAAACAGGTGTTTTATATTTATATTATTTATATTATTCCCAGGTTACAGTTACATGTATGGTAATGGATTACAGTATAACAGAGGCACACATTTGTGACTGACAGTCCCTAGTGTGACATCCAAACATATTTTTTCATAGAATCATTAAGGTTGGAAACAGATTTTCAAGTCCAGCCATCTACTAAATGGCCACCATTTAGAACAATCATTTTACAGCATAATGATTTTCTGTGCTGGGAGTTTTTATTTCTGCTTTTTTTGCACTCTACTAAGTGGCCGTAATTTTTGCTCAAAATTTTGAAATACACCCTGAATTCTCCATTCTCTTTGTCTTTATTCCCCCTGCCTGTTTCTTGGAGGAAAGACTGGTCTTTTCAGTAGGATTGTTATGATTGTGATGAACCATATAAACAAGAGATCTAGGTAGCTGAAAGCAGCAGCAGGTAGCATAGATGTAACTGGGATATGGAAAAGTCTTTTTCCCAGTGCCTCTTTCCTAACCAGTGTCTATGGGAACAAGGAACTTCATAAGCTGGTGATTCTACAAGATGTGTAGGCAGATCTTTCTGTTGCCTTCTTGGTTCTGGAGAAATGCTCGGTCCCAGTGGAATATAAGCATTGGCACTGGAAATTTGGCAGAATGCAGTGCTGTCCTAATGACAAGATTTAGAATGAATATTTCAATTTTGGTGCCAGAATATAGTAACTAGTGGATGGAATTGCTCATAAAGCATTCAGCAGCCTCATTAAGACGGGTCATATTGTCTGCAGGCAGAAGTAGGCTTGGAAGATGTATCTTTCTCTGTCCTTAGAACTGTTGTTTAAAGAATAAAATCCAACATCTGGTCCTAATTTAAAGCCTTGTCCATACTGTGGAATTAGGGTCTTGGCCAATTATTTGTAAGTTTTCAATTGAGTTTCACCTCACAGATGTTGTAGTAATTTCGGTAAGCACCACAAAGCTTGAGGTAATTGAGCCAGTTCCTTAAATGTGTGCTTACCTTTAGGTCTATGAGTAGTGAAATGAACTGAAACGGGATTACTTTAGTTTTATAAGGAACACTGTTTCTTCCTAATTTGTGTTGAAATGCTAATCTTGTAAATGACGTAGTGAATGAAATCGCTTGTAGTGATTTTGCTTTGCTGACACGACCAAAAAGAAGACGCAGTTTTTTTGTGGTTAAAAAGCAAAGCAGGGACTCTTAGAGAATGCATAAAAAACCCAAAACCAAACAAAAACAAACACAAAACCAAAGAAAAAACAAACAAAACCAAACCAAAAAACCCCCAAAACCAAACAAAACCCAAAATCTCCTTCTCTCAGCCTATCCATATAGGCTTTAAACGTATAGGGTAATTTATTTGAAAACCTAATGTGCTGTGTCCTGAGGGATATAATTTAATAACCATCTTTTTCTGTCAGTGTCATGTCTTTCCATGGAGAAGTGGCCGCTGATGAGTTTAAACAACTTCTTTTCTTTGCGTAGTCATGAATCACTCTAATAAAACTAATAATAGCCATGGAATATGTATGAGATTCCAGTTCATCCCTTTCGCAGCGAGTCGTGTGAGCAGAAGCTGTTTGGTATCTGGAAAGTATCAAAATTGCTACAAGACCAACTCGGTGAAAATGTTTACTTAACGGTATTTCCCTTTTTTATTGCACTAACCTCTGAGGTAATGCAACGACGTTGGGAAGTAGGAGGTTTTTTTGCACATGCATAGAGATGTCACGCTGAGCTTTGCTGCGATGTTCTGGGTCTGCCTCAAAACGCTGCACTGCTATTAGAGCAGAAAACATGTAATGTGTTATTTGGTTTGAAACCATAAAAATGATTTTTTTGGGTTTTGTTTGTTTGTTTGTTTGTTTGTCATGCTAAGCTCTGCATGGTCTTGAGATACTTTGCTGTTTAACTCAAATTTCAGCTCCTGATGGCATGAGGTAGAAACGTTACAGTTGGTTTGTGGGTTTTTTTTTTTTATTCCTTATCTACATAAACAACATAACTTTGACAGAAAATTGAAAATGTGCACTTTGTCCCATCAGCTAAAATGGGCTGTCAGATAATGCTTTCTTTTCTCCATTGCATCAGATGAATGATGTAAATGGTTTTTGGCTTTGGAGTTTTTTGTGAGGCACTAGAGTAAATGATCAGAGTAGTAACATTTTTAACCTTATCTATCATGCTGAAACATTTTTTCTGCCTCCAATAAAACATGTCAGAGTCGATTAAGGACATTCTTCAATGAGGTATAATTCACAGATTTTAGTAGCGATTCCAAGAGCACTGAAGTATTAAAGAGGCTGTGAATACTTAATTACGGATATGTTGCCATCCTACCTTTTACTGAATTCCCTTAACACTTTGGTGCTCTGTATCTGAAAATGCTCTTTTCCTCTGATGGTGAAGTAAAAGGAAAAGCCAGGTACAATGGCAGAGCATATGTCACATTGTATCTGGTGACAGTGCAGTGAAAGATACTGCTGTTCTAGTACATTCAGCCGTGCTTATCTGGTACATGAGTGCACATTACTTTCCATGGGCTTGGATCACTTTGGACAGTATCATTAAATGCCACGTCATTACCTGTTATGGAGTAGTGCTTTTGCTTGAAGTGCCTCCTGGGATACATGCAACAGTAGGAAGAATGATGGGTAAAGATGGAAGCAGCATTAAATTTTCAATGGAAACACTATTGACTTTGACTTTTCAGAAGCCTTATCTGTTAGATGGTGTTTGTCACAGGACCTGTAAAGCTGTGGATGTTCGTGAGTTGGAAGTTGCAGGCAGTTGAACGATATGGACAGGTGAAGGCTCCAGAGGGATCATCTGGGCTAGCCTCGAGCTGGAGGGGGGTAAATTGAAGGTTTATTTATCCAATTCACTGTCAAGGTCAGCTTGCTGGAGAGCTGTCCTATATGTGCTTACAAAATGCCAAAATCCTGGCAAATTGTCTGAAAGAGTCTCCAAATCACTGACCTTTGTCCAGCTCGCATCAACATGCCAACGTCTTTTAACACTCTCCTTAGAGCACATTAAACAGTTGGTAAAATCAAGCTTTTAATGTCAGCAGAAGTAACTTTTTTCTTTTCAGCAATAAGGGGGGGGGGGGGGGGGTGGGAATCCCTAACGATGGCAGAAAAAAAAGAAAAGATCCCTAACGATGGCAGAAAGAAACACAGGAAGTAGAGAAACTGAAACGAGACTTTTTAGCATCTACTTCTTTTTCAGAGCATTCTTCAGAGCATGTTTTAGAGAGCCTGTTGTTTCTCTTCCTCTCCAGATAAAACATCTTAAACATTTACTTTTTTTTCCCCCTCTTTCAAGTGTGTGGTGTTTAGTGTATTTCTTTTGTAAAATCTAGGTTCTCAGTGTCTCGTTTTAAGACTTTGCCTTTAGCCTTCTTCTCCTCTCTCAGGTGAGTTCTGAGGTTTTAAGCTAATTAGAGCTGAATTTATTCTTTTAATTAGTTACTAGAGTTTTTCAATATCTAGTTTACTGGGTTTCTACTGTAGCTGTGTTAAATATTTATTGGAAACAGGTAAAGTGGGGTTGGTTTTTTTACCTATAGCTGTCAGGATGTTATACGTATCACTTTGGTGACTACATAGTCTTTTAAAAGGGATATTTATTTATTTGTTTATTTATTTTAAAATGTAAGAATCTTTACATATAAGGAGTATTATTCACTGCTTAATGCCTTCCCCTAGAATTTATATCAGGGAAAAAGTGGGATATTGCTTCCTTAGTTTACTGTGAAGCGTGTGTCCTGTTACAGAGCTGTTCGAATTGTCTACATTTAACTAAAATAGGACGAAAATAAAAACACAGCAGGTTTTAACCACAACTGCCTTAGTCTTGTAAATGGGTAGTGGCATGTTTGACTCGTTTAGTGAATATGATTTTTCACTTGTTTTGGAGTAGATTTTTCTTCCATTGAAATATGGAAGCCTTGCCATTGTTGCCAAATGAAAGGCTGATGCACATTGAGCTTTTGGGTTACATGTTGATATTTTGCAGTGTACTTGGGAGGGTCCGTCCCCCCGTCCCCCCGAGTTTTCTGTATTTAGCTCTGCCTTTTTATTTTTTCTTTCCCTTATCTTTTGTTACGTCTCTGTGCAAGTCCAGTTTTCCAGGTAAGTCAGCTCATCTTTCATTTTCCTCAGAAATGAACGTTAATGCCAGTGCACTCTTACAGTATGGGTGAAAATGGCAAAATTATTGTGTAGAAATGGGTGAAATGGAAAATCAATTCTAGCCCTAGTTTGAGAACCTTCATATAAAACTCTCTTTTTTTTAATTATATTAAACTAATTGCTTAATATACTTGTCTGTTAATGCAAAGTGTATTTTCCAGTTTTATGTTTTGATAACACATGGTTGATTAGTATTTTCTTAGTATATGTATGTTTCTGGGAACCCTTATAGAGTTTGATATGGAAATTACTGAAGGAACAAAGAAAAAACGAGCCCTTGAAGTCTCTTAACTGTAGCACAAATGTAAATTTTGGTGTATGTACTAATTTTGAATATATGTAATTACTATTAATTTGATGGCTTTTGTGTAAATCATTGGTTAAGTACTTTTTAGACCGTAGAGATTTTCTGTGATGGCTGCTAAGGGCTGCCTTTGAGCCATAATGTACTATCACGTGAACGTGCTGTAGTTCACAGATCACTGACTTGACAGGACTTTATAATTATTTAATATTTATGTTACAATATTGCCCAGAGTCCCCAGACTTCAACAATGCCCTGTTACAGTGGGTATTGTACAAACATGGATGTAGACATGATCAATGTCTCAAGGAGCTCCAGAGCTGTTGTACTTAAAAGGACTAGAGGTCACTCCGAACTGAAGTCAAAGTCTGCATAAACTTTGCCAAAAAGTTTTGCAATTCACCAGCTTTGAGGCAGAAAAGATCAAATCAAAGAGGGAGAGGAGAGGTGAGCATTCCAACTCTCCAACAGAGTCTGCCTTCATTGTTGTTAAGTACACATTTAGACAGAACAGAAGCGAGACTGAATAATGACACAGTGCCTCAAGGCACGCATTGCATTTCAAATACAGACATTAACCTATGTTTTATATGCTTTATATTCTACTTTAATTGAAATTGCTGCATTTTCAGATGAAGATTTAGCAGAAAAAGATACTGCCTGAGCTGTATGTCTGAATTGCATAACTGCTTCTGTGCAATTCTAGCAGTCGTAGGTCACAGTACAAGGGTTAACGTGTATGATTTACATGGTCTTTTGCAAAATGAGAAAGTTGGCTGGGTTTTTTGGGTTTTTTGGGTTTTTTGGGGTTTTTTTTGAGTCTTTGTGTTCTACAGTGGAAATGTTGATCATTAAAATTGAAATATTGTTGAACAGTTTGGGCCTGAGGAATCAGGCTATATTTTCTATTTAAACTTAGCCTTTTTGGATGGCAGTAATTAGTAAAAAAACAAATGTAAAGTGAGTAGAGATACAGAACTGCCATTTTCTCTACCCTTCAAGTTTCTTCTTAGCTCTTTCCTCTTGGCCTGTTTTTTTAAATGCTGAGCAGGGAGGATTCCCTTTGTATTTTTGTTGTTGTTGTTGAAACTAGCAGGAATTGGTAAAAACTCCTTGATGTCCTAATATTCCTCTAGCGGAGTGGGAAGGTTTTTCTTTTAGGGAGAGATGTACTGCCTCTCACAAAGATGTCAAACATTTATGATGGAAAAAGGAGGATTTATGTATTTATCTATTTAATATTTAGTAAAGATTTATTTATTTATTAAAGTCTTCAAAAATACTTTATTTCTTTTGATTTATACTGAAGTAGAATTAATTCTTGTTCAAACTCCAGGTTCCTTTGGCACTGACTTAAAATATCTAATTTTTTGCAGTAGCTCTTCCTATGTAATATTTTAGTGGAAGCAAAACACGTTTAAGGAACCTTAAACTAGCAATAATATTATCTTCTAGGGGAGTCTTGGTTAAACAGAGGGGAGGAAATTGCCTCGTAGGATGCTCTGGATTTTGGAAATCAATTATAGAAGCCCTGAGGATAACTTAGTTGGGACCTTTCTCTTTTAGCTAACCAACCCATTGACTTCTACACATAAAAAGGTCATATGTTTTTCAGCAATCCCTTTTATTCTTGCAGACTACCTGGATCATTAAGAGTTTGGTTTAGACTTCAGGCAAAAATCTGGTTTCTGAAGGCCATGTTTAGCCTCAGGCAATCTGATTGCTTTCATTTGCTGGTGCTGAGTGTGGGCTCTGAATCTCGGCAGAAAGAGCTAGAGGTCAAGGGATGCTGACAGAATATCTAATAGCTAGTCCTGCTCAACTTGTTTGTGCCTGTCCATAGCCCCAAAAGAGAGGTTCAACAGCCCATGTTATCAGACAACAGCAGGCAAGTTTCCCTTAACACACATGTGACCCATGTGCTGGTGTGCGGAAGTGTATAGAAACCCGTTGTGTTTATAGCCTGCCCGTCGATCACTAATGGATTCTGCATCCCAGGGATCTCATAACAACACAAAACATCTTAGCCATTTGAGAAATAGCCCCTTAAGACTTCACCTGCCTCCCTGCCCATGAGAGGTTAGGGTACTTAGACTGTTCTCCCCTTGAGTTCAAGTGGAAAAAGTTCCTTTGTCATAGGACATGTTCCTCTTCAGCTTGCTTCTCATGACTTCAAGTGCGGTTCTGCCCTTGTTGAGCTTAGAGCTCTATTTAAACAATGGTATTTAAAGTAGAGATGCACTGTCTGTAGTTTAAGAAGGCTTTCCTTTTGCAGTGGCACCTTTCTGGACTGCTGATTGTGGAGGAAGAAGGCAGTCTACAAAACTGAAACCAAGAAATTCTGTCTGTTCTGCAGCAGCCAGTAGCATTTGGTGACCTAGTGTGTCAGCTATTTTCATCATCAAATGCTGACCACGGCTTTGAGCACTTCGGTGTGCAGTGATGGTTGAGAGTACCTCTCGTTCCTGTTGCTTGCAGGTCTGCAGAGGTTTCAGTAACCTATGGTATAAGCACAAAGGCTTTTAGAACATAGGAGGCCACAGTAATACCATTGAGTATCTCTCGTAATGATGGGCCATAAAATTAATATGTACTTGTGCAGTAGTTACTGAGGGTGGCTGCTTCTTTGCGAATCAGTTTGATACAGTATTCTGTCTATGTGGGAACTTGTGTGGTTCTTCTTCTGCAGCTAAAAAAGCAAACGTTCTGGATTGTACAATGGAATTTGGATAAGCCACTAACAAGAAAAATAAGAGAGAAGTACCTAGCTGAAGAGAGACCTTAGTATGAATAATGAGAAAGTTTGATGGAAGGTCTAAATTTAATATTACATCTTATTATTTGCTAAACCATCTGGCATTTTTCTCGTGGCTTCCACATCACTGAATGTATTCTCATCATACAAGTTCTTTGTTTAATATGCAGTTTTATTTCAAGACAAATCTGCCAAATGTAGAGATATTGGACAATTAGTGTTCAAGAATGTAGGAGATGGGAGAGATTAACTGCATTGATTATGGAATGTGAAGGTTTTAATCTCTTGGGCTAAACAAGGAACAATGGATAGTTTGCCTCTTTTATGCACCAACCAAATAGATGGATATGCATATGAGGTTTTGGAACTGAGCTTGATTTACTTCGTGTACATGAAGTGTGATGGATGCATCTGTTTCTTCATGATTGAAGAAATGACTCCTAGATCACTAGTTAAAATACCATTAGTGTTAGTAAGGCCAAAGGAAGCGGTTCCACTGTGAACACTGGATTTAGTTTTCCTGAAACCATTACACTGCACTGCTATGTACAAACCACAACCAAAACCAACCGACCAACAACGACCAACCAACAAAGAACCACAAAACCCAACCCAAATGCACGCACAAAAGCCCCACAAAACCCCCAAACAAACAAACCAAACCCCAAACCTACCAACAAACAAACAAAAAAAACCCAACCAAACCTACCAACAAACAAAATTCTGTGTTTAGGACTACATTTCACCTAGGCTGAAGTCATAACTTTGTGTTTTATCAGATAGAGCTGTAGCTGTTGATAGCATGGAGAGGGGGACCGGAGGAGATAGAAATTCAGATCTGTAGATGGAGAATTGGGCTTTGCATCCATCTATTTCTGATTGCAGGAAAACTCAAATGGCATATACATATACACTTGTATAGGCTACATATTTTATGACAGGGAGTCTCAGAAGAGATTATTTGAACATTATAACTTTATGCCTAACTGTGGTGCTGTCAAGACAAAGCATAATGCTTTCCTACCTAAAATTTAACTACACTGTATTTATTGTTTTACACAAGAACATTCAAGAAATCTTATCTGTCAACAGATAAGAGCAATGAATGAACAACTTCCAACTTACAGGAGTAAATTGTCAACTTTATGTCACCCAAACAGCCTGTTGTTTTCTGTTAGCGGAGGTTAGAACCACTCTTTTGGAATATTTGCTGTTGAAAAACGATTGACAAGTGTGTAAATCCAACAGGTTTTTCATTTACTTGATTTCCATATTTATTGCATGAATACGTATAAGTTTGAGAGTCTGTACTTATAAATGCTAAGTTCATTGTTGTGGTACTAGGGAATAAAATGAACTCCATTTCAGTCAGACCCCATACACTGTGTTAACTCAGATCTTTACCCCTGCACTTAGTTTCAAACTTCAGTGCTCTCTCTGTTCTCATGCTGGCTATGGTGCTGTAAGTTGAGCACTGCTGTTTATCTTGTTTTATACTAGTAAATCCCTGAGACCCAGTAAAAAAACCTAATAGATGAAGTTGATGTATTTTTTTGACTTAGACCATCTGATCTATTTCTCCACAGTACTTTGAAGACCTCTTCAAATTCTCTATGTGCTTGTGAATTGCCTGTTATTACAACAAGTCCTCTAGCTGTAACAGAAAGAAAAAAAGAAGTACAATAGTGTACTTGTTACTGTTGAATCCATCCCCACCTTTATGTTTATATTTGTTTGCTGGTCTTTGAGAAAAGAAATTTCTTTGAGCAAGCCTATGTGTGGCTGTGTGCTGGGGTTAGAGACTTAACAGCTCTCAGGAAAGGTTCAGAAAGACAGAACAGATAAGTGAAATGTTATTTCACAAGGTCTACTTTTCATTGTGTGGGATATTTCTCCTTGACGGGTACATATAAAAATATTTATCTAATGTAGCCACACTGTGTATAGTGAAAGAAAAGGGAGTAACAGGTCTTTATCAAAACTATTCAAATAAAAGGGCATGATGTAGCATAAACCAAAGGAAAAGTTTATTTGTGGCAAAATTATGGGCAACTCTCATGCCTTTCATCTCCGGCAAATGCAGGTTCGCCTGCGTTCTGTTCATAAATGAGTGCTCTGACTGCCTGGAATATGGACTCTTAGAATCAAACAACTCAAACTGGATGAAAAATGAGATGGCTGAAAATTATTCTGCTAAAGCAAGGTAGTATTTATCCTTGCAGTCAGAGCTATATGGAAAAAAAGCGCCCTCATTCTGCAATTTTCAATATATCTGTTTTGGGTGAAGATAAAAGAATTGCTAATTGAGTTTACAATATGTAAGACTCTGGGCTGTATAAGGATAGGTTATCATTACCTCGGCGTTGTCAGTAGTAAATCTGACTGCTTCTGTGGTCTTAGAAAGTCTTTTCTTCTAAAATGATGGTCCAGTAGTTTCTGAGCCAAGATGTTCTATCTCCAGCATGTGTCAAAAACAGTGACATAAAACAGAAACTCTCATAATACTAGCCATGAACCAAAAGGAATGTGTCTTGTTAACAGCTTTGGAAAGATCCAGTTCTCAGTGTAAGTGCCTCCTAGCAGCTACATGGAAGAGAGGATAAAAATAATAAAATATAACTGTGATCTATTTTCCTGATGAAGCAATAGGTTATAATGATAGTCTCTATAAAGTTAATTTTTACTTGAACAGACTGGAGCTTAATGGCTTTCAATTATTCTAATCTGAGTCATGGGTTTAGTTCATGTGGATTTTGCAACCCCTGGGTTTTGCTTTTATGTCTTCTCCCTAAAATGCTTGGCCTCCTTTTTGCATTATGCCCTTCCCATTCTCTCTTAGCAAGGAACATCAGGCAGTGCTGGGACGGTCAGATCCCCTTCCATTTGCATCAGAATTTAATCTTCTGTGAGGAGTTAATTCTTATATCACGTGCCATTTGAAAATAGGGTCTCATGCTCCAAATGGTTTTGTCATCGAGCGTATGCTCAAGAAAGAACGTTGGAAGCTCTGTCACCTTTCTCTGGCAGAGGTTGAAATCACCACCTGAATTTTTGGAAGGCAGTCACAGAATCACAGGATGTTAGGGTTTGGAAGGGACCTTGAAAGATCATCTAGTCCAATCCCAGTATTCTCTATATTAGCAAGGAATTAGGCACCATAAAAATGGATCAGTTGATCAAACTCACTTGTGCTACGTCCTCATACTTACAGTAAGTAAATTTGGGGATTTTGTTACTTTAGTAAAAAACGTCCCCATCATGTGTGTATTTGGGTCCGACTGAAACAACAGTCATTGGTTTGTATCCTTTATTGAAAGATGGAGCACATCTGGTATGCATCTGTGGCAGAGCTTCTGGAGGTGTTTGTTTGATTGATTTTAATTTTTTTTTTTCCTTTCTCCAAAAGGAATCTAGATACAGGTCAGCAAAAGTGTCTTCTGAACCAAGCCAACTACAATAAGAGGGGAAAAACAGGGGAGGCGCTGTACCACTGTTCCGGACTGAAATGTTAGAGTAGCCTGTGACTACTGCAATAACTCAACTACGGCTGAGCATTAAGTTATTTCACTTTTTGCCTATTATGACTCGCTGACACTGCTGCCAAATATTAATGTATGTGATTGTGATTTCTTTCTGATTTTTCCTTTGTTCATATTATTATAAATTCCATGTCCTTTCTCCACTATTTTTCTCCTTTTTAGCTCTTTTCTTCCCAGCCTTACCCCTAACCTCCTCTAGGGAAGAGGTGGCTGCTGCAGGCTGTTGCTTTATCCTCCTTTAAGCATAGAGTTGGCCAGTGGTAGGCCAGTAACCAACTGGACACTTGTTTTCAGAGCATGCATTGCATTAAAGATGACTGGAGTATTTTGGAGCTCCACCCATCATGCAGTTTGAAGACACGCTGGGAGGAATGTTGTTGAGTCCTCAGCAGAAACATTGATTTACATCTGTGTCTTGCAGTATTTACTTGTGGATACAAATGATCTCAGATCTCCATCTCGGGTTTGCCTTATAGAAAGGCTGTGTTAAGAGATATGGAAGTAAAAGAAAACAAAGAAGGAAAGTCAGTCTCTCATACATGTGTGTGTGAATGCCAAGGCATGCTCACACACTTTGTGTGGACAGGTTGTCAGTTGCTGAAAAAAGGAGGTCTGGTTGAGATATGTGGTGTCTGTAAGTCTTAAGTTCAGCTTCTGTCCGTGTGTGTGACAAAAGCTTTCCAATAGCATAAACAACTTCTACATCATTTCAGACATTCATTTGCTATTTAATCCTGCTTTTAGCTCGCATTTCTTTAGAAGTATGACTTTTGCCTCATAAAAATGTTAATAAATTCTATCAGTATAATTTACTTTGATGGCACATTTAAGGCTATGTCCTCATGGAATGTCTCTTGGAGAGATGATACCCTAAAAAGAATATGTCTAGAATGGACAGTACTGTCTGACCTCATTAGCCAGCAGACCAGGGAGCAATTGCAAAAGACCTAGATTGCAGTAAAACCTTGTTTCTTTCCAAGACAGGCAGTAGATTGTATGACTGCGGTGTCACCTTGGTTGTGTCCTGGAGCTTTCAATCTGCAACACATGGACAAGCCTTGAAGAGGCACTGTGTCAAGCAAATAGTGTCAAAGTTTGTCATGGGTGCCATGGTTTATTACTTTCTTGATGAAATGGGCATTTGTCCAGTAAGAACTTGAGTTGCATCTCTGATTTATTTTGCCTGAACTATTTAAGATACCCTTCCTGGTGCAAATTTGGGCCGGATTTGTGCTACAGGAGACAGGCTCCCCATCTACTTTTAAGTAACAGTTATCTCCAGTACATGGTTGGGTAAAACACTGAATGTGTTCACTGACCTCTTTGACATCAATAAGAATGTAGTACCTAAATCAGTTAAGATTCCATTTATTCATATATATTATATACATTTTAATATGGACAAGAGAAGACAGGTCTTATCATGAAAATGATCTCGGATGTAATGTTTTCCAATCGTTACCATAATAGTTCCTTGCATGCTGGAACTGTTCTGCTTGCCATAAATCTTAGCAAATGATGGAAAAAAAGGAAGAGCAGCAGTTAAGAGAACTATGAAAGAAGCAAGTAATTAAAAAAATAGGTTAAATATTGTTTACTGTCAAAAAGAGGACAGGAGTCTGATACTTTTCAATTACTTTTTACCTGGTTCTTCAGTTTAGCTAAGCTCTGTTATTGATTAAATGGGGTGGAGAGTGGGGTATTCTTTTGGACTGCAGATTCATCTGTTGTTGATAATGCATGGTAGCTGTCACTTTTATTTTGCAGGAAGATCTTTTTGTCATAATCCAGCTTGTACTGTGTTTCCTGAAAATATTTAGACCAGTTCTGTTGAAAATGTATAAAGAACTGATTGTCTACCTGGTAAGTGGCATCTTTCAAATGGACACATTTACTCTCTGCTTATGGAATTTCTTTGAAATGCTGTGGGTATTACAATCCAAAGCCAGTGCTGTGTTCTTAAATATCATCTGATTTGTAATGCAGATTGATACGTATCAATATAACCTTTAAGGTAAACTCAGTATATTTGGCTTTGAACTTTAAGGTATCCTTTTTACTGCGTGAAAAAAGAAGATAAGCAACTGAGATGTTATTAATCTATTTTTTCAAATTTTTTTTTTTTCCCTTAAAACTTGGACTACAAAGATGTTCTGATCATTTTAAATATTTCTCTTGGGTTTTGAAAAGTTAGAAAAGAGGTTTGGTGTTTTGGTTGGGTTATTTGGTTATGGGGTTTTTGGTTGGTTTTGGGGCTTTTTTAGTAGCTGAAGGCAATTATATCTTTATTGACCCTCTGTGTTCACCCCCTCCTTCAATGTCAGGTACTTGCTTATTATTATCAACATGACATCTCCTTTCTTTGAAAGGTTGTCCGTCACACTTTGAATCACCTCTTTCCATGGTTACATTTTCTAATCAGTTCACATGATTGAGCCTACATCAAGTGATGCTTTACTTAATTCCTTTCCGTTTGTATGGTGTGATTCTTGGAGGGACTCTCGTCAAAATTTTGGAGGGCCCTGTCAGTTTGAAAAGAACATGACCTTTAAATTGTATCAGTATGTTTGCTGGTGCATAAGGGAAAGGAAAAGGTTTGTAGTGATGGAAAACCACTCTAAAAATGAGAAGTAATTCACTCAGAAGCAACATGCATAGGAAGTTAATTTGTTTATATTTAATTGATTTTAAAAAGACGGAATGAGGAGGACACGTTCTCTAAGCAATAATGGGAGTCCAAACATTGTGTCCTTAGGGTTGGCCTAGAAGATGTTAGCTATGATCTTGCCTTTCTCTATTTCTAATAATAGACAAAAGTAAAAGCATTCAAATGTGCTAGAATAGATAAAAGGGGGTAATTTTTTGAAATTTGTAATTCTGTTCTAGGTAAGAGGTGTAATTCTTTGAAATTATCCAGCCTGTGACTTCATTGCACTTTCATAACTGTATCTTTGGGCATGTTGTAATTAGCAATTGACAGTGTTAATTTTTGTAGAGTCTGTCACTGACAGCAGCAGAGTTAGATAGATATATATATTTTTTTATTGACTTTTTTTTTTTGGTGGGTGTAAATATACATTTATGTGCACGTGAGAGGCTAATTCAAGTTAGCAAAGAAGAAATGCTTTTGTACTGTAAATGCAGACAGTCTGAGAACAAGGAAAGTCCACCTGGAATGCCTTACGTGGATAGCTGAGGGAATACAATACGGATCCATGCCAGTGGAGTGGAGGAATACTAGGAACTTTATTAATTAGACAACCTTTATTAAGTATGCAAACTATGAATGGTCACATAGCCTGCAATAACTGAATCATGGATACTGACTCTTCCAGTCTTTCTGCTACGCTTTCAGGTCTCTTGTAAGTAGGTTTTACACATAGTGCCATTGAAACTGTTGAAGACTGGTTTGCCATGGATTTATTTTTTATGTTTGCTCAATGTTGATGTCCAGAAGGCTCATGTCCTCTATCTTTTTCCATGTTGGGAGCACTTTTAGTCAATTAACACTTCAGATTCTTTGCTATCTGATAAGGTATGAGGTCATTCTGAAGGTGTGCCCAACATCAGTAAAAAGATTTCTCTCTGTGGATATGCCATGATTCAAACATGTGTAGGAACTTGATTATCTTTGAACTTTTCACCCTTCTGTCAGCTTTGTTGAAACGACAGCAAATTCAAAAGTTACTGTGCAGGGAGGCACACACGGAGTGTGATCATGTAAAATTGCTGTGGTGAAAATGTTTGTGCTTCCTCATAATCCGAAGTCATCTGTCACTCTCTGCAAATCTAGCAGAATTCTCACTGAATCATAAGAAGGTTCTAGGCTCACCTGCCAAAGCCCTTCTTTTCTGATACTGGATCTCACTCTTGCTCTGGGCAATCGACCTACTCCAAGCAATCTACCAAAATTCAAGTTGATAGGGGTCTTGTTTTGGGTGCGGCTAAAAAGAGGGCAGCAGATTAATCCATAGTCTGAATTTATGCTTGGGCAACACTGTGCAAGAGTCAAGTCGTGGATGCTGAAAAGCTGCCTTTCTCACACATGTTATGAAAAACAGTAAGATGGTTTTTGCAAGCTGGACCAACACCTGGTGTTTTGCTAAGTTCTGTTTATGGTACACTGGAAAAATATTTTGCAATGGGTGTTGTAGGACTTTAGCCAATCACCCTAGGAGATGGGTGATCACTGACCAATCGCCCTATGTGGCTAGGGTATATAAAATGGGGTTAGAAATTAATAAAGTTGCTTCTTTTGCCTGCTCTTGATGAATTTGTGTGTTGATGCATCTCTCCGCCCCTGGTATAAACAGCGACAGTCAAGTTCTGGTCTTCCTGTTTTTCCCTGATTTTAAGCTTAATGACTAGAAAAATAGACCCCAGAATTCATGGAATCATAGAATGGTGAGGGCTGGAAGGGACCTCTGGAGATCATTGAGTCCAAGCCCCTGCCAGAGCAGGGTCACCCAGGGCAGCCTACACAGGAACAGATCCAGGTGGGTTTGGAATGTGTCCAGAGAAGGAGACTCCACAACCTCTCTGGGCAACCTGGGCCAGGCTCTGTCACCCTCACAGCAAAGAAGTTCCTCCTCATATTGAGGTGGAACCTTCTATGCTCAAGTTCATAGCCATTGTTCCTTGTCCTATTGCTGGGCAATACATCAAAGAACCTGGCCCCTTCCATTTGACACCCATCCCTCAGATATTTATAGCCATTAATAAGGTCCCCTCTCAGTCTTCTCCTCTCCAAACTAAACAGCCCCAGTTCCCTCAGCCTTTCTTCACAGGGGAGATGCTCATGTCTCTAAGATAGACACTTCCCACTTTTAGCCCAAAGTCCTGTTCATTCATACTGAATATCACTACCATCCTAGAAATTGGCTATTGGTATTTATCATTCTGCCACCTTATTTCAGACTCTCTGAAATGTAAAAAAAGACAAAATAAAATAATAAAATAAAATAAGGCTGAAAGGCATGCAGATGGTGCTGAGAGCTCCTATCTGAAATTTGCCCTTTTTTGAGTTTAATTGTTGGGTAACCTTCCCCTTTCCTAATGCAAGAGGCAAAGCCATGTTTGTTAGCATCTGAAATGAAGGCTGATCACAGAGTTCAGCTGTAGGTTTTCCAGCTTTAAGGTGTGCCATCTTCTATGCTTGCCATAGATAGTCCATGATGTGCTCCTTGCAGAGATGCACGACAGCAGGCGATTCTTCCTGCCTGATTCAGCATTCCATTTCCACGGGCAAAATTGGGAACCAGGTAGTCTGTGGATTTAAGACACAAAGCAGATCAAGGCAAATTGCACCCACGTGATGTGTGTTTCATACTGACCTTGTGTAGAGGACTTCATTTTAGCCTCTGGTGCTGCTAATTCCTACAGGGTGATTCATCCATACGTTTAACCCGTCAATGCAATTCTGACGTTTCACTGCTTTCTCAGACAAAAGTGGTTTGGGTTTTATTTTATTTTATTATTTTATTTTATTATTTTAGTTTTTTCTTTGTTACGTTTCAGAGAGTCTGAAATAAGGTGGCAGAATGACAAATACCAATAGCCAATTTCTAGGATGGTTGTGATATTCAGTAGCGTATAACATGACTTTCACTTACACCAAAGAAAGGTCATGCATTTTCATCTCTGACGTATCATTGTTGGCTGAAACATGAACTTCACAAATATGTGAAGCCACTATACTTTACAGTTGCTTTCTTTTGGGCTATAACCTCTAGGTTTTAGGAACTATAACTTGATGGAGCTCTAGTTTCATCATACCTGGGGCATACGATGCTTCGCATCTCCTGCTGGAAATCCCCATTTTGGTAGGGTGTTTGGGGTTTGTAGGACATGTAAGAACTCAGAAATCCTGGGAATCATATTCCATGTGTGGAAAAAAATAAATAAATTAAATATTAGAAATGTGGCCTTGACTGAGACAAAGGAGTTTTTGCTTTGGGACAATAATTTCTGTTATTCTGACCTACCAGAGGTGTAGTAGAAATGCCTGCATCACATCCCTCAGTAGTTATTTTTTTCTAAAGAGCAAGTATAACACAAATTCTCTGCAGCCTTAAAGTACGAGTACGCACTTTTCTTTATGCTCCCTTTTTTCCCCCTCAAATAAAATGTAGAAATGGGAACTCTTGCATCACTTTTCAGGTTCTTGTGGGATGACCTCAATGATTTTTTTTTTTCTTTCCCCTCTCTCTTTTGTTTTTTATGTTTTTATTTTTTCTCTCTCCTTTTTTTCCTTCTCTCTCTCTTCCTTTTTTCTCTCTCTCTCTTCCTTTTTTTTCTCTCTCCTCTTCCTTTTTTTCCCTCCCTCTCTCCTCTCTCTTTTTCTCTCTCTCTTTTTCTCTCTCTCTTTTCTAATTTTTTCT
>JANVCC010000037.1:777370-803726 GCA_025345505.1 Todiramphus chloris collaris
AACCCGAGGTGGGAGGGAATGGATTGCACACCTAGGTGAGCATTTCAGTTCTCTCTCTGGTCCCCGTCTCTTTAGGCCACCATGCTAGATAAAACTTCTTTAAGGCACCTGAGAGAGAGAGGGAAAGAACACCTCCAGAGAGCAGCCTGCTGATAGAATCTACTTCTAACAATATGCTGAGTGTCATTTTAAAATACCATGAGAAATATGATGTCGTGATCAAGGACTTCCTGCTTTAAGGGTTTCATGTATCAGGGTAACTAGACAAAAAATGTAGTTCCCAGGGTGAAAATTATATTAACAAAGAATTAGTAATAAAGCTGAATAAATGTAACGAGATGTGAAAGAGAGTGCATGGCACACTTTTTTTTCTGTCTTTCATAATTAGGCCCTGAAAGAAATGGAAATTCAGGCAAAACACCTTCCTCATTACCAATTTAAATACTACAAATTAAAATGTGTTGTTATTGGACAGCCAATTGTTTTGGGTTTGTTTGGTTTTTTTTCTTTGAGGAGTAAAAGGCGCTTCCTTTGGAACAGGTTGCTGGTTTAGAGGAGAGATCTTTGTAGAATGGTTGTTAGCTGATCATCTTGTAAGCTGAGACAACATTTCAGCTTTTCTCTCTGACAGATTCTACCCCTTCTTTCTTGGCTGAAACGAGTTACCCAAACTCTGCTGACAGTCCGTGCACTACAGGGGTGGCCCAGAATCGTCTTTTGTTATTCTCACGAGCTATTTATCATATTTATTAAATCACGTAGATTCCTACCATGAGTTGGAAAAACAGTATATGCTTAATTTGGGACAATTGATTCCACAACAAGTACTCTTCTCTTTTGGCCTTCTTTATAAACCAGAACATCAAACAGCTGTTCTCTCACCCCAGCAAAATGAGCATCCTAAGTTTTTTAGCCTGCTTTTACTAGTGAGTATTGGATGAAACAAGATACCAGATACAGGGATCTATTTCAACCAGTAAATCCTGTTAAGTTAAAAATCCCTCAACGCTTATAAGAGAAAAATTATCTCATGAAGTATTTATTTCTGCATTTTATAAATCTCTAGGTTCAGTAGTCTCCAGTTCTTTTCGATGTCTCGGTGTTTTGTTACGAAGCATAAAAATCTTTTCTAATGCTGAAAGGATACGTACTTCTATTTGAAACCCAACATCATTGTGTTCTGGGGGCTGTTGCAAACCTCTGACGTGGGTTCTAGAAACAAAAACTAAGCTTGCACTGACTGCCATGTCTGTTCAGTCTCCATAAACATGTGTCACGAGTATCTGGCTGTATTCTTTGCATTATGGCTGGTTTGGTCAGAGGCTCAGGAAGCCAGGTGATACTGCATAAATACATATATATTGAAGAAATACATACACAGGCCTGAGAAGTATCTGGAAAAGAGAAAAGGTTAGCTGAGCATTGAGCAGTTCAGCTGCTGGGCTTCTCTGCCATGTGCCAGGCTTCACTCCTTGGTCTTACCACAGAAGCTTTGCACTGGTGCGTTCAGCCCCTAAATGGTTCTGCGAGATCACTCTGATCCTTGTCCTGTGGTCAGAGGAGATGACGCGTGTCTGGGAGCGGCCTGCACCAACATCATTGTTGGCAACTGGTGTAATTTTGGAGCCACATTGCTCGAGATTGTGCCTTACCACAAAGGGTGCAGGTCGTAGCTGTGAATTGGCCGTGCTGACTCTTCGTGTACTTTCTTGTCACTTGGAAAAGAGTAAGAAATGTTGTGCAAAGTCTGTGCTTCTGTAAACTGACAGGAAAAGAGAAAGCTTTAGGCAGCTACTGCAGTACCTGTAAGATCAAGTGCAAGTAGCCTCCCCAGTGTTTGTTTTGGTTTTCCTCTTTGTTCTCACAATCCCCAAGAGCAAAAACTATTTGAAACTAGCACTGGTGTTAGCATGGTCTCCTAGAGGTGGGGGAGGCAGAAATAAGGTTCACAGCATCTCTTCCTGCTCCGTGGTGGCTGACAGAACCATCACATCCCTTTGATCTGTGCACAAGGGCCGGTCAGGGCTGCTGCTCTCTGCAGGTCCACAGATGAAGAGGCAGCAGAGCAGGACATGGGACCCACATACTTCACCTGTTTCTGGTCTGTGTCCTGGCTGTCAGGATGTGACCTTGCATCTAGATCATGGTGTAATATACAGAGGCTCTCTTTGTATTGGAGTTTGATACTAGTTTGGAGGTATAGAATTTAGCTTTTCTTTTAAAACAGTTGAGGTATCTGAGGTGGTGTATAGCATGGTGGCTTGGGAAGGGCAATGAAACCGTGGTGGCCACGACCACCTCAGTGGGAAACCAAGAGAAACCTAGAAGGGGTTTGAATCAACTCTGTGATATCTTTCTACCGCTTGTGCCTCTTTCTGTCTGATAAATCTTGCACCTAGAGATGCTTAGGGAGATCTTTGTAGTAATGAAGCTTTGTCCGTGATACAAATCTATGGTTTGTTCTGCTTTTCCTCTCCTAACCCCTTGCTGCTACTGCTCTTCCCCTTTTCTTTTGGTGTCCTTCTCCATCACAGTTTCTTTAGAAAAAGACAAAGTAGCTTGAGGCAGAGCTGACACCTAGTCAGGAAGGATCCTCACCTTACCTTTCCTGCCTTCTGAAAGATAGCGTACTAGAGAAAAAGCAATGCTCCCCACCAGTGTCATTCCTCAGGGCTTCTTCTAGAAAAATCTTACCTGGTTTTCTAGAAAATGATTTGGCCTGATTTTCTAGAAAACAATTACCTGATTTCTGTGTAGCCACATAGGTAGAGCAAATGACTTTCAGAACCAGAATATACAGAGAACCAGGATATACAGAGAAATGTCTGGACTGAGTAAAAGGCTTTGTAACTGGAATTAGACATGAAGTTGCTATCTGCTGACTAGTAATAAATTAGAGATTAATGCAAAGCGTTAATATTTTATATTACTTACTCTGGTTTTCTTTTTCTCCCTATTCTTTATTTCTGCAAAGATGGGTGAAAAAATGAAAGGTGCAAATACACCATAAACTGCCTTTCTTGACTTCTGAGTCTGTGGTTGGTTAAACTTAATACCTCTCTACAGTAATTTTTCTGGATGATTTTTTCCCGATTCTTTAGGAGGAAATGAATAAATGATGTTTGCCTAGCTAATATTAGATCTGTTCTCTTCACATCAGTAATGTATTATTTTTCAAGGAATAAAGACTGTGTGATCTTTGTGCCCATATAAAGATATTTAAACTATAGAAATCTTGATAAATAAAATATTAAAACAAGAATGTACCTTTAACTGTGTGTAAGCTGATCCATTAAGCCATCATATTTTTTGTCTGAGAATTCCAAATATTTATTGTATTACTTGACACGATTTTAAGGTCTTGAATTAAATGCAACTGTGCTGCTGCTAAAATATTTGCATTCTAGTTGAGATGCAGGACCTGAAACCAGGGGTTCATGAGAGCAGCTTAGAGAGTGTACCTTTCTGTTAGCCAGGTTAGCAACTGCAGGTTTGGAAACTCAAAGCTCTCATGCTTTTGACCAAGCCCTGCTTTCTAAATTTACTTAAGCTTTTCTTTCCCTCTGAGAACTGTATAAATTACCTAACTGAAATATTATAGTTATTTGCATGAATTTAATTCATTTTGAAATCTCAATTTTGTGAGTCTCAAACCAGTGCAATATTCACCACTTGATTTTTCGATCGCCACGTTTGTGCACAGAGCACTTTCAGAATCACTCTTGAGAATCCTTCTCTCTTGTGTGCAAGGTCGACAAGATAATCAGTTGCGAGTGTTTTAAACTTTTTTTTTTCTATTGCTACATTTTATTTCTTGTTTTCAGTGTGATCAAATCTGTTACCTGGCTTATCAAAGTAATTTAAAATCGTTGAGTACTTAGTAAGAATTTTTGAGGTAAAATTTTGCCTACAGTCAAAAATGCACGTGTCTATATCTAATAGGCATTGATAGGCTGCAAGTAATGGAGTTACAGGCTGGAAGGTCTGTTTTCTGTGTATGCAGAAATTGTTCTTAAATTATGGTTTTTTTTCAAGCTGGTCACAGTAAGGAGGGCATTGGCTTTCTCCCAAGTACTTCATGTATACTTGAAAAGCCAATATTTGATGTTTGTTTCATTAAGGTGATCTGAGTTGATGTCTAAAAAACTGTGCCTGGGAAAAAAAAATACAACATTTCTTTTCAGTTTGTGGGGAATGGATGTCGCTCACAGACTATGAGTTTAAAATGAGCATTTATTGGCCAAAGCTGGTGAGTGTTCTTTTCTTTCATAGTTATTTTTCATGCCCAAACATTACTCCTTGAGAGTCCTCACATTTTATGAAAACTTTTATGAACATTTCCAAATGACTTTACCCCTGTTGTGTTTTTATCATCCCCAAGAGCCATAACCTGTTTAAAATCTTTTTATACTCTATATATACGTATTTATATATTAAAATATATAGCATATACTATAAAATGGTATATTCTATATACAATATAATATGCAATACACAATATATTATACATTATACTTTATATAATATAATTTATATTGTTATATTTTATATTATTATATATTTTATATTGATATCTATATACTATATTTTATATAATGTATAATATATAGTATACTGTATTTTATATAGTATATTTTATATATTAATAGATACTATAATGTAAATTATATATTATATATTATATACACACAATAAAGTAATCTGTCTTGCACATAGAATTGTAGGTCTTATTAGAGATACTTTATAAAGTATTTTATTAAAGATAGAAATATGATCTTATTAGAGATACTTTATAAAGTATCATCTCCTGGGAAAATAACGACAAGTAGTAATGACAAGTAGTAATCTGGGCATGCAAAGTTTTTGGACAGGAGCAGTTTATTATAATAGACTCTTTACCTTTTCCAGCATTGTTTTGGAGTGGATATGCTTTTTAATTGCACTTTTACGTAGCATTATGACTTGTGTGAGTGGAAGACAAGGGCAGCTGAAAAATAAATGCATTGGTAATGTCAGTTTGATGGTGTTCCAGGTGGAAAAAAAAGCCAAAGTATTTGCTTCGGATTTCAAGTGTTATCAAAGTCATGCAAGAAAAATGGCAGGTTTTAAACTCATTAAAGTTAACATTTATCTGTATTGTAAATGAGTTACATTCCCTAGGGTAGTTAACAGCTTTGGTGGAACAAGATGGGGGTAATTTTTCAGATGTACTGTTTCCAGTGGGCCAGTGTCCTAAGGCTTTGCTTTAAATGGCCTTTTTATGCAGTAGGATAATGGGCAGTTTGTGCATTGCTAAATCAGCCCTGTTTTGTTAGGAATGTTCCAGTCAGGGCACTTACAATTTGTCAGGGGAAATGCAGAACATCTCTCCAGGAGTCTGTTTAAGAGGACATCATTTCTCCATAAGCTCTTGCTTAGGTCAACATGCAGCACTGCTCTTAACACTATTCCCCTGTTGCTTCTGCCACGTGGGACCGCGCTGATTGATTAGGATTACACAAGTCACGTCCTTCGCCTGACTGAATCCACGCTGTGGAAATGCTCTCTTCCCTCCCCTGCTTCGAAATGCAGTGTGGAATGTTACTTGAGAGCCCTCTGAAAGCAGTTCTAAGAGGAGTGTTTCACTAAAAGGAAATCCTGGTATGTTGGACAGTGCCCTTACTGTAGAGCTGCGTGTAGTAGGCACATCACAACTATCATTGTATGAGGGGAGCTTATTAATGTCTATAAATATCTGAGGGATGGGTGTCAAATGGAAGGGGCCAGACTCTTTGCTGTAGTGGCCAGGAATAGGCCAAGCAACAACACGTATAAACTGGAGCACAGAAGGTTCCACCTCAACATGAGGAGAAACTTCTTTGCTGTGAGGGTGCCAGAGCCTGGCCCAGGCTGCCCAGAGAGGTTGCGGAGTCTCCTTCTCTGGAGACTTTCCAACCCCACCTGGATCTGCTCCTGTGTGGCCTGCCCTGGGTGACCCTGCTCTGGCAGGGGGCTTGGACTCGATGATCTCCAGAGGTCCCTTCCAAGCTCTTCCATTCTATGATTCTATTCCCAAATCATTCTGCTTGCCCAAATCATTCTGCTATGCCCAAGGATTCTGCTTGAGCACAAACAAGAAGAAAAGGGATCAATGTGAGAAGCAGTTGAACCAAGTAGCAACAGCACTGGAGGAAAGCTAGAGAAAGAAATGGATAAGCAGAAAGTGACAGGTCATTTGTGATTTGGTTGTACCATGAGCAGCCCAAACAGTATTTTTTTTCCTAAATGTTGATTTTGGTTGTATACTGCACAAAATATTCTCTTGAAATAATGAGGATATTTAGGAGATAGGAGGAGAAATACAGGGCTGCACTGTTCTGCTGCCTTCTCACTCCTGACACACCCCATATGCTGAGATGGTGGGTGGCAGTAGGAGAGCTGGCATGTTGGCAGCAGTGTGTTTCCTGTGCCAGGGGAATAATCTGTTGGCTAGTTTAAATCTCACTTCTAATTCATTTCTGCTTCCTGAGTGGAACTAGGAGGTGAGACCTTCCCAGCAAATCCAGCTTTTAGAGTGCGGGGTTGTGCAGTCTGGAGGATGTTCTGAAGCTTGTGCCCTGAAGCTCTATTTTGAATATTGATTAAAAAAAAAAAAAAAAAATTTAAAAAAAACAAAACAAAACAAAAAAACTCTAAATAAAAAAAATCAAAACAAACAACCACCCCCAAAAAACCCGCCAACTCATCAACCTACAAAAACCAAGCAACCAAAACAACTACAAACAAGAAACAACCCCCAACTCTAAACTATGTAGAACGGGAGTGTGTTAGCATTTCCTATGGAAACAATACATCCATTATGCCCTTGCTAGGTCTTTAGGTATGTACATACAGGGAAAAATTCACTGCACCAGAAAATTCAAGTAGGCAAATCAAATCAGAAACAAAGAAAAAAGAAAACAAAACCCCAACTTCTTATTTTCTCTGTTAATAATGGTGGTTGTTAAACAGAAGTTGGCATAGAATCCTGGTGTGAAATTGCCAAGAAAAGATTGTTAATTTGGCATAAGGTTTAAGTTGTTTCAGTCAGTATTGTATGGAAATAAGTGGAATTATAGGTGGTTTTGGGGTTTGTATTGCCAGTGAAAAGGAGGATTTGCAACACAAGGCAAGTGGGTGTGCACCATCAGGAAGAGTCAGTCCACCTTTGCCCAACAACTGCAGGGCTTGGCAAACACACACAGCAAACTTGGAGGCAGGCAGCAGAGAAAAGACCCTGTGATGTTTTGCTGGAAGAAGCAAAATAGAGCAGAATCAATCATCTCTTCAGTGGGAGTTTAAGGTGATGTGGGCCTTGCAGAGGACTCCTATACCCTTCTTTATGAGGCGTGGAAGGCTTTTCTTCCATCAGGGTTGGTATGGGGGCTCCTCTTTTACAACAGACCTCCATCTCCTGGGGCTTATTGCCCTCTACAGAGTTACAGAGGCTGCTGGAAAGGGTGTAGTCGTCTTTGCCTTTGAGCAACCATGGTCTGATCCTTAGCATCAAATTGGACCCTACGGCTTTATTAGTTAGCTGCAGGGGGAAAACAGCCCCTTGAACAAACATAGTTGCTAATTAACTTTTTTTTGCCTTATTGTAATGCTGTAAGAATTCAGAGGTATTTGGTCTTGCTTTTTGTCCCCTCTAAAAGGCTGATTTGGTGTCTCTTTGTATCTCTCTGTCTACAGGTGGCATGGAGCAGAGGTTCTGCTCAGTTCAGCTTGGATGTGTAGGTGGTTCTTCACACCTGCCTTTTATATGAGGGCCCAAATCAGAGTAATACCATGAAGTATGTGGAATAATATCCCAATTCCACTGAAGTCACTTTGGCTTTCATTGTTGATTTCATTTGGACCAGCATTTTCGCTGCAGTTCACTGGAGGTAGGATGTTTTTGCGGTGTATTCCTGGTGCTGAAATCTCTTTCTTTCATAGCTCCTCTTTGCCAGAAGCCACTGATGTTCTGACAAGAGCAGCAGACGGGAAAATATTACTGCAATTAAATTGCTTTTAGTTCACAAACACATTAATTTAAAAGTAAAAATCCTCCACTGGTAATGAAGTGGGGCAGCTGCAGAAGAAATTTTTCTTTGCCACAAGTGCAACAACCTCTGGTAGAGAAGCAGAATGGACAGCTTGAAATTATAATCTCCTAAACCACTCCAGAAGGAATTATTGAAGGATGTTGGTCAGAGCCAGAAAACATAGTTGTAAGATCTGTTATTGTGTACAAAAGGAAAATTCTGTTGATGTGAGAACTGTTGCCTTTTTCCTACACGTTTGAGAAGTGAGGGGCCCAAAGCCTTGTTTTGGATAAAAAGAAATCAAGAGTTTGTACCAAAAGGGTTCTGCAGATACAAAGTAGTATTAATTCTTTTGAGTAATATTTAAATCATTGTTAAAGGGGAGTGGAAAAAGAAAAAAAAGAAAAAAATAGAGGTACAGCCAAGGAAGAAGGTATCTTTTAACCTAATTCTGTGTGTTGATGGTAAGGAAGCTTTTGTCACCTTCCTTCTGACTGACATATGTAGAATCTAGGATAGAAATAGAAAGTCACATCATGGAATTCTTTTGGAGAGACTTCCACTTGCCTTTCTGCCTCTCAGTGGATTTGTGTGGGTTTTGCTGAAATTCACTATCAGCTTTATTTTGTTCATTACCTTGTCCTGTGCTACAGGGTGACAGAGCAGTTAGCCAAAGGTTCTGAAAGGGAAGATGAAGATAGCCTTCTTGTTCCATCAGAAGTGGGAGATGAAGCAGCAAAGACGACTGGGAAGACTGATTCAGGAAGATAACACAGTAGCTTAAAACCTGGAGGACAAGAGAGCTCCTTAAAGGTAAAAGAACTGACAACATTTCACAGCAGGCACTAGTGGGAGATGAGAATCCAAGGGAAACATCATACCATGTGAGAAGCAAGCTTTCATTGATCACAAGGTACCATGATGTTTTCGTGCCAGCACTGTCTAGGAAACCATTAATGGTGGGGAGAAGAGAATACAATATCTGACAACTTTTTTGTTTTCCTTTAAGAGGTACACATTAAAAATACATCTAACATATGAGACACAAAGAATCTAAATCAGGTTATTAAACTTCTGGTAGATGTGAATCTCCAGGGTTGTTTATGTGTGCTTTTGAAGAAAACTGGAAAACATTAGATGTTGCATTTTGAAGCTTAATTCATCATTTTATTTTGTTCTGTGTAAAGAAATCCATGCAGAATTATTAAGTTACTCAACATAGGCTCAAAATAGAAGACTGAGTTTTATGAACATTTTACATATTTGTGTTTAATTTGTTGAAAATAGTATAAAGTCTGCTCACATTTGGCATCCCAAGTACAAATATTAGGAACCGAATCCTCTGATGCAGTGTAATTTTTAATGGCATGATTTAACAGTCTTCCAGGAGATATTGTGCACACTTTTATTTTAGAATAAGGAATTCTGGCTTAGTATAGGAAAAATAATAATATGTACAGGTATCTGTAGATAATATGTATGCAATATCTGACATCTTTTTATTTAGCTTTAAGAGGTATATGTTAAATATACATCGAATGTACAGGACATGAAGCATCTAAATCAGTTTATTGAACTTCCGGTAGATGCCAATCTCCTCGTGTCCCTTATGAGCTGGACTACTGTGTGTTAGTTCCTGTGCACATCTGCAAAAAAAAAAAAAAGTGAAAGAAAAGTGCCAGCACCAGCACTGTATTTGGAAATCTGTTTATGTAGCGGTCAGAAAAAACGAGGCTAGGAGATCACAGGATGTAGAGGGTCTTTCACCTCTAAAATAGAAACCAAATCTTCTGTCTTTTAGCACGGGAGGGTTAAATGCAGGGCTCGTAAGTTGAGAAAATATGCAGTTCATGTGAGAGGTTTGATAGCACTATATACCCACCAAAAGCTTAAATGTGCCTGACTGGTTTTTATGGAAGACAGTAAATTAGTCTTTTCCTTTACGTTTGACAGGTGAGAGGCAGTTCTCACATGACCGGTGGCTATCACCATGCAGCCTCTACCACACAGGTGAGGCTTTCAGTTTCCAAAGGATGACTGGTAAGAAAAACAAGATGTCTTTCCTGGTTATAAATTTAACTCTTCTATGATTAGTCTGGGCCAATTAGGACACCCCTGGGGTTCAGACTGTGGCTCAAGTACAAGCTTGAAAGCCTGATTAGCTGAGGTCTCTTGATACTTGTACTTGGTAGTAAATGCTGGCACATATAGTATTGATTTTCATTTAGATATCTTAATGTTTCCAGACAATCCTAGCAGATGTGGGCTGAACTCAGATCTACGAGAATGCTGGGCTGCAATCTGCAAGCATTTTTCTTGCCATTTTGTTTCATTTTTCCTAAACTTAACTGATTTGGAATCAGGAGATATAAATGAAAAATGCAGAGTTTGCCTATCAATCATGGCATGTACAAACATTGCTACTGCCCTTTTCTAACATCCTATTACCACTGGGTAGTTGGCTAGTCAAACAGGAATAAAAATTACACTGCAAACATCATAAGTTAGGCTTGATTTGTTGAGCAAGAAGCCTGACAATTCTGTAAGAGTTATATACCTCAGCCTCACTGAAAATCAGCCTTGTTATGGCTCTGGTACGTCTATAAAGATTGTTCATTTCATATAAAACAGCTACCTGCACTGAAAGGCCTGAAAGGAAGAATGATGCTGGTTATAAATATCGAGGAAAATCTATTTGTCTGCCCCTTCGTGCTGTTAGCAAGTCACACGATGCGGCCCTTCTGCTGTTCCTAGGCAGCAGGGGGAGTTTGCCATGGCCACCTTTTGCTTTCATCTTCTGGCCTGGACTGAAGCACATCATCTCTCTTTGTCATATGAGATAAAGCAATGAAGTGTGACCAGTGCCACTGCATTGCACTCTGCCCACCAGGAGTACGTTAATGATAATGAAAAACTATACTGCACCACATTTAAACTAAATGTGAGCGTAAGGCTGTCTGTCGGCAGACTGGTATAACAGTTAATGTCATAAAAGATAAATAGAAATTATTAGAATTGGCTTGGAAGGGATTTTTTATAGAGCAGGGTTGTATTCCTTTAAAGATACATTATCAGACCGTTAAATCTCATTTCAGACTACTGGGCAATTAAAATGATTAACATTCTTTACTCATATAGTTCAATTAATTAAAGTTTTAAACATCCTTTACACCCTATTTATGTTGAAAATAGAGAAATAACATGTGAGAATGTCTTGGGTCGTTAATCATTAAATTTGTTGTATAGCTCCTTTCTCAAAACCTTCGCACCGCAGCGAATATTTACAGACAACAGCTGCACGTTTTGAAAGGAAAATTTCCTTCTTTTGAAATTAAAAGTCCACCCACCTCTGATATGTCCAGTGGAGCCCTGGTGGTTCCCAGACCCTTTGTGCTTGCAAGAAAAAACAGGCAGAAAATTCCTAAGAGATTGTTTTAAAAGTTATTCTACCTGGGAAACTTTGACAAGCCTTGGCTCTCTTTACCAGTGGGCTTGCTCACTCTTTGAAGGTAGGGATACTGTTAACTGAAGGAACTGCGAGTGTAAAGTCTTGTGTACTGTCTGGCACTTGGTTTTCAAGTGTGTCAGGTGGAATTTTGTATTATCTCCTGGCAAAACAGTTTATTAGATAGATATAAGAAGAGATCTGCAGGCTAGTAAATGCTGCCATTAGAAGTGAACACCCACTTCCCTTCTGTGTTGGCATTTGCAAAATCCTCGAAAACACCGTGGGGCGGAAAAGTCAGGAAAGTCAGTATACAGTATGCAATGATTGTAAACCCTATATTAATGTTGATATTTTAAAAATATTAAGTCTAGAGGCTTTTTAGTTGCTTGAAACTATTTATTTATTTATTTATTTATTTTTAATTCCTGCATCTGCCGAAAATGTCTGAGTCTTTCTGAAAGAGATCCTGTAAATTGCAGTGAGCGATTGGATATGATTTTGACTCTGGTTCCATACTCTGGGAAACTGTTACTAGCTAGCTGCAGAGGATCCACACAACCGCTCAAGAAGAGACCATTTTTTTCCCCCCTCTGATTTGCCAGTCTCTCCCTTCATTCAATCGCAGCTCTTCTCTGTGTTAGGCTGTCTGACATAATGAGTAGCTCACTGTGCGGAATCAAACCACGCAATTTTACAGTACCCTGTACTGTATCTGATGTGGTCTAACACTAGACAGTAAAGGGGGCTGTCAGCCTCTATCAGTGAGGATGTTTCTAATGCTGTTCCATCATTCTTTTCAAGAGCGACATGAGCAGAGCCTTTCCTTTAAGGGACTGACAGGCGTTACCATATCTGTGATACTGTAAGCTTTTGCTGGCTTTAGGGAACAGAAATCCCAGAGGTACTGCTGAATTTCAAGTCGGTGTGTGGTGCTCTGTTGGCATACTGAGACACCATACCATTGCAGAAGAGGGCTGATAATTACAGCTATTCAGGTGTTAATCAGCTGTTAACAGCTAGGTGAATGTTAAGATCATACTATTGTCAAACAGTCAATTTGCTTGACTTTTTTTTCCTACCCTAAAGCCGGATGGAGGGAGGTAAGGTGGAGAAGCTGTGCCTTTAACTTAGGCTGAGATTACTACCTGTCAACTGTGTCCTGTGAGTCTTGTGTCTCATTTGTGTCTCAAATACTCCAGTTGCATTGGCTTTATACACTGGAAATGTATCCATCATTTTGATTTGTGACAGACTTTTGGCCTTGAAGTTGACCTAGCTGTACTTGTTCACACAGTATTAGTATGGATTCTGATGCCTAAGCCTAGTGCTTCTGGGGGTTGTTGGACTTGTTTCTGCACGGGGCTGTAGATGAATTCTTCTCAAATGAGCAGTCAGAAGAAGATACTGTGCTGAAAATATAAACCCTGAATACCGCAAAATCTCGCAGACATCAGCAAATTGCAGAATACAAAATTTAGTTCTGGTCTGTGCCTTTTCTGTTTTGCTAATAATCAAAATTATATAACATGGGAATGACTTTTATTGTTGGTATAGCTGGGAAATTATTTTTCCTCTGAGTTTTTTAGACTTCTTCTACCTCCTATTGATTTTGATTATTTACTATTTGACAAGGGGAACGCAGGCAGCCCATGCTGTGCAAAGATCAGAGGTGCCTTCATTCCTCAAGGCTATTGCCTTCTTTAATTCTTCTGTGTAGAATCAGTGAACTGATTGCATTTTCTTCTATTTGACACTTTATATTTCACATTTCTTCATCAAACTATGGTAAGATGCTCTCTTTTGGAGCAAGCTGCCCTGAGAATATAGCCTTTTTGTCTTGGCCATCATTATAACCCTTGGTAACTTGTAACAGCAGCTTTCAGCCACTGTCCTGATTCATTGTCTTTCAGTTAAACTGGATGGAGTTGAGTATCTTGTTATTCCACTTTCTATGCTTTTATTTTATTGGTCTTATATGTATTTAATATTTAATCATCCCATGATAAGACTTGGAGGCAGTTGTTCTTTAATTTTCTAAGGATAGCCTTACAGACCTAAAGGGAGATATATATATATATATATATATTTTTTAGCTGCACACACTGTATGCTAAATCTGGGAGTACAAAGCAAAGATCAAATATTTGCAAATACAAACAAATAAATGTACAGTCTATTTGAACACATAGTTATGTGTGTGCATTTTTAAAAAACAGCTCCCTGGACAGGCACGTTTTACAATGATGGGAAAGCAGCCAAGGGATATGAGTGTTTAGAGTCTTGCTACTAAGTGATCCACCTTTTATTAGGAAAAAAGTTAATGTAAGTATGCAGAATGGAAAAAAAACCCCAGAAGTTAGTTCTGTGAAACCTGACTTTGTCATGTTTCCAAGTATTTTTATCAAATAGGATTCGTTCTCCTTTTCTCTATTATAAGGTATGCTATATATATATATATATATATATATATATAGTGTGTGTGTGTATATTCAGTGACTAATGTTTGTGCTGAGTCCCTGTAGATGAAGACTTGGGTGACGTTAGATCAAAGTCTCCAGTAATTTCATAATTCCTTTATGAAGAAATGCTTGTTTTCAGCTGTAGTTGGCATCAGTCTAAATGAATCAGTAAAATGGGGATGATCTCAGCTCATATAAATAATAGCAGCCTTCTCCTGTTAGAAATGCCTTTCTTTTGGAAAAGCCAGTTGTCCCACATTAATGCATCCCTAATCAAAAACACTAAGGCCCATATGGTATTTTTTAACACATTTGAGAGCCCTGGTTGAGACAGAGTTCTAAATGTACTGGAAACCAAAGTTCATTGTTGTTCAACACTCAAGAGAATGTACAAAGAGTAGACCCTTGTATTTCTGTGTTATCCTGCTTATTAGTTTTATAGTACTGGGTCTCATTCTCTTTCCTCCTCCACTTTCTCTGTTTTTTATGAAATAGCCTTCATGGTACCATATTACAAGGCTTCTTCTCTCTCTCTCCCTCTTAAACATAATGAACATCAGAAAAGGTCCCTGAGGCATAAACAAAAACCAAGAGGGGCTCATCCCAGAATAGCAGGGGATGGTGAGGAAGGAAGTTCACAGCAGTTGAGACTAGCAAAATACAAGAGCTTAAGATAGAGCTTGCCTATAGAAATGCTGCTTGTAAAGAATTTGTTCACATTTTTTGCGGGGGGGGAATCTTAAAAGATACTTTTATCTTAGATTTTTATTTCTGTTTGTTGTTTAAAACAACAGCATCTACTTCCTCTAGGTCATTGTGAATTGATTTGGCAAAATCTCTTATCATGGCATGTAAGGTAGAAAACAAACATGAATTACTAGAGTCAATACTGTATATTACCCGAAATTTCTCATTCTGTGGAGGCCCTGCAAAATCTAAGTGCATCAAAAACCCCTACCTTTCAGGTTTAACTCTGAATTTTTACTGGTTTAAAGCAGATATTGTAGCAGAAAATGTGCTAAAATACACTACTAACAAGAAAAAAAAAAGTGGTTTTAGACAACATGGTGTTTTCTAGAATTTTCTATTTTTCATCACAGAATTATCTAACAATGTAGGTTGGAAGGTCAGCTAGCCTGACCACCTACCTGAAGCAGGGCCAGCTACGGGAGGTATCTCAGGACCATGCCCAGTTCAGTTTTACCTGTCTTCAAGGCTGGAGATTGCACAGGCTCGCCGAGGCCTTGTTTCAGCATTTAACCGCCCTCTTGCTAAGTAAATAAATAACCTCATAAAGTTTTACCGTGTTGCAACTTGTGTTCCAGGGATGTGGAAACCTGAGGGTAGATTTTTTTTTTTTTGAGTAAAAGCAGAGTCAAAGATACTCAGGGGAGCACGGGAGCGCCTTGGTTCCCTTTTTGTCACTTGTCCTCCTGTGCCCTTGGATCAGCGGGCCTACATTTTCTTTAGCCTTCCTTTTGTTGCTGCTGTACTTAAGGAAGCCCCTCCTGGTCTTCCTAACATCCCTCTCCACTATTAACTTGGCTTTTCTATTTCCATCCCTGTCTTCTTGGGCAGTGTCCTTGCATGACAGCCCATTCCCACTCCCACCCATGTCTTTCCACACCAGCAGGAATTCCTTGTTCATTGACGCTGGTCTGTGGACAACGTTGCTCAAATTCTTGTATGTTGGAATGGACCACTCTGGTCTTTGAGGAGGTTTTATGCAACATAAAATCTCCAAGAACAGGGATTAAAAAAAAAAAAACAAACCAAAAAAAAAAAAAAAAAAAAACCCCACAAAAAAAAAAAAAAACAAAAAAATTAAAATTGAGTTTCCAGTTCTGGTGTGGCAATTTCAAGGTAAGCAAATACATTTCTGTGGATATGTTAGGAAGGAAAACTGCCCTTCCTGGCAAATTTGGCAACAGATGAATGGGGAGTGCTAAGGAAAGGGTTGTAATTCAGCATGCACAATTCAGTGCTTGAGGAAAACTTGAAGTAAAAGGATGAATTCTGTCTTGAGGCCCTGTAGTTCAACTGTTCTTCCTAGCAAAAATGGGCCTTGTACAGAAAGACTGTCTAGCTCACAAACAGCTCTGTGGTACTTTGTTATGCTGAACACCTTTTCCTTCAGAATTTTTAGGTTTCTTTTAAGTCAGAAGGTTGTGAGGGAAACCAGTCACTAGCCACTACACACTGCTTTTTGACAGACCTGCATACATTCAGGTGGAGGGTAGAGCTGACCCTCTTTCTGGGTGTGCACAACTTTCAAATGGGCTAGCGGAGGCTTCGAAAGAAGTACCCATCTGAAATTCTTTTTCAGCACACCTGGAATCTCTTTCAGCTCACGTCCCCCAGTGCCAGCACCAAATGGCTGTTCCAGGAGAACAGAAGCTAGAAATGTAGTTGGAACACACAGAGACGCAGGAGGAAAACCAAGCACTTCCTCTGGTGAAGTGAAATTGCCCCTCTGACCCTGCAGCTCTTCTCACTGCTGTAACGTTACTCGCATGGCATGTTGTCACGTTCTGAATGTTAACCTGCAGAAAGTCTCTCTTTGCTCCTTTGCATGGAGACAGGATGACATGCACTGCAGCACCATGTTGTTGGGGGCGATGGGGGGGAATTTTATGCTCCTTTCCTGACAGACAGGATTCCAATCGCACCATATGTCAAAAACGTCCAACCAATTCCAGTCATGTACCCGCACTGTCCAGCTGTCACAGCTATAATTATTGAAACTAAAGCCCAGGGAAGTTTGTAGTTTTGGAAATGCTCTAGTCTCCTTAGATCTTTACTACTGATGTTATAGCTGATTAGGACCCTGCCAGCCTTCTGTTGGTCTCTTGAAAACGGCTGTAATTCTCATTCATCATGGAAGCTAACCAGCTGCTCCAGAGCCATCCTCTCAAATGTGTCGCTTTTATGTTTTACTTTGCTGTTGTCCTGACCTTGATACTTTGGGTGTTCAAATAAAGGCTACGTGTTATTGTGAAGTTGGTACAAAAGAATCCAGTTAACTACATTCTGTGCAGAAAAAAAATGAAAACCTTTTCAGGTAGGTTAATCCACACTCATTTCTTGGTCATCCTGCTACATTTTTATGACCATTTCAGGCGAGGGAGTGAGAAGTGGCAACCTCCTGGAATGCTCTCCTGTCAGGCTGGCACTGAGCTTTTGGCAGGAATGTCTATCTTGCCTTGTAGCAGAGACAAAAGTGACTCCTGTAATCAGAGATTTGAGCCTTTACATGCATTTTGGTCATTTTTATCCAAATGTAATGAATCTTAACATCTTTTCTCTTTGAAACTTTGATCTGAGTAGAGAGCTCAGCTATTGGCATTTTCTGTTAAAACTTTCAAAGCTGCAAGTTTCATTCTCTTGTAGTAAGTTTCAACCTTTTTCCAGTGCTAGATACGTGTAGTAAATAAAGCAGCACCTTTTTAGATTGTATTTTCACATAACCTTCTTTTTGTCTCCAGGAATCATCACTTCTTGTACCTTAGGAGGTTTTTTTGTTGGTTTTTGTTTGTTTGTTTTCTAGATACATGCAGGATTTTAAATTTAAATAAAACCAGTGTAATCTGCGTGGCTTATATTGTGATAAACCAGCATTTTGTAGTCTAGTGGCTAGGCTCCAGTACACTGCTCTCAACCTGGATTTCTTAAACTCTTCTGAGATGCTAGGTAAGAAAATGTCAATACTTTTAAAGAGGAAATGTTTATGGATGAGGAGAGATTTTAAAGAAAGCTGCTTTAAAGAACAGCAGGACTGAGTTGGAATCTGTAGACTGGAACAACTGACTAATTTGATCAAGAAAATGAAAGAGGGAAATTTGTTAAACATATTCCTTAGCAACTGTCTTTTAATAATGAAGAAACTATTTCAACAAAAACCATCACCAAAAAAAAAAAAAAAAGTGTGATTTGATATTGCTGGTGAGAAAGCTCAGAATGACTTTGAATATTGGAAGAAAATCAAGCGTGCTGTCATGCGGATCGCTGACTCCCATTTACAGGCACAAGGATGATGTAGATTTAAAAGGCAGACCGTATTTTTCTGAGCACACATGAGGAATTACCTCAGATGGAAAACAAACTGTCTCTAATTTATGGGTAAATTGTAGTTTGAAGATACATTTTAATGGACAGATTGGGAAAGAATTAAGAGGTTTGGTCCAGTGGCTCATTGTTTCCCATTATCATTTCTCTGTGTGTGGGATCTCATATTTTTTCACTAACTAGCTCTTCGTTGAAGCCTGAAGTCAACAAATTCAGGACAATTGATTGCCCCTGACCCCACTTTTGGGACTTGGTAGTCCTCCCTAAAGTGAGCTGAATAATAGGTGAAATGTGACTGTTAGGTAGGAGACTGAAGGAGAAGAAAAAGGGAGTCATCTGTCAAAGAGCTCAATACAACTGGATGACCAAGGACATGGTAAGAAAGTAAATGAGAGAAAAACAACTGGAGAAGCAATCAAAGTAAAAGCAGCAGAGGAATTTGTAAAGAGAAACCTGAGACATGGATTTTACCTCAAGTAAGAGAGCTGAGTGAGACACTTGAGCTGGTTCTGTCAGCAGTGAAAGACAAGCCTGAGAAAATGGTTTAGGACGGGGAGCAGAGAGTGATGTAAAGAATATCTTGAAGTGCTGTACAGTGTGGGGTACAAAACAGATGAAAAGTTGTTTAGAACTTTCCTACTAAAACTTAAGAGGATAATACATGTTGTAATTCCAAGAGAGAAAAAACTCAGTAAGAAGGGTGAAAGTAAAAGGTGAAATCATGGGTGCAGGGCTCTGGCTGGCACACAGTGAACATGGGGTAAAACACAGCCTGTTCACAATAAAAAAACTTATAAAAACCATCAAGGACTGAATGAAGAAAGGAAAGTCACAAGAATACTGTTGGGGTTTTGGGGAGTTATTCTGTTTTCCTTCTTGTCTTAAAGAATTTTTCCATACTTGTTTGTCAGGAAGGTTAATGGCTGTACTTAAGAGGGACAAAAGGACCTGGCCACAGGGGGAGGGGTCCAGCCTGCCGAATAAAGGGGGTTGGGTGGAGCCCCCTGGGGCTCTCTGGCTCTCTGGGGTTTGTCTCCCTGCTTTTGAGGAGAACCTGCCCTCGTGGTGCGGAGAACTCACCCCTGCCGCATCTCATGCTCTCCCTGCTGTGTCTCCTGCTCTCCTGGCTGCCTACCAAGGATCCTCTGGACTCCGGGATCAGCTTGGAGAGAATTCGTCCCTGCTTCACCCCCTGTTTTTCCTCCTACCCTTGCTGTCTCCCGAGGACCCTGCTGGACACCGGGATCGGCTGCCCAGGGGGTTCGTGACGCGGGCTTTTCCGTCGGCCATTGCCACGTGAGGCCTGAGCTGGCTCCGGAGCGGCGGGGAGACAATGGCGCCCTCCCTGCTCCCCGGGAGCCCCGAGAGGTTGGGATTGGGTTCCCTGTGCTGTTTCCTGTTACTACCGTAGTTATTGTTGTTTGTTTGCCTTGATATATATATATATATTTAGTAAAGAACTGTTATTCCTACTCCTGATATCTTTGCCTGAAAGCCCCTTAATTTCAAAATTCTAAGCATTCGGAGGGGAGGGGGTTGCATTTCCATTCCAAGCGGGGGGCTCCTGCCTTCCTTGGCAGACACGTGTCTTTCAAACCAAGACAAATACACATCTCCTTCAGAAAATAAGAAGATGAAATAAAATAAAATGAAGACGATGCAGCAGGTACTTTAACATGATATTTGCAATAAGACAGAAATTGGTGTAGAAACAATAGAGCTGAACCTACTATAAATCTCTCAGAGTGGTAGAAACAGGTATAGAAAACTGTCTGGCAGAAATGGTGTATTTGGGGAGCTTTTGGCCTCCAAAAACCCTAATTAAACTATTAGAAAACATTTACTGGAAGTTATAAATTGCAGTTAGAGAAGAAGCCAATAGAATGGATTTCCATGATCGTGGGAGTGGGACAGACCAGGTTTCTGTTACTGCCTTTGCTCAGTTTAGGATAGGTTTTGAATGAAAAGATGAAGGGAGAGGGTGGAAGAATCATACTGTGTGAGAAAACAGTGAAAAAACTGTAGCTTCTCAGAGGATGTTCATCTTAAGGCTTCACTGAAAAGCCATCAGAGGTTCCTCAGAGAAACTAACACTGAAAAGCAGAAATTCATACAGAGATAAGGAATGAAGTCTGAGACAACCTCAAAGGGCCTGTTAAAAGGCAGTTTGAGGAATTTCATCCAACTGTTCTTTTGCTTTTGCCCCTTCTTACCAAACTGAGTGTCTTGCTTTGATAAAATTATCTTCAAAACAGACCTTTTTTAAAAAGCATGTGTGGCAAGTAGCACCCTGGAAAGCTATACACAGAGCTTTCATACTTGATCTAATGCATCCAAGTATTTCTTGAGCAATCTGGAGAGGCCAGCCTAGTTGAGAGGGCTCTTACAGCTGACGGCTCAGATACTGCTTCTAATTCCTCACGAGCTCAAATGCAGTTGTATGTGTTTGAATGTTCTCAGGGATGCAGACGTCGAGTCCTTTTCCCTCTTGTTACGTCCAACAGATAATTGGGGAAATTTCCTAAACCTTAGATCTCTGTAACTAGATTTCCTGAGATTTATGTAAATGGTAGTTAAGTGCACATTTTGCATCTACTGTGTGTAATCTGGGAGACTCTGTGGTTTTGATGTTTGGATTTAAATGCGAGTTGGAAACTATGGTAAAAAGGGCTTTAGTTGATTATACATAACTTTCTTATCCTTCTGGAATGTCGTAGTTGGTGATGGTATAGAACACGCTTAATTCTCTGCTGTTACATAGTGTTGCCAAAACAAACACAAGCTCACTGGAGCGATACTTTAAGTTAGGTATTAGAACTTACATACTTACTTAGTATTAGATACTGTACAGTGCAGCAGGAATGATGTGAAGAAGTTCAAATAGGGAGCTCCCTGGCAAAGCACTGTCTTGGGTTGGCTATGGAACCTTTACTTGCCTGCAAGAAAAAAATGAAAACGGATTTATTCCATGAAAATGGATTTATTGTACCGATGTTAACTGAGGCAAGGGGACCACCCAGCTCTCCTAGGAAAAAGTAGAATTATGCTGCTTTAACAAAGATTTTGTTTGTTTGTTGTTAATTTTGAATACTTAAAAAATATTTTCATTTAAAAAGGTTTTAATACTTCAAAAAGGTGTCCTATGAATTTTTTTTGTATTTTGCTTTTAGACTTGTGAGTTTGCATGTAAAGAAAACGTGGTTCTTAACCAGGTATGTTGAAAATTCTTCAAAGAAAAGTTCTATAAATGTTTTACAAAGTGTTAAAAGAGTGGAGCAGTATTCACATAATTGCAATGATGGATTGATAGGCATTTGCTTTGTTAGGAAGAACTGCTACTTTAGTCCAGTTGTATGATTACTGTAATGTTGATACAGTTGCAGTTTTCTTTTGGTTTTATTTATTTATTTTTTAATAATAGCATAGAATAAGGGAAAAAAACACCACCACCTAAGAGGCAAGAAACTAGTAATCATTCGTAACATGGTTTGGGTTTTTTTTTTTGGTTAAAAACTACAGTGTGGTATAGACTTCTGCTAGGTAGAAGCATGCCAAACTTATTTTTATCATTTTTGCTGTTATTACTGTTTATTACAGTAACATACTTTGAATTTCCAATCATGGTCCATCGTTGGTATAGAAGACTATATGTGTAGCTATACATACTGACTTATTTGTGGAAGGGATTAGTATTGTGAATGCAGCTTATCTTTGTTACAAGAGTGGCATTAATAAGAGAATTTCATAAATGCCACCATATAGTATGATAATTTCAAGACTTTCTGAAAATACGGTGCAGTGTAGCTAAAGATGTTCACAAATGCATGTTGTGTGCGTGGCTGGAGAGGGGGAGGAGGGCTGCTTTCTGCTCAGATTGCTTTCTGGTGCATAAATAATAGCATTAAATAATTTTGAATACCTTGTTTCCTAAAAAGATTAGTAGCTCTTCTCTGTGTGATAAATTGTGCGAGAGTTACTGTTCACACCAGTCTTCATACCGTGTTATTCTGTGTAGCTTTAAATAATCAAGTTCAAATTATGCTCAGCAAGCTGTTGGTAAAGCTTGGAGGAATCTCGGAGCTGAAGGGCCATTTTGTGTCCTGACTTGCATCCTTGTGCAAATCCACTGATTTCATGCTGGCTGTAAAGGATGTAAGGTGGTAAAAGATTTCATCTGTAACATTTTTCACTTAGCTTCCGTCTAGTTTTCATTTGCTCATGATTCCATCCTAATGTAGGGGAATATTGTGCCTATGCATTGGTAGTTTGTAGATAGCACCATTTCACCCCTTTTTACTTGGCATTTCAATTTCTACATGGAACTCTTTAACAAAAAAAAAAAAAATATTACACAATAATATATATCCTGTGTCTAAAATATACTTATGTTGTCATGGTCATATATTTGTTTCCTTACATGCCAGTTCTTTTTTTGTGCATCTAGATTGTCTTATCTCAATGAGACTTCTTGCAGTTCCTGTTGATCTGACTTAGAAGAGATGCCACTTCCCATTCTGCAGGTAAAATGTTTGGCAGTGGGGAGACAGGCTGCATAAATGTGGCTTGAACCATTAAAGATGCAGTCATCTACTGCAGCAGGAAGTATCAGGGTATCACTTTGCTTGATTTTTTTATTTCTCTCTCTCTTCTGCTTGCCTGGGACTGCCAGTTTCTGGATCTTGTTAACAGGTTGGCAGCAAGTGACAAAAGCAAAGACATTCAAGCATAGATGTAGTATTAATTCAAGCTGTGCAAATAATTTAACACACCAAGTGAAAGAGGTGAGCTGAGCAGTTTCTCCTGAGTTTCAGGACAAGGTGAAGAATTCTACTTTCCTTAATGACCTTAGGAAAAAAAAAAAAAATTGTGAGACTATCCATCTTAGAGTAGTTAGACCTAAGTCCGTTTAATAGAGAGAGTGCAATGCCAGATCCTGTGTTTGCCTTTTTTGCTGTCCTACCATATACCTTGTCTATCTTTACTGATCAGGTAGTCCCACTGAAATAGATGGGACTATTGTTTCAGCACGTAGTGGTTCATACTGTGGGAACAGATTTTGTCATTAGGTCCTCCAGACTTTTTTATTAGTCTGCTTTCTGTACTGCCAAATGCTGACAATTCAGTACAAGGAAAATAGCAATAATTTCAGTGGGAAACCCCAAAAGCACATAATGTGTAGTTGCTCTCTAGTCCGCAGATCCTCCCATTGTTCTTCTCAAGCATGGAAGATGCTGGCTCCTCCTCAATTGCTAAGCTGGAAAAAAAAAGAATTAGGAGAGCAAACCAAGTTGTACTACTATGCAATGTTTGCCAGAGTTTGTTGTCATAACAGGTTAAGATGGTAGTAATTGAATTGGATAAGATGGTTTGGAGTGACAAAAATCAGAAAATAAATGCAGTTTTTTTGGTGATCACCGACTTCAGAAATAACTGGCTTAGAAAACCTTGCTGGCTTTAACCATTCCCTTCAGTCAGGGTACTTGTGTAAGCCTAGGGGGACTCTTCTGCCCTTTTGTGTTTTCTGGGCATTCAGTCACAAGTCTGAATATCAGAGATTTTGGAAAAATTATAACAATTTGAAATGTTCACTGAACCTGCAAATGCAATCAGATAAAATTACTAGTGGATATCATAGACTAGCGAGAAAAACCAACGTGGGTCAGACACAGGTACGGTTAACTTCTGCAGCTTGCTGGAGACATGCAGTCTTTCACTAAGTGATTGAAAACAAAATGGCAATCACTTGAAATCTGATAAAAAACTATAATGTGCAAAAATAGGACAGTTATCTTTGTTAGTCACATTACAGAAAGGCAGTTGGTGGAAAGAAGAGCGTTGTGCTTTCTGATCAGGGTCTCTTTTCACCACTGCAGTAGAATTACCACAGAAAAGGGAAAGACTGTCTTCATATCCTTTACCTCCACCAAAGCCATGGAATTCGTCTTCTAGGATTCCTCCTTAAATTCCCTTTAGAAATTTTGGCATAACCTTGCTACATCTTCCACTGCAGTGGCGCTCTCATGTCCTTTACTACTCCAGGCTGGTTTTTTTTTGCGTTCTCAAGGAGCTAGAGAAGAGGATGTCCCACTGAGACTTTCTTCAGGTACAAGAATCTTGAAGCCATGCGTAGATAAACCCATCATAAAAAGAAGAAGGGTTCAAAACTGCAATTTGCCCCAAGTTCCAGCCCGTCATTAATAAATGTCTTGGTTTTCTGTTTCCTTATAGAAAGTTTTGGAAACTTACTCCTGTGCAAGTGTAAGTTTTGCAAGATCCTTTAAGGAAGCAATTAACTCTGAAGGTGTATGGAGAATTTGTAATTTCTGCAAGTATTACTTAGGGGAGACCTTCTCAAGTGAGCACGTGATGCATTTAACTTGTGCTGTGAAATCTGCCTCTATATCTGGTAATGATGTCAAATTTCCTGAGGTCTTTGTTTAAACTATAACAGAACTCCGAAGCACAAACTGTCACTGGAGGAAGGCTGAAGTTATGGTCCATTATGAAAAATACTAAGGTAATATTTTAATTGTTTAGGCAGACCAGACATAAAGCAATGATGACTACTCAAAAGTAGTCTTAGCATTTACTTCTGTATTACACACTGATGCTCCATCACTCCCTCTCTTCCCTATATCCAAAAAACATTGTCCACTGTGTTTCTAAAATGTGTTTTGTCTCATGGAGCTACTTGATTCTTTTGGCCAAATTGCTAACCATTCTTTTTTTCCTTTATTCCACTTCTGCTTACCAACTGCATAAAGAACTGTATTTCTTCTTCCCCCTAGAAACCTTTTTCTAAGAAAACCCCGATCTATTTCATATGATGGTTCTGACAAAGGATTGTTGACCTCCTAAATGTCCATCTCACCTCTGACCAACTATTCCACTTGCACCTCTCTGAAAATAGGTGGTTACAAAGGGTTTTGCTGTTTTCTCTTTGGAATATGAAAAAAGGATTCTGTATGGGGGGGTTGTGGATGATTCTTGCACGAGTAGGAGGAATGTAATGTTGAGGAATGGTGAAAATAAGGAAGGGTTTTTTGTAATGATACATACACGTGCATCTAAATCCCATACTTCCAACAATGTAGCTTCTTTGGAAGTAAATACAGCTGGTGAGAGAAAGTTTGTTGTGCTGCAACTTAACAGTTATCAGCCAGAATAAGTTCACAAACCTCTATGTGTTTCCAGCTTCCATAGGTGGTTTGATGGTCACCAAGCTGACTCACAGAGAGATTTGGCTGCTCACACTCTTGTTCTTTCCAGTACTGTTTTAACTCTTCTTCAGGTCTATAGCAAGTTCTACTAAGACATGAGGATAAATGAGTGTTTTTTCCCCTAAAAATGCAATGCATCTCCAATATTAGGACAATATGGGAGGCTGTTTACTGTGCTGCCCCCTGAAGAATCTGTCTCAATTTGTCTCAGTTAATTAAAGGCTAAAAGCAGCTCAAGTAATGTGTGTTCTGTCAGGAAGCACAGCCACTTATGTAGGCCTGCTACTGACGCTGACAGGGCTTTTAATTAGTTCTGTAAAACTTTTTAGATGTTCTATAAGTTTTTACAAATTTCCTTTCAAACTTGGGGCTTGCTTGTCAAGCTTTAAAATGTGAAAATAAATTTTTGTAGTCCTCTTGTAATGGAAAGGTTGACCTTAACTATTGTCACAGGAATGACCTAATATAGGAAATATTAAGTAAATTAAATTATAAAATGATAATTTATTCTATTAAGTCCTTAGAAAAACAGCATTTTCACTTTAAAACATGCATCAAATAAAGATGTGTACAATTATTTATGTTGGTTCTTTGCCACCTGCTTTCTTTCACCTCTTTTCTTTTAAATCACACAAAACACTGGTGTTTAGGTAAAAGCTGTTTCAATCATATAATTTTTTTCCAACACAACTAGAGTTTTAAACAAGTGGTTGAAAATGAAAAGAAAATATTTTCCTGTAATGAGTAAATTTTGTTATGAAACTTTACAACAGCTATATTAAATGATAAGAATAACTACTATTTTGAAATTCAGAACATATAATTAGACCAGCCTTTAAGAAATATTCAGAGTTAAGGCACATTAGAATGTATTCCACAACATGGAGACAGCCCTGACAAAGAAACATTATTCTTAGATTTACAATTAATTACCCTTATGTCTATACCTTGCATTCAATTTGCATATCTTAAAAGTGCTGTAAATTTCATAGCACTCCCTTGTTATTTAAGATCATTCTGCTTTAGTAAAAAGTTTCTACAGTGATAACTTTCTCTTGATTATGTAGTTGTGCAGGTCAATAAATCTGGCTTTGCTTTGCTCTACAGTGTTATAATTTTT
>JANVCC010000037.1:803826-828891 GCA_025345505.1 Todiramphus chloris collaris
TTTTTTTTTTTTTTTTTTTTTTTTTTTTTTTTTTTTTTTTTCCCCCTTTGGTGTGTTTTTCATTATTTTGCTCCTTGTTCCTCCTGCCCTCTCATTTATAATCCCCCGAAGAATCAGTAGATAGAGAAGTCTGGCTAGAAGACGAAGTGAGTGGTCAGATTCTCAGATGTTATCTTTTTCCCAGAACGCACTGGTACTGGGTGTCTGACATGTTCTATACATCTTACTAGTGTCAACCTCATTAAACAAATGCAACTTGATGTATAGCTCTCAAGAAATGAAATTCACGCGAAGCATTTGCTCTGTTCCAGCTTGTGTTCTTCCTTTTTCTCCCTCCTCTAGTTTGGGAGTAGTTTTGCACATTCTTGATTTCTATCATCATTTTACACAGTAACTATTTTTTTTTGTTTTTTTTTTTTCCTGGTACTTAAAAAAATAACTTTTTCGTAAGTTCACAGCTTGATGTTTCTGACTTCCTAAACACAGAATCCTTACTGCTGGGTAAGGTGTGATATACCATTCAGAATGTGGCTCAGTTTGTTTGCTTTGGTCAGATAGTTACGTGGAATTTCACTAAATATTAGTTGTACCTGTTGCAACACACTTGGTGTAAATTTTGTAGGCTTCTATGGGTAATTATGTATAAATCTGCTTAGAACTGTGTTTTATGGTCTAATTCAAGGTTAACACAATATCCTGGAAGCCAGAAGGACATTGAACACTTTGCCAGAATAGTAAATATTAGTGCCATCCTTTTCTAATTTTTTTTTTCAACTCCTTTTTTTTCCCTTTACCTATAAAGAATTTTCAAAAGAAATATATTTTCAAACTAAAATAAGCCTTCTTTAATGATACTATATATTATTTACAGAAAATGCCACTAAACTCAATTAGTACTGGTCTCACCACTGAGTAGAATTGGAAGTTGTTGAATTTTTTTTATATATATTACTTTTTAATTTTAATGTAGTACACTCTAGTCATTTACTGAATCTTTCTATTTTTAATCAAGACTAAAATCTATTTAAATCTTTCTATTTTGACTGAAGTTTAAAAGTATAATGTATGACAAAATGGCAACACACTGCATAGATTTTTATAGAGGCCCTGCTGTAAAAAATACGCAGACAAATGCATAAAGTTAATGCCTATAAAAATACACAGACAAATGCATAAAGTTGATGCCCATCTTCTTTCTTTTACTAAGAAAAAGTGCTTGAATGTTATTTTAAGCAGGTAATTCCTTATTGCTACCCCTCTGTATTATTAATTGTTAGCTTGTCAAAGTTATTTTAAAGTTATAATTACAAGATTTTTTTTTCATTTAATATTTTACTTTATAACACTTCTTTAAAATGAGTTCACTGGATAACAGCAGCCATCCAAAACCTTGTCCGTTGCTCAGAAACAAAAATAATAAAATAATGGAAAGCAGAGCTATTGTATTGAAGCAATTAGTAGCTCATATATTAAACAAAACCTCAGAATATACTTCCAAATGCTTTCTTATTGAGCAATCCAATCATTGTGAATTCTGAAGCTGTCTGTCTATGTTTTTAAAATGAAAGAATCTTGTTTTCTTTTTTCCTCCCTTGGGAGATGACGTTGAAGCTGTGGGAAAGAACAGGGTGCAAGATTGAACAAATGTATCCATCTTCTGAATTTCTCAGGCCTTCTAATATATATATAACTAGTGTAATAATATAATATATTGTAATTATATTATATAATATTATAACTAGTTTTGAAGAGCTAAAGTAACTGCATTTATCCTGATTTTTATGGTCCCGATACAAGCAAATGTCGAATATGGCACTATTCTATTTGATTGTAATATAACATTTCTATTAAAGTGATTTTTAAAAACCTTCCCAAAATTCCAATAAACGATATTTCAAGGAATATAACATGGTAGGGGAGATTAGCTGGCCCTGGAATACCTTAGCAAAAGTGTTCGAGTACCAAGAGTTTTTCTAGTCTTATGTCCTATATACATCTGTTAAATTACTCAGAGATCTCATTAAATAAAGCTAATGTACTTGTAAAACAGTAGGGAGAGACAGTATATCATTGTAAGTGTTAGAAAGAGCCATTCTGGCAAGGAGAGAGCCAAGAAGGCTAGGTGTATGCTGGTCAGTGTAGATGTTTCTAGGCCATAAATCTTGGCCCTTTCTTGCGTAGTTATTGTGTATTTCTTTAGGTGAGAGATTGATTGTAGCAATGGAAGATGAATTTGCCCATAGACCCTTTCTTTTTTTCCTTTCTTTTTTTTTTTCCCCTTTATACTCCTGATGCCTCGCCAAGGTGATAATGCTTTTTTCTGGGTTTTTTTGTTTTTTTTTTTGGTTTTTTTTTTCCCCTTTTTTTTTTTTTTTTTTTTTCCACTGCAATCATTTGTTTCAGATTAAAAGCATGAAACTGAATGTGGAGAAACGGAAGAGAGCTTGTCTCTGCAGTCAGGCAAGGAAGAGGGCATGAAGATGTATAACTGTCCCAGGTGGGAGAAGAGTACAGTTTACCCCCTGAGGATTTGTTACAGGTTTGTCTGAAGGAGAATGAACTAGGGTAAAATTTGAGAAAGAACCCCAGCATTTTTTTATTGTGCATTTTGGGCATGGTGTCTTAGTTTTTTTTTGTTACAGGTTTGTCTGAAGGAGAATGAAATAAGGTGAAATTTGAGAAAGAACCCCAGCGCATCTTTATTGTGCATTTTGAGCACAGTGTTTTTGTTTTATAAGTATTGTTGAGTTGTGCTACTAAAATATTCCTTGAGTGTCTATTTGCTGTGGAGCTAATTGCATAAGAACTGCACCCCTCCATGTTTCCTGTCATCGTCACACACCCCTCCCTCCCCACCACCCCCCCCATGCCATTTATGTTACATACCGAACATGAAGGGTAATATATATTTTCATGAATATATATAGATGCAGAATTTCTGAGGATCAATATAGTCACCAGTGTTGTACAACATGTCAGGATATCATAAAAATCAGGCAGCTCCATATAAAATACTAGCTTAATCTTGGAGATTTTAAAGCCTCATTAAAATGTGGATAAAGTCCATATATGGAATGGCAGCATTCAAAAGGTTGAAGTTGTATATATCTGTGGTGCAGAAATTTTAACCATTGTATTTGAATGTCAGTTGACTTCATTTGATCACAAATCATATTAACTTGTAAAGAGTTAAAAGGATGAGATTCATCATGTATATATGACATGACCCAACTGGATGTTATTATGTAAGGTTCAAAGACTACGAGAATAACCTTGGCCCTTAGTTTGTCAAACCTGAGATTCTAAAACAGAGGTGATGATGTAAGTATCTTACAGCAACCACGTTTTACATCACAAGACTTCCAGGCAAGGTATGACATCTGTGAAGAAAAGACCTCAGTGCTTAATTTGCAGAAAGCTTTGGGGCAGGAGGATGGGGCAGTAGCCTTTGGGCAGGAGGATGGGGCAGTAGCCTTTGGGCAGGAGTGTCAGGCAGTAGCCTTTTCCTATGCTGTAGGTGTAATGAGAGAGTGTGCAGCTGCATCTGTGGTGGGAACCTGGTTAGAAAAGATGAGGCAATTTAACAAAACAAGATGACATGTCTGTGGCCAACAACTGCAAAATATTCAAGTTCTCTAGCTGCTGTGGCCTTTTTTCCTAAAAGGCTGTATTTGATCCCACTTGCGTCATCAGCCAGGATAACGTGTTAGCGTGTCATTGGCATCTGCTTGGCAAAATTCTCTGGTAGTAACAAATCTGAGGATTCTAAGTGGGTTTTTTTCTTGTAGACGCTCTGAAAGTCAACCAAATACTTTTATCTTGACCTTTCTGCAACGCTGCCCCGTGTTCACTAGTTGTCAGCACATGTTTGTCTGGAGTCATTCGTCACTGCCATCCGTCACTCCTCTGCCATTCCCATCAGTCCCATTATCTGGGATCAGGAGAGAGCTGAAGATGTAGCCTGAAGGATCATTAAACCTCAGCTTCCAGGTACTGCAGGTAGGCCAGGTGGTCTGTTGTTATTTATAATAAAGAAACAACACAGCAGAACTGCCTGGCAGTGGCCCATGAGGCCTAGAGAAAGGACGGGCTGAGGGATGTCATCACTGAAGGACAGCTAAAAGTGGACTTTCTTTCTCCCACACTGTAAGCAGAGAGGATTTATTGAACATCTGTTCAGTACATGGCTGGGAAGATTGATTAATTTAATTGCTCACACTTCGCTTAAGTAACATTTGAATACTTAATGTCAGGTTTGAAGGATATTACACCGTTTACCCGCACACCTTTTTAAAGAGGCAGGGTTTCGCGTTGCTCTTCCTGTCTTTCAAGGAAGTTGAAATGCATCCTGAACTCTAGTTTGCCCAGAAATCTGGGGAAACTGGAGCAAGTGGGAGAAGCTGGTTTCTCTCATAAAAGCAACTAGTTACTTTTCATGTTTTGCTCACTGTGATAAATCATGATTGTAATGAGGTTGGATCATCCTCACTGAATGGTGATAATTTTCCTTCTGGTATTCAGGATAGAGACAGTTCAGCATATTATATATTTCTGTACCCTTTAACATAATATCATGGTCATATTGAAGCAGTAGATGAGTTAAAGCCACAATAATTTATTGCATGTTCTATTCAGCGAGGGTATTTGGCAAGAAATTCCTGAGATCCTTTCAAAGAACCCCACCCATGCACTAAACTTTAAGCAATGGGACATTGAGTGTTGCTTATTTCTGTACCTTTTTATATACATCTGATAGGTTTGTCAGCTGCATAACTCTGAAAAGTTTATCACCAGTATGACCAAATATGAAAATCCGACCAAAAGTACTAATGGGCACTTAAGAGTATCTGGCACAGAAACCTAAACCTTCACCAAATATTCCACAGTTAACTTTTTTTTTTTAGAACAGCAAACGTTGCTGTTCTAGACCCATATCTGTGACTACTATCAAATAATTATAAAGATAAAGGTGAAGCTTCATGTTTTGCTGCAGTGTAGAATTGGCTCTGCATTTGTCACCATCCAACATTAAACTGAGAAAAAGCAGACTGATAGATAGCAGTTCATGTGCAAAGACTGATTCTCTATGATTTTTTTTTCCATCACAAAAGTGTTGGGGTTTTTTTTTTTCTTTTTTTTTCCATCCTCTGGGCTTGAGTAAAGATGTTCTTTGATCTCTCTGTACAGCAGTTCATTTTAAGTCTGATGTACAGTCAGATATTCTATTACATACAAGATCTTTAAATATTTGTCTTACTTTGTGTGTAATTTACTTTGGAACTGTTAGTCCAATAAATAGTAAATGATACTGACTTAAATAGCCATGTATTTTTATTGTCAAAGATGCTGTATATAATGCTCTCACAACAATGCTCAGCTCTGAGAGGGTAGGGATTTAACACTGCTACATGACTAATTTACTACCTTCAAACATAAAAAGGAAAGCTTGGGAGAGAAAGGCCTCATATGAAGCTGCATAAAACAGACCAATAGTATCATGTGGTGGTACTTAATGATGACACTGGCATTTTGTTAGCATCTCTACACAAAAAAAATTGTTCTTGAGGAAGGATAATCTGCAGTCAAATCTGATTGAAGTCAAAAGAAACATTGGCTGATTTCTTTGAAAGATGCCCGTCTGTCCCTGAATTTGCCTGTACACTATACACCCTGCAACGAGTCAGATTGTCAAGGCCAGAACCAGGTGCCTATGTTACTTGTATCCTTCTACATCAGTCATACTGTAGGGAGCAGACAATTAATTCTGGAGCAAAATTGAAAGTCAGAGGCAGAGTGTGAAAGAACAGAATGACAATAATAAAGTGCCCCTGCCTCACATTAATCTCCCTCACTTCAGGGCTGTCAGAGGCGGCCTGGCGGTGACTAATGCCAAGCTTTGCATACAGTGGTCACAGACATGAGCAGCATGCTCCCTTTACAGCTCCCGCGATTCGCTTTGTTGAGTTTTTGACTCCTGCGGAATCGTTGCAAAAACATAGCCCCTGGTCATAGGTAGCAGGACGAAGTTCCTTCATCATACACCTATTGATCGATTGGCAGGATTCCCAGGCTTGGCTTTGCAAAACAAGAAAGGGAAGAAACAACGGGGAAAAAAAAAACCAAACGAGGGGAAAAAAAACCCAAAAAGAAGGAAAAAAAAACCCATGAGGGGAAAAAAAAACCCAAAAAGACAAAAAGAAGGAAAAAAAAACCAAACCCCAAAGAAATCCTGACAGATGCAGGGAGCTAAAACTAACTTTTGGAATGAATGAGCTCAGCAGATAAGCATTTGGCTTTGGGGAAGTGCATATCGTGAGCAAGGCCAAGCATCGAAGGCAAAATGCTCTTGGACCTCTGTAGGCATGCTAATCCATTAACATTGCAAAAGACTTTGATGCACATTTGGGAATTGTGTTGTATTGATTTTATTGTCATCTTTTTGCACAAATAGTAAATAGGCTAACATTTAAGGAAGAGTGTAATTATTCCCGAAAAGCAAGACATCAATGTAAAGTTTATTGTTGTAGACCAGACAGTTTGACAGGAATACTGTAATATCCCAGAGGTGTCACTGTGTTACTGAAAAGGTTAAAAAATGGTGCATTGTGTCGGAGAAGAAAGTCAGGAACAACAAACAGCATTCAAAAAATATCACGGGCACTTCTGTAGGAAAGTGGAAATGTGTCAGTGTAAGAACACAGAGTTCCTGTGAGTGGATTGCTGCACCGAGGAGAAAAGTGAGACATGCCTAATGAAAACACTTCCTTCGCTATCACCGTTTCAAGGTGCGCTCTCGTTATTTAGCTTGCAAAATAACTTTCCTCTCGGGTTCCTCCTTTTGCTGCATGCAAATCCCATGCGTGCTGATGTGTTGTGGAATTTCGATAGGGCCGCATCTGAAAATTTCATTTATCTCCTCTGATCATCATGGGAGAAAATTCTCACCCGAGACTTTACTTCCTTGAATACTCTGGTTTTTCCATCCCAGCCGTGTGTTTGTACACTGAATCAGGAGGACAGTAGTGTTTTTTAGAGAGTGTTGTTTGACAAGGAGAAAAGTACTTGCAGTCTTGTGTTATAGTTGAGCAGCAGAGAAGCATCTCCTGGAATCTGAAAGAGAAGAGGGAAGGGAATATATGGCAATTTCTTGGATGTAACCAAGAACAACATATTTTAAGTATACTGTTGTTTACCATTCTAGAGGACTGGGAAGGAAGCACACAGGTCCTCCTGTACGCTGAATATTGTACGTTAGTGGATCAGGAATTGAAACGTATTTACGGTGACGTTTTGAGCGTTGTCAAGAACTGGAGGATTTTTTTCCTTTTTTTTCTAAGCAAATTTATTTCCCTTAACAGCTCCCCAATCCCAGTTTTGACTTAAAACATTTTCTTAACGTTTCTGTTTTTTCAAGCTACTCAACTGGATATGTAAATATATATGTTCTTCAAGGATATAATAGGAAGGTTATAGAAAGTATAAAAAAGATCTTCATCATGAGCCATCAATGGGATTTGAATCTGTGAACCCAAGCACAGATCTTTAGTGCTTGTTTGAGCTAAAAGAGGGAGTCTGCTATCTGGCAGCAGTGACTTTTATCCTTCACTTGGATTAGTCATTTCACGTGTTGCAAAACATATTTTACAAGCATAGTACAAAAGCATCAGAAGAACTATGCATATGGTATGTGCCAGACATTTCCAGGGATATTGATGTGAAGGCGTTTAACAGAATGTCAGTCACTCACCTTGGGGCCTCATTTTAAATGTCATTCCAAATCCTAGGTTATTTAAACTAAAACCAGTTTGTGGTAGTGATGACGTTTTGAGAGACTGGCAAAAGGACATTGAAAAAAGCCACCTCGATCTGTGTGTTACCCACTAGATCACTTCCTAGAGGTTGTAATTCAAGTTCCTTCTGACAGCAATAAGGAAGACTTCACTTTTGCTGAAGCTTTGGAGTTTTTCAAATGCGGTGGAGACACATTTATTTCGGAGCCCTCCAAAATGTGCCTGTAGCGTGGTAGTTCTGCTGCTTCTGGGAGGAGTCACAGTTAGGAAGCTGTCAGTCAAAACAGCATTGTTCAAAAGTTTTGATTAAATAATGGGTGTGGGAATCCAGTTTTGATTAAATAACAGGTGTGGGAATCCTGCATCCCCAGCTGACCTAAATGTGGTAGATCTGATCATGTCACAGAATCATAGAATAGTTTTGTCTGGAAGAGACCTTCAAGATCATCTAGTCCAACCTTATTCCCAGCCATATCAAAACCACTAAACCATGTCCCTCAGCACAATATCCAACCACCTCTTAAATACTTCCATGTCAAACATGTCAATGCTGTGTGCTTTAAAATGCTTCTGTTTCTTTGTTGCCAATACATTTATTCTATTTCTTTTTTAATTGACTGAAAAAAGTGTGATTTCCCTGTCTTTTTCTTCTTCTGTTTCACAGGGTGTAAGATGAGGTGGAGCTTGCTGAGGCTTGCTTGCTCTTCTACATCTTGAGTTGTTCAAGAAAACCAACATTGCTATGCAGAAGAAAAAAGATGAGTCTTGCTTTCTGCATGCTTCTAAGAATATCTGAGTTCTGCTGACCTCAGATCACTCTCAGGAGGCTGTAAGGGCAGAAAACTGTTCCCAAGCTTCCATGGAAGGTGTCTCATCTTGCAGCACACAGAACTATTTTGGCCAGCGATGGGGACACGCTGCTGATTCCATAGCCATAAGATCTGGACAGAATTCAGGGCACACAGACCAGTTTCCCGTCAGCCAAGATGCAAAAGCCTGAATTCTATCCTCCAGATTGGAAGATTAAGAGGTGCTTGGCTGCCCAGATTGCGTTCTCGTTTCCATGCACAAAATTGGGCCCAACTGTGTTTATGTATCATTTTGAAGCAGGGAGAAATTAATGCAGCTTCTACAATACTGCCCATTAAAGATACACAGAAAGAGAAGTTCTATAAAATTTTGGAAATGGTCATGTTTGCGAATGAGTATAATTTTGCAGTAGAACAAGTAGTCAAAGCAAATAAAGAAATACAGCAAATAATAAAAATAAATACAAGAAAAGAAAGAAATAAAGCAAATAAATAAAAGAAATACAAGAAAGAAATAAAGCAAATAATATAAATAAAAAAGCAAGTTAAGCAAATAAAGCAAATTAAATAAATAAAGCAAATTATAAAAATAAATAAAGCAAATAAATACAGCAAATGATCAAAGTAAATAAATACAGCAAATGATCAAAGTAAACAAATAAAGCAAATGATCAAAGTAAACAAAGCAAATGATCAAAATAAGGAAATAAAGAAATAAAGCAAATGATCAAAATTAAGAAATAAAGAAATAAAGAAAATGATCAAAATAAACAAATAAAGCAAATGTTCAAAATCAAGAAATAAAGCAAATAAACCAAATCCACGAAAAGTTGTTTTCCTTCAGTGAGTATTTTTCTTTACCATGCCACGTTCAACTCCTGCAGGCAGTATTTTGGGTATGATCCCTAGAAAGGCAGGAGCCATTTTCTGTAAGGGGGATTGTTGCCCTTGTTTGTGACATAGGTAATGCTTCAAGTGGCATCGTCTCACAGTGTCCTGTTCACTGTTAAATTCTGTTTCTGCATTGGGTTTTTTCCTTTTTTTTTTTTCTTGATTACAGGGAAATGTGGTGAGGCCCCTTTCCTTCCCTTTGAAGGAAAGGCAAAGCTTCCTCTTAGAGGTGATTAACATGTTATTGTTGCTTATGGTACAAATCAGGGGAATTTTTTAGAGAGTGTTACTTGTCAATTTGTGTTATAGTTGAGCAGCAGAGAAGTATCTCCTAGAATCTGAATGATAAGAGGGAAAGGATATATGGCAATTTCTTGTGTGTAACCAAGAGCAACAACAATATCTTACTGGGAATAAGTAATCTTAACTGTGTTTCAACCCCTAGTTAGCAGTTTCCTCCTTAAGCCCTCGTTTACAGGCAGCAATGACCACCGATATGCATTTGTATTGGAACTTTTCCAGTTGGGAAGTAATGCTGAACAGAGGAAAAAAAAAAATCTGAATCACTAAATACTCAAATACATTAGAATATATTAATATATTAATAATATGAATATACTAAATATTGAATAAGATGTCCCAGTTTAGGATAATTCAGGTGGGAAGAGACCTAGGAGGTCATCTGGGCCAATCTCAGTATTTGTGACTGACCTTAAGTACACCAGGACCTCGTCTAAAATGCTGAACCTGATTCTAGCTCTGTATTCAGTGAAGTTACGGAGATTTAACACCCAGAGCAGCGTTCAACTTAATGGGAAGCGCTTCTTAAATGTCTGTCTTCAGTCTGCCTTTCGAGGTCCATTCTCCCTGTAACCATAGCAGACTTTTTCCTGGGTATGGCTATAGCAAGGACAGGTTTGATTTTTCACTCAGCTTAAAAAACTGCAATTATATTTGACAACGTCTTATGCTGAGCTTGGCTCAGTCTCCCACAAGGAGAAAGTATGCAGACTTTACATGGAAGTGGGCAGAAAATTCTGGCTACGTTTGTTTGCTATAGTAAAAGCCAATTCATTGAAAGGCAAATCATCAAAACCTTGTTTTGATGAAAGTTGAACGTGAAATTATGTCTAGTGCCCAGTATGGGATTTTGGAGCAAAATGACAAAAATGCAGAACCAACTGCAGCTTGAGGAGGTTTTAAATATTGTTTATATTCTATATTAATGATTCTATATTATTTTATACTAATATAATATTTTATATGGTTAAATGTCATTATGTTTTATTTATATTATTTTATTATTTCTATTTCTATGGGTATTGCCTGTTTGGATTTCCCATCTTGTTCCCTCCCGTGGTGTCTCCCTCAGCCCCGCAAATTCAGTTCTCTCCAGAGGAAATACTTTTGACATGCCAAACATTTTGTGACATGGAAAAAAACCCATTTCCCACCCACCTCGACCCCATCTAGATAGGAATCACCACCTTTTGTGGGCTGAAATCATGCTTCCAGAGAAGCAGCACGTAGCCATGCTTGTTTGGTGACCGCATGTCATCCCTGGAGAGGAGACTGCTTGGAACATCACGTGTTGCTATCGAGTGAATTTCCTAGTTCAGAACCTGCACTGACACATTTCCATCTATCCCCTGCTATGCATACAGCAGGAGTATTCCATCTGCTTCTAATGAGGCATAGCAGGGGAGGAAATCTTATATATAAAGAGCTCCCACATCACTTATAGTTTTATTGAAGAACGCTGCAACACTATTTGTGACAAAGGTTTTTAGCTATGTGTTTATTTAGTATAATATCTGTGGATGTTGAATGGAACAGATTAGCCAGTTCCTAAACCTGGCAATTTTCCTGTACTTTGCAAGCCAGTTTCATACCATAAATTCTTGTTGCAAGGGTCTTACCTGTATTCTTCAAAAGTATAGGTGTTAATTTTGTACGCCCGTGTTCTGTTATGGGGGTGATGCAATTTTAGCTGGATTTAACTCTAAACAAATAGCAAGCTGTTCTTTATTTAATGCCAGTTGTAAACAAGTTATAGCAAATGTGAATGGAGGATGTAATAAAGGAACAGGACCTATCACTCTGTATAGGCTTTCTTTTTAAATGTAGTCTTCTTTGTACAATAGAGCACTACAATGTTTTTGAGAGGGAAATAATTTACTGTGATGTGTATGAAATGGAATTTTGATAGACAGAATAAGCTGCAATCCAGTTCTAAACTATAGATTTTCAAGCAGATTGATGCAACAAATTGTTAGCAAATAGCAGTTTGCAATTTGATGCTAATTAGACATAAGGCAAATATGTGCCATGACAAATTAGCAGCAAACCATACTGAAAAGGATTAGCAAGAGCTGGCACAGAGACTGCTCGATTTTGCATACTTCCTTCTCTTAGTCTAGGAGGTCTGAGCCAGTTTTCCTTCTCTTTCCTTCTGGTAAATAGGAAACCAGAGCAGAGATCACAGGCATGCTAGAATGCCTTTAATTGCATATTTGAAATGTTTTAACTCTATCTTAATCCCATAGAGGCTTTTCTCCCTACCACCAGCTTTATTATCCTGGGAGATGATCAAGTACTTTATCCATTTAATATTATAACTAAATACATTATGAGGTAAGTACCTCACAGGGTTATTTACTTTAGCAAATCTATTGTACTTAGAAGAAAAAGCCCGGTTCGTATTCAAAACACCTTTGCTTAACTTCCTGCAAATGTGTTTTTCATCAGAGTTAATTATGCATTTCATTAATAAATTAATTTTTGCTAGAGGATTTTCACATTTCTTCATTGATGTGCACCATACTCTTGTAGCAGCAAGTCTCAGCTACACTCGTCCCGAGATCAAGAAGTGATAATGCAGTTGCATTTTCGAAGCAGAGAGAAGCAGGCAGGTAATTTTTTTAACCCAGTTCTGCAGAGATGTGCCTGTACATGAACAAAACTGGAAGTACGACTTCAGATCTAAAGCAAGCTGCTCTTGCATCTTTAAAGGGCGAGATGATTTTGTCGAGAATGTGGAACAAAAGCCACAGTGAAAACACCGTATTATTAAATTTAAGTCGCTTATTCTTTCTTTATGTGGTCAGTTGGTTTTTCTTTAAAATAAGAGGAGGTGAGGTAAGCCACCACTTTCTCCCCAGGCTTTCACTTCGTATTTGCTGGTGTGTACTTTGTCAATTTAGATATGTAAAATGACAGGTTTATTCTTCAAGGAATCCTTGGGTGGAACAGAAGTTCGTGAACACCGTTTCTCTTTCCCAATCTGAGTTTCTAGGGCATACAAAAGATTTAACTTACTAGCTGATGTAAGCTAGTTGGTTGTTTAAAAATACATATATTTTACATTCCCAACATTCCTATGTCCATATAAGGATCAAAAAAACCTGTTAGGAGTAGTTCAAAGGTGCTAAAAGATTGCGTGGTTAGATGTATACACACGTTTCAGTCAGCAAAATAAATGAAGTGGGAAAATAAAAAGATACTTTGCACAATAGGTATTTAACTTCTTTCATAAGTCTTAGAGAGAATTCCTCAGACAATTTAAACCATGATCAATAAAAAGTTTTGCCACAGTGCTGTCTTCACACATAAACAGTATGATAACACACTATTAAGAATTTACATAAAGGCGATGAAAGGAGTTGTGCTATATGAAAAAAAAAAGGGGGAAGAAAGAAACACCCAAGCTTTTCTTGCAGTTTCTGAAGGCATTTGTATATTATTCACATCAAGGGCACTGTCCTGTAAAATCTTCTGTGGGCACTGAGATCTGGAGATGATCTTACTAGTATTGCTGTGCTGTCTCTCACTGTGAATATTTATCTGCTCTGTTCAGCCAATATTTTTGCCCACTTGCCACATCACATGTGAAATTCAGGCAGCGATCTTTATGCCAGTAACAAATCTTACAAAAGTTAAATGATTACCTTCCTGGCACAAAGCTATGTTTCCTTTTTGTTGTCCATGAAATATACTGGTGGTGTGTTCTTGGTAGGCAGCTATTTGCATAGATTGAAAGAGTGTAGCAACACATCAATTGGCAAATTTGAACTAAAAATATAAGTAGTTGAAAGGGATATTGTTAAGAATTTTAGGATTAAGTGCTATGTATAAATGGTTATGTTTTCCTAAGGGAAATTCACTTCTGGCCAAATACTGGCATATGGTATCTTCCTTCACAAAAGCATCAGAAATTTTCTGCCCATAGTGTGGCTCCAAAACACCCTCACTGCTCAGCTCTATCACAGCTTTTCTGACAGTGCCTAAGCAGATTTTACATATTCATGTAGATACACTGTCAACCCAGATATTGCCTCTGCAAGCTTTACTTATCCTTGCTGCAGTGGTGGTGCTGGCAAATCTTGATGTTAGAATGCAGATGTTCAAGCACACCCCTTCTCTTCTGCTAGAATGACTAGGTAGAGACTCTGGCTGTGTTATGGCTAGTAGGCAACTCCAGTAGATCAGAGTTGTTCAGTACCTGCTGACTGGAAAACTGGTTTGAAAGGTGGTGAGGCTCCACCTCTGAGGCAGTTTGATCACTTCATAGCCACGTTCTAGTTTTAGACCTGCTTTATGCTCTATATCTAGAGGGTTGCTTTCCTGGGGTCTGGGCTGAGTTCTTGCTCTCTTGTTCTTTCTCCCAAGTGGCTTTGGGAATACAAAGTGGTTGTGAATTCTTGGAAATAATTTCTAAATAAGAAATAAATCTTCACAGGGGAAAATAAGGAGCTAATGAAAATAAAACCTACATGGATTTATTAAACTGTTGTAAAAATACATGGTTAAAAAAAAAAAAAAAGAATAAACCAACATAAAATGGGCAAATGCTTCTTCTGTGTTTTTGTGCAGGTTATTTCATCCATCATGGGAAGAGGCAGTGGTTGTTAGAGCAAATTCATCCTGATAAAGCGTGCCTAGTTTTTTGACAAATGTGTTATCTCTATTTAGATCATGGGATTAATAAGATACATTGTCCCCACGAAAATGACTGCACTCATGGAGAACCTCGTGGACATCACTGCAGATAAGTTCAAAAGGCCAGCTCATCAATAACTGTTTTCTGAGATTGTGCAGGCAAATTTTGTATCCTTGAAACCATGTAAGTTGGCATTTGCATGACATATGGTGGCTGACTGTACACTTACTTGCACACTTTTGTACAGATGTGAATGACAAATGCAGATATGATACAAGTTTGTCTTCCAAAGTTCCGTTTGCTACTGCTTCACCATTGCACATGAGGATAAGAATGCTGATGTGTTCCCTGCTGCGTGCCCTGGTTAACAAGAACTTTGATGGTTTTACTTTCAAATTATCCAAGTTATCCTTATCAAAATTATTAGGGTATATAATGCAGACACTGTGATATAGTCTGACACTTTTCCAAGACATTGAAATATTTAAGCTTGTCTGGAGAGTCTGGAATGCCCATATAACCATGAAACATTTCTTGTCTTTATCTGCATATCTAAAATTCATCTATAAATAAAAACAGAGAGGGGAACCTGTAAAAAAAAATATAAACCAAAATATTATCCTGCGATAATTTATAGTTGCTTTCTTTTATCTATTTAAGATGCTTGAATTCACTTTGTTATCAAATTTCTCTTGACAAATACACCTATTTATTATTACTAAGCACCCTTTTTAGGAATGCCTGAAATGACATGTGTATTGTTTTAAATAAGATCATAGAGTTAATTTTTAACTACACAAGCAATAAACTAACAATAGAGTGAACAAAACATAATTAATAGTTTTATGCCATTCATCAGGATCATTTCATTTGCTGCCAGCGTAAGCCAAATGCAAAAATGTTTTGAAAGCAATTAAAAATTCTAGACAAGATGAAGTCTGTTGTCATTGAAAGCATGGAACATACATGCTATGTATTGCATGTATTCCTGAAGATTTCCATGTCTACAAGCATGGATGTGCCAGTGGGAGAGGAGGGGTACGTGAGAACCTGGCTACTTTTTTAGCTTTTTTTTTTGTTTGTTTGTTTCTTCAACCATTTTCTTCTTTGTCCTTTTTTCATTGCTTAGGGTTTTTTTTTTAATTTATTATTTTTTTTAATTATTATTTTTGAGAAAATAATGACACCATGTTTCGTGGTACCTATATTATTCCTGTCTCACTAGACAGGACCTTATCATTGGCAAAGACTGTGCTGTCTTACTGTCAACAGCAAAGGGTAGTTTAAACACCAGAGACAGGTTTCATCCTGCATCTCTGGCTGTTCACTGTGTGAGTTTGACTACCAGTGCCCACCTCAGCAATTTGAAACTAAAAGCATAACCTAAAGGAAAAAAAGTAGTATGTGTCGACTTAAGCTTCTATTTAGTAAAACACTTAAGTGCTTATTTAACTTTAAACATCCCTGAACCATGTTAATTCCTTACTGATTTGTTAGTTTTAGTAGATTTATTAAATTGAAGACTTAAGAAATGGAGAGCCCCCATAGGATGATAGGACTCGGTAAGATCCATACTGAATAACTCAAGTAGTTCACCTAAGGGCTCACAGCTCCCTGTTTACTTAGGCATACACTAACATGCATATTTCCTACGTGAAAAATCTCAGATTATTTGCAAGCAAGCTGGTACTTTTGATGATACAATGTAGATCCAGGCAAACCCCTCCCTAAAGTCCAGAAAACTGCATGCTCTGCATAAGGTAGACACTAATGGGGCTGTGTCAGTGTAGTCCTCCTGCATGCTTCATCAGGAGATGCTGGGGGTAATATTACCAAGCTTTGTAATACCAGTAAGACTTTGGAATAGAAATTATGTTCAGCTCCTTTGCCTACACTGCTTAATTCTGAAATCGATGGTTAGGGAGGCTTGCAAACGTGTAGGATTTCCAAATTAACTTATATATGACTGGACTGTAAACTGTATATATGCACCTGTAGGTGTGTAATGAGGGCTGTAACCTTGCGTTTTCTAGCTGGCAATTTTGCTTTTGTTTTCTTTTCCTTTTCTGGAACGGGAACTCTTAATCAGACTGTGAGTACAGGTTCAGCAGAAATGGGAAAAGATATTATCTGGGGAGGTTAAAAACACTAGCAACAATAATAACAACAGTTTAAAGACACTTAGAAGAGGGCACATATAGTAGTAACAGGGAAATTATCATCAATGATGCCTCTCAGTCTCCTAGAAATATTTACATTTACCAAGGCAGGGGCAGCTACAGAAAAAACAACTTAATGAAATGCATTTGGAGCCTTGCAAAATTAGCAGAGAAGGGAGAACTGGCCAGTCTTGAGCCTAGGTAAAAGTTACCAGGGGGCTTTCAAAGTCTCAGGTTTAACAATGGTCTATTTAGTATGTTTATTGAGTTTGTTTGCAATGTAAAGTAAAGGCGTGTAAGGAATGCAAAATAAAAGGAGCAAAAACCTAGAAGACACCAATTTTTTGCTTAGTCAAGTCCATAGAAGCCTCCGAGGAACTCTGGAGGTCTAACTGATTTAGGCAATTAGGGAGCAGAAATTCAAATATACTCAGCTTTGACAAATTTCCCGCAAGGTAAATTGTATGGAATTATTTGCAGTATTTATAACCATTGATTGAATTGTAAATTAACTGCAACTACTTGATAGAAAGAACTTCAGTGGAATTCAGGCCCTACTGAAGTCTCTGGGAGCTTTGCCATTTCTTTCACTGGGGATAGGGTTTCCTCATGATCATCATTACTGCAGAGAGCTCAGTGGGAGAGGCTGCTCAGTTCACAGCGGTGGTCTTAGCAGAAAACAAAATGGTTGGATGAATAAAGGATGGGTTGGAAAATAATACTACAAATATTATGAAACCCATCATTGGTATCCTCTCACCTTGAATACATACATTTCTGCTTGCAAATATATACATCATAAACAGAGCAGATATGTGAATAGTCATAAAAAGTATCCAGAAGCATAGAGCAATTTACATGCAAGGAAAGACTAAAAATAGGAGAGCTTAGTTTAAGTGAATGACAAGATGAGTAAGACTTCATAGAAAATGAGTAATTTACACAAGGTAAATCTGATTTCTTTCTTGGCTTTGTCCCATAGAACAAAGAGGTGTGTCAACAAATGGAAAATTGATAAGAAGGAGGTTTGGATGTTTTGCATAATGGGACTTACAGATGAAGAAAGTGAAAAGCATTGGCAGATTTAGGAAAAAAAAAACCCAAACCAACCCCAAACAAATCCATGGTTGTAAGGCTGTTCTCACAGATGCAATGAAATAAAGTAGTAAAAGATGAGCTAACGTTTATCCTATGACAAATTTTTCAATGATTTTTCTTTTCTTTTCATCAAATCCAGGAACCTGTTTGTTATAGACAATAGATAGTATGCTGAACTCGATCACGTGTTGCTCTGACTTGCGTGACTTCTCCTTCCTACCTTTGGTGTCTCCTTCAGCAGTGTAGGGTTATCATTTAGCACAGGTAAGGAAAAGAGTGAGAGAGGCCGCGTGCATCCTCGCAGAGCTGTGGCTGATGCCTGTGTCTTGTGATTGAGATTCAGCAAAAGAAACCCTCTGCTCTGTAAGAGGGAGGCCCTCCTGAGAAAAGGAGCTCTGTGGAAGTCTCTGGGCTGAAGGAGGATTCTTATTCTCCCATCTTATTCTCATCAGGGCATCTTCAGCCTCTGACAGAAAGTGGGACTTAAGACTTTTGTGTTCATCTTTTGTGTTTGGGCAATAAATAAAGTCCAGAAGCAGAGACTACAGGCTTTTCTAGATGTGGTTGATTCCCTGGGCTTGTAAATAACTTCAGTCTCTTGATGCTCAATTGTAGCTTTTCAAGTAAAGCACATTCTGATTTGGTATTTCAAGCGATGAATTGACTAATGCTTCTGCCACACAATGTAGCAGGAGTTGGCTTGCAATCCCCAGATGCTGTCAATGAGCAATTTATTATTTTATTTTATATATATATGTATATTTTATTTTCAACATGACTTTTTTTCAGGCCTTTTTTTTATGGTACATTACAGTTTCTTGTAACAAAACAGTAGAAACAGCTTAGAATAGCTAGAAACGCTTAATGGTTGGGGTGGTACGCAGCTGAAGGATTGCCAGTGAAATAGCTTACATACTGATTTGTTGCCAGGTAGCGAGCCAATTAGCAGTGCTGGTTATTATTTACATTTCATGCTATATATCACTAAAATGGTGGTGTTGATTTATCATTTATATTGTTGTATTGTCAGCATAATTTATTCAGATCATGCTGAGATACCTGGGAAATTAAGTAATAAAGAGAATGGCATGGAATATTTCTGTGTTCAGAGGTATTTACTTGGTTTTTAATGAAAATGCATGTTCAGGTAAACTATTAGATCACTTAGCTATTAAATTGTTTTTTAAACAAAGCTGTTAAAAGTTTATACCTTGTATTTTCTGTAATTAAAATGGCTTTGGTTTGATTCTGATCTGACTTTACCGTTAAGCAGTTTGCTTTTTACAGATCAGTTCAGATAGCACACCAACTAATTGTGCCAACTTAGTTGACAGTGAGCTGCAGAAAGCTATGCTAGTTGATATATTATTGAGGCATCCAGTGTTGTTTATGTATTTGATGCTACTTTAATTTTTTTTGTTGGCAGATACTGACCTATCTTTCTATTGGAAATCCTTCCTAATTTCTTGTATTTAAAACAAACAAACAAGCAAACAACACCCCCCTAAAAAAACCAAGTACAACCCCCCAAAAAACAAAGCAAAACAAAAAGACAAAACCAAAACCAAAACAAAAACCAACCAAAAAAACCCAAACCAGCCACACAAAAAACCTCCAACAATGACAAAAAAACCCCCCAACCAAACACAAAAAAAAAATCCAAACAAAAAAAAAAGCCCCAAACCAAAACCCTAGAAAGCAAGTCTCTATTTTTCAAAATATGAATACTTTGGATATATTCAGCTGACCACCAAAGGTGCCGCGTTGGCTTTTGAATGCTTTTTGTACTTTTCTCCCTTAGAAAGGAATAGAATATCTCTGAGTCTTTCTATAGCTTCACGTCATAATCTTTGCCTTTTAAAATCTCTTAATTGTCTAATAGGATTATATTTGTTCAGGCTGGCTCTTGTCAAGTATGGTTCTCTTGAAAATGTTCTATAGAGAACAAAAATGGCCTGGTAGTTCCAGTGAATGTGCTTTTCCATTGTGACAATGTTGTTTCTTCATAAATTTCTGAAAATTAACTTCCACGTTCGGCAATAATTCTAAGCAAAGTGGAAGAGGATGTTCTTTTCCTTTAAGCTATTAAAATCCCCTTATCTTTTTACAGTTACCTTTACCTTTAGTTGCAATTTATTTTTGTTTTTAAGGGTAGCTCTGACACACATGCATAAGAACCATATAAAACACACTTTCTCCCAGTCTGTCTCAATACAGGAATCTTCCTAAAATGACCTTTGCTTAAATAGCTCTATTGACTCCAGCACTTTAATTTCCTGCCAGTCCTCTGGCATGCTTTTCAATTTGCACAAGCCTGCGTCTTCGTGGTGACCCTGAGAAGTGAATAAGCCCAAGGAGCAAACACCAGTAATCTTTTGGAAACCATCTTATTTTCTGTTGACTAGGTCTTAGTTAATTTTTTTTGCATATATTTGGTATGCTGAAATTTTTATGTGACATCAAGGGAAAATAGAGTTTCTCATCAACTTTAAGGAGAAAATCCTGAAAGTGGATCTTTTTAATTGAAGGATCACTGATAATCCTCTGTATGAACTTTGCTACAAGCTTGTACAATCAGGTTGTATGGTTCAGTGCTTTGATAGTAGGATGAATGAAAAATGGTAAGGAAAAATTGACTGCTGAGCTAGAAACCTGTCTGTAACATGGCTCAAACCTGTTTGGATTAATCCTGTGCCTTTATGGGAAAGAAGTGTGAAGGAAAATTTAAATAATACCTGTCTCATGTAATTGCTTGTAGTAAAAGGAGAGATGTGTTTTGTTCACAAGCTTGTTACCAGCACTTGCTGGCAAGTAGGTGTAATAACATACTCAGAAGTTGAAATCATAGGTGTTCTATGGGGTTTTGTTTCTGTGTTGAGCTCCAAGTTAAATGGTTTTCAAGAATACAAGGTATGAGTAGTCAGGTGGATTATCTGGAGGCTGCAGAATTTTGTACGGTAAAAATTAGCAGACCTCTAGTAAAATATTTAACTTTATCATGCTAATGAGCAAAGATACTTCATTCACTTATTTTGACAACTGTAGTTTAGTTTCTGTGGGAGATTATTCATGAAATGTGAGTGCACTTAAGGCATTATATTTTATGAAAATATTGGAATCCTTACTTGAGACAGACAGCACTGCATGTTAAGAGATGGGGAGCGTGTGTGTTTGTGTGCAGAATAGGGAAATATCTCCTTTATGTTTGTCAGAAGATCTGAATCAGCTGGGAGTAAGTGATACTCTGCTACACAGTTTTACTGTGCATCTGCTATGAAGATTTTAGGAGGACAGGTTTTCTGCTTTCCCCATTTCTCATGAAACCTCTGCATGTCATTACACAACTGAAATAGAATACATGATGGGCTCTAGGAAGATGTAGCATTATTCCATCTGGGAGAGAATAAAGATCACTTAACTTGCTCTTAGCTGTGTTATTTGAGATTCACAAGATCTCTTCTCACTTGAATGATAAATGTCATGTTCCCAGAAAACCCATCCCTTATTCTCTTTAAATATAATGGAAAACATTTGTCTATGGCAGTTAGTGGGTTTTGTATTTTAATGTTATAATATTGATGAAATTGAAGTTCTTTATGTTAATGTTATTTTCTAAAAAAGTCAATTGCTTAATCAAAAGCTGATTCCTTTAGGCAGAAAATATGCTTCCCCAAATTCCAGACTTTTTTAGTGTTTATCCTTTTGAACTTGGATAAATGATGGTCTGTATTTTCAACTTCACTAGCATGTCTCAGGGTTTCATTAACAATGTTAGAAATATTAACATGTTTCTGGACTTAGGTGCCTCTCCTGTGCCACTCCTAGTAACGTGTGATATTGCACTGCTCTCAGTTTTCTTACCTGCAGTGAATAGTCAAAATGCATCTTGGAGGGCTGAATGGCAGCTTTCTTTGGTCAAATTTCTACCCTGCTGAAGTTATCAGTTGTTGGTGATAGATTAGGAGATTATTCTGGTACTGTGTTTCCATGTATATATGGAAATAAGTACCTGCTCTGTGAGAACACTAAAATCTCCCTGTTTTGGGGATTGTCTTCAAAGTAGCTTCTGTATCACTAGCACCATGCTGGACATCTTTTCTAGATGGACCATACCTGATGTTCACCCAAGATGATGCCCCATGTCGTTTAACTAGGGGTTAATTATTCATTTGTACTGTGGAGTCAAATAAACAGTTGACAGAATGCATCATGTTAAATTTATGCCAGTTGTATTTTGGCATTCTGTTCCAGGAAAAGCCAGCTATGTGAAGAACAGGTCTTTTGCAATCATACACTGTGATTTCATGTTCAGTTGATCTATATTAAATCGGGGTTGTTTGCCCAAAATTTCTGTACTATGTCAAGTACAGGTTGTATGAAACCAAAGAAAATAGAAATATCCAGCATTAAAACTCCCTTTTAAACCCTTTATTCTCTCTTGATATCATTTACCTAGTTCTTGACACGTGAATGTTACCGTCTTCATTCTGCTGATCTGTGTTGCATTAAGCCTCCACAATCTGTTGAGGAATACTTATTTGGAATGCAACAGCCAAAGCAGAAGTTGATTTTGTGTTGAAATGGGAATGACTAAGGAAGTCATCAGAGCAGCTATTTGAAGGAGAAGTGTGCTTTTATAAGCAGATTTGCGAAAGAAAGGTGTCAGATAAGAACAACCATGGAAGAGGTGAGTAGGAGAAAGGGAAATTTAATTTCTAGAGGTGGGTAGAGGTTCAGATTAGACATTAGGAAGAAGTTCTTCCCCATGAGGGTGGTGAGACACTGGCACAGGTTGCCCAGAGAGCCCCATCCCTGTAAGTTTTATGGCCAAGCTGGATGGGGCTGCGAGCAACCTGCTCTAGTGGGAGGTGTCCCTAGTGGAAGGTGTCCCTGCTTATGGCAGGGGGATTGTAACTAGATGATCTTTAAGGTCCCTTCCAACCCTGACAATTCTCTGATTCTATGAAAAGGGAAGTTTGCAGATTACAGAAAAAAGTAGATAGGATGGTCAGACAGATGAGATTGTTAGGGTGGAGGTCATGGTTTTTGTGTGATATATAGGGCTTTTTTCAAAATTCAGAGCAAATTTGTGCTTACTCATGGCTATCAATATGAACACATCTCTTTCGAATCCAAACCAGAGTTTTCTGAAGCTCTGGTACACAGCAGATTGATGTGTGGCGCTTCAGCGTGCCCCATCCACCCTTCCTCCCTTCCCATTCTCAATTTGTTGGGAGAATCCAAAAACTTTTAAGCAAAATCATGATGCTACAAGAGAATAACATAAGGAAGTTAAAGTTGAAGGGGAGTTTGTCCTGTGTATGACTTCTTTTCCTTCACTAGTATGACTCAGGCCTCTCTTTCTTGAGCAAGGAGGAACGGTAGCTTGTGCCTCCTCTCCTTATGCTCCCAGCAGTGTTGGCTCATTCTTTTCCTGTGCAAGGTCTTTCCCTTGCATGTACACCTCTGACAGTGTCTACTGTACAGAAGCGGATCTGTGTAGCCGAGGTTGAAATCTTAGGTCAGTAAGTCTTTAGGAGAGAAGAAATCTCCTATTTCACACTATATTCTCTTAGGAAAAATCTGTTGGCATGAAATATAGCTCTCTAGTTGATTTTATTGCTTCCTCTCCTCTCTCCTCTTTCTATTCCTTCTTTAACAAATCTAAAATAAAAGCAGACAGAGTTTTAGGAGCAACTCAGGCATGGCTGGCTTGGGGTTGCCAAATGCTGATTTACATAGCTGCTGATTAACCAAAGGTTGTTCATGTTGGTAGGGAGCAGGCTGAACTCTTCCTGCAAAAACTAATGGTGCTCCGATGTCAAAGAATGACCTACTGGGTCTGTGGACAGCAACGGGGGGTTGTCCAAGTATTTTCAGGGTGGGGTCTTCATGGTGCTCTGAGAGTGTTACTAAGAAAAAAAGTGAAATGTGTGTTTAAAGTTACCACTCCCAATCATCTGTTTAGACACGTAGTATCTTAGCCATTTATATTTACCCTGGAACAATCAGTGATAGGTCAAATGAGGAAACACTGTATTATATTGTGTACTGTACTGGCTGGGTTTATCTCTTTATCCTTTTGTTCTCATTCCAAAATGAAGTGGAAACTGTGCAGAGAAAGATTAATAGTCACCAAGCAAGGACTGCAGTGATTGGAATGATGTTGCCTATGTTGCATTGGTCCCAATTATTTAATTCAATAGCATTTAATTGCATACCTGCATTTTGGAGAAGTTTTCAATTTGTCATTCCTTGTGACCAGGTGAGACTTGCTCATTTAGATCAGCTGAAATCTTCATCTGGATAATTCTGCTTCCAGTTTAATTTCTGGAGACAAAGGAAATATTGTGTTTGAGAATTAAATTAGTTGTACGAGGTGATTTTACCTTATTCTGTACTTGGCTCCCTTTACCATAGCTGAAAGGAAAGGCAGGGTAAGGGGGGGTGGAGAACTTAGCTTTATTAACTTTAATTACCTGGCGACTCTGATTCTCGTATGATTTTGGGTTTAATTGTGACTATTTGATGCACAATCCACTTGCTTCGCAGTTCACTGTCGGTCCGCTGTTTGGCTCTTCTACCCTCTTCTCGTTGAAGACATTAAGGGCTGAGAAATGGGGTTCTGTCACTGTTCATTAAAATCCTTGATCCTATCCTTCAGCTCCTTCAAGGAATGGGTTCTCTTATCATCTGGTTGTAAGAAACCACGACTAAAGCAATACCTGTGCTGGATTATTTAATCATTTGCTATTAGATATTGCTATCACTTAGTTTAGCTGCCTTCTCCTTCACTGGGGAGCAGATGAGTTATTCCCTTACAAAATTGGTTCAACATATATCTGCTTCCTAGATGAAGAGATATTCTCGTGGAATAACTGAGAACAGTCTTTTTGATAGGTAATTCCTGACCCATCCCCTTTCTCGTCACTGATTTGTCCTCTGGCTTTGTCAGGTCTGGAAGTTACAAGGGTAACTCAGTCCTGTTCCCTTCAAGACCAGAGGGAAATGTAAAAGCCTGATGTGTGACTAATGTTGTGATTTAGAGCAAAACAATTTAACTCATGTGGCTGCCAGTTTAAGAAGGTAACAAACCCAATGCTACCGTTGTGTCAAAACTCACTTTCTAATCTGGGAACTTGAATCCCCCTGGGTGAAGACCAAATTAGCAATGTTGTACCTCTGCACTCAGCCACATATGACCTGGAAGATGTAAATAGGAGTGGTTTTTAGCATCTTGTCTTGGTTTGAAAGACAGGTGTCTGCCAAGGAAGGCAGGAACCCCCCTTGGAATGGAAATGCAACCCCCTCCCCTCCGAATGCTTATAATGTTGAAATTAAGGGGCTTTCAGGCAAAGATATGAGGAATAGGAATAACA
>JANVCC010000037.1:838891-886391 GCA_025345505.1 Todiramphus chloris collaris
CTCCGGAGCCAGCTCAGGCCTCACGTGGCAATGGCCGACGGAAAGCCCGCGTCACGAACCCGCCTGGGCAGCCGATTCGGTGTCCAGCAGGGTCCTCGGGACACAGCAGGGGTAGAAGGAGAAAAGCAGGAGACGAAAGCAGGGACGACCTCTCTCCAAGCTGATCCCGGTGTCCAGAGGATCCTCGGTAGGCAGCAGGGAGAGCAGGAGACGCAGCGGGGATGAGGTCTCTGCACCACGAGGGCAGCTTCTCCTCCCCCCGCCCTCCGAATGCAGGGAGCAAACCAAGTGAGAGACCCAGGGGCTCCACCCAACCCCCTTTATTCGGCAGGCTGGACCCCTCCCCCTGTGGCCAGGTCCTTTTGTCCCTCTTAAGTACTGCCATTTACCTCCCTGACAAACAAGTATGGAAAAATTCTTCAAGACAAGAAGGAAAACAGAATAACTTCCCAAAACCCCAACACATCTACAAATTGTTAGCTTATTCTGCCCAACCAGCAGTGTGCTCTGGATATAAACAAATCAGTCTCTACTTGATCTTCTGCACCTCATGCTCTTTGACGTGAGGAGAAAGTAATTTCATATTTTCATGGAGAATTCCTCTGACCATAAAAAAAGAAATGGCGTGGCATTAGCAGCCTCGGCACAATTTTATTTTGCATGAAGTGTAAAATTCTGGTTTGCCCACATTGTAGTTCTAGGGCTTTTTTAATCCTTTTGGTATTTAAGCCACCCTCGCATAATGTTTGGTTGTTTGCATCAGTGATCCTTTTGCTTGCCTGGGAGTGGTGGTTGTGTTACCATGTGTAACACATAACTGTGTTACCACGTGTGTTTGATCCTGGTACAGAGTCTTTATCAAATCTTAGCACCCCAAAATACGGGAAAAGCCTTGGAATAAAATTCCCCTTTAAAACTGCGTGTGGCTTTTCCTAGCAAGTGCTCATGCTATGAAAACTGTTACAGAAAGAGTGTAGTTTTTGTAGTTTTCCATCTGAAAGTATCCTTCAGGAGAAGAGTATCTTCACATCTCTTAATGGCGTGATAGCTTTCAAACGTGTTGTTGTCTGAACCGTTGATTAAACAAAGTGGTGCTGATTGCAGCAGGGTGGCTTAATGTGGCCAGAAGTAGCTATTGCAGCCTGCTCGCTAAGAAGTCATTTATCAAAGTTTTATCTGATTTCAGAGGCATTAGATTTATCAGTCACAGTTTATAAATGGCATGTCATCAGGATCAAACCGAAGCAATACCTTACTGGAGCGCAGCTCTCAAGCGAGTTTAAACATCTTCTGCAGATGCACCATGTCCTTGCACCAGGAGGTATGTCATGCAACATATCATTATAGCAACCTGTAGTATTTTGCTTAGTTCAGGAATTATTTTCTTCTTGTTGTTGTTGTTTTGGTGATTGAAGTTTGATTTCTGCTCCTCAGCCAACCTGAAAAGCTTTACAGTTTTACTACAGATGAGAAAAGCATATCCATATGGTGCAATGTATAGAAATAACTCTGGAAAAGTTAAAGGTGGCAGGGCCAGCAGCTCCCTGAGTGCTGGGGAATGACAGGGGTCCCCGGTCTCATCCCACCACCCCAGCCAAGGAGCAGGGTGGGAGCAGCCTCAGCTTGGGCTGTGGGGTACCTCCCTAGGATGGGACCAGATGAAGGTGGGGATGGAGGTCAGCCTACTGGGTGAGTGTCAGGATCAGTCCCAGTGAGGGGAACTGGGGTCACGGGCAGCCCCAGGATGGCCAGACAGCACCAGGAAGCCTCAGCATCCTGATGGTAGGAAGTGTCTGTCCTACTGAAACAGGCAGTTTATCCAGAGTGTTTCCAGACCATACCTGCTAATCCGATGGACAAGGAGTGACAAATAATACTTCAAAAACTTACAGCAAAATAGGTGATGCACATCCACGGAAAGGATTTAAAAGAAGCCTGCCTGATCTGAGAAATAAACCTGCTGTGCATTCCAGCCTGGCTGAGGGTCTTGAGTTTGACTGTTGGGATGATGAAAGCATTTGAGATTCCACTGCAATATGGAGGGAGTTTTGTAAACTTAGGAAAATCTGTTTGAGTCTAAATTAACTGTGGTGGTTCCTTAACCAGCCTAAGAGAAAACGTGCTAACATTCCAGTAAGAGAGACACTCTGTCAACTTGCTTGTTTTCTGGTGGGTGTTTTAAAAAAATTTAGCACTTGGTTCTGTATTTGCAAACTTAAACAGCAAATTGTTTATTAAGGGTGAGAAGATTGTTTTAGATCCTTGAAAGCATATCCAGCTTTTTTAGGTGGTTATGAAGGTAAAATCTTATTGTCTGGGGAAATGACTTGTGCACAGTGATTTCTTTTATTGCTCTGCTGAATGTGAAGGCTTTGCTCAGTTTAATAAATCCTACTGTATCTCTCAGTCTGTGTAGGCTGATATAAATATCTCCAGTTATGTCATATTACCACCTTTGTACAACTAATGTTACGTTCCTGATGACTGGTGGCTGATAAATGCAAAACCTCATTTGGTTTGTGAGTGATTGAACGCTAAGACTGTTTAGATTTCTTAATATACTTGTATTAGCATGAATAAGTAATGAGCGTGCCAGGCTTTTTTGAATATTTGATTGTATCTTTATAATGGATTTGTGTCTCTCTCTTTGTGCTAATGTCATTGTAACTTTGTTGGTGTCATAACTCCAAACCTTAGCAATCGATCTTTATCAGAGTATCTTAAATCAATTACCCTCTCATGGCCAAATTACTGTGTCATAATACTTTATTTTTTTTTTTTTTAATAAAAGTATTCTGCATATTGCATTTAGGATACAAATAGGTACTAATTCTCTCTGTAGTATATTTCTCATTTCCTCATTGTGGCGTCAGAGTATTGATCAGTGATTTTTGCTGTACTGTCTCTGTAAGCATACACATACTCATACATGAAACATTACTTCTGCTGTTTATTAATAGACTAGCTGACCCTTAATACTCAAATCCAGACATCTTTCATGTGCCCTGGGCTTCTGCTACTTCTAAAAAGCAAGCCCTAGTGTTTACAGTTATCCATCATTTTGGAGAGCACTTATTAAAGTGAAAATACTTGTTTCTCAGAGGCTTCTGGTTATTCTAGTACCCTAAAAAAAAATACGTACCCACAGGACCATAGATTTTCTTTCATCATCCTGTCTCATGTTTACTGACTCTGCCATTTAACAAGTGGAGGAATTGAAAGAAAAGTGGCTGTTTTCTTAGTAGCTTCTTGGTGGTTCCCAACTATACGTAGCTTTTTCTGATACTGGCATGGACTGGGAGTGCAGTGTTCTGTCTCAGCACTTCTACATAGATGCTTTTTTTTGTTGTTATAGGGTGCCAAGCTTACCCCAGTCACCCCCAAAGCAATGTTTTTGACTGTGGATATTTCAAAAGCTGTTAAGTGGACTTCAGTTCATAGCAGGCTTAACTGCTGCTTCATGGCAGATGTTGGACGACTCGTTCTTGAAATGCATAGTGGAAATCTGCTGTGTAGTGCTAGATTCCATGCTTTTGACTGCCTTGCTATAGCATAGTACAGCTGAAACACTGACTAAGTTGCTGTGTTTCATTACCTGCTTTTATCAGAGGAACCAGTACAAGTTGGAATATAGGAATACCAAAGGTGGATCCACCCTTTCCCTTGAAAATCAGATAAAATTTTAAAAGCTATGTGACTAATAGTAATGTAAACCAAAACTCCATAACAAGGCACAAACAGAATTGATGAATGAGGAGTAAAAAAGCCCCACAAAATGGGATTGAAATTACTGCTGCCTGCCAGACACTGGAAAAGAGGCGGGTCCTATTCTCCTGTTTTGATTTTCAGTCCATCGGCTTAGTGGCTTAAAACTAAACGTCACACAGTCCTCCCTGACTGCTAGAAAATTTCTTTCCATATCAGCTCCAAGGCTTGGATCTGCTTCATGCTCCTGACAGACCCCTTCTTCTCTCCGGAAACTTCCAGTCTGGCTTCTCCTCCAAACTGTGCCCCTGCTGTCCCATGTGTCCTGCTCTACCCATTGCTCCCAGGGCCCTGCTGAGCTAAATGCTCAGTCACTTCAAGAGCAGGCACAAAGTTCCTCTCCTGCTTCTGCACGGAGTTCAATCTGATCACAGTACAGTTCTCAAAACAACATAATCACATAGCATTCCACTTTGCTGCCCATCCACAGAACGTCACAACATACTATTTCCAGTCCTTTGATGGTAAACAGTGAAGAAATCCATCAGATTCTTTTCTTTGTCACAAACTGTCTCACTGAAGGATGGGTAGAGCCTCTTGGTCCACTTTGTGTCTGGAAAAGTAGGTCATGGTATGTTAATAATGGTGAATTTTATGGGTTTTTTTAAAATAATGTAATAGAGGAGAATGTTGTGATTAACAAAGGAGAACCTGAGCAAATGGCCTTCATGCCCCAAAGTATTGTCCATCTGCACTGAACGGAGTCAAACTGCTTCTTGTGGTCCTTGCTTTTCTTCTAGCTTCTTGTATTTTAGAAAGAAGTTACTGAAAGTACTTGCCAGGAGAAGTCCATGTAGGTCATAGAATCATAGGACAGTTTTGGCTGGAAGAGACCTTCAAGATCATCAAGTCCAAACTTACTCCTAGCCCTATCAAAAACCACCAAACCGTGTCCCTCAGCACAAAATCTACACAGCTCTTAAATACCTCCAGGTATGGTGACTCCACCACCTCCCTGGGCAGTGCATTCCAATGCCTGACAACCCTTTCTGGAAAGAAATTCTTCCTGATATCCACCCTGAACCTCCCCTGGGTCAACTTCAGGCCATTTCCTCTTGTTCTGTCCCTTGTCCCCAGGGAGAACAGACCAACTCCCACCTCGCTACAACTTCCCCTCAGGTAGTTGTAGTTCAGGTAGGTCTGTCTCTGTTTTCCTGCAGCATTGAAACACATGCTCTCAAGGTGTGTCAAGATAAGCCTACAGTAGTGTTGCAGAAAGCAGTAATGAAGACATCTGGAAACACCTCTGATTTTTACAGGCTCATCAGTGATTAGTCCAAAGGTGATGCTTTGTGAACCTTCCTTATCTGTTTTTTTGAAGCTCCCCACCTTCTCTTTGGTGAGCAGTCTCCATTCCCCAGTCCCAGTCACACCATCTGCGTTCTCACGCACACACCGTTTATTCGGCCGCGTTTCCTGACAATCTTTGTTCTGTGTGATTACATCCCACCTTTCAGATATAACCAGCATCCAGCCCAGATCAGCAACAGCTCGCATACTTTTATGTATCTCATCGTGGTAGAACAAGCCATACATTTTGTATTTTAGTAGACTTATGTGGGAGAATCAGAAGGGTCACATCTCCCTCTGGGTTTTCACAGAAGAAAACCAACGCGGTATAGTTCGTATTGATGCCAAGTACATAATCATATTTTCCTCCTACTTAGGGAACTTTAGCCTTGGAATTTTATGTTAGATGAGCAGATGCATTAGATGGGATGTTTTCCAGATTCCTTTTCAAAAGTCTGAGTCACTCAGCGTTTGCCATGCAAAGTCCTTTACTCTGTGATGATGTCTGTAGACCGCTTGAATGTGCAACAGGAAACGTGCTGAATGAATTACTAGCTTGAACAGATTTTTTTTACTAAAGTTTGTCATTCAGGTTACAAAATGACGTCAGTGTCAAAAAAAATTTATAAATTCTATATTTGGACCTGTTTTTGAAAAAAAAGCCTGGCATTTTTGCTTCATGCACAACCATGACCTACATGATGGCATCATGCAGACCAGCTTTGGTAATTTGAACATACTCATTTGAAAGTGTGATAAATAAGATGGAACTAGTGGACAGTTTCAGAAAATACCTCACTGGATAAAATTTCATGACCACTACCACTTTTCTGCAACATTCTTAACGTTACATACTATGTAAGAAGTCATCACTGGCTGTTGGTCAGCTATGCATGGTTATCTCACAGGTCCTCATCTTTGAGGACATGTGCTGCAAGTAATATTAAGAGATTTACTTTTGGTGCTTGACTCTTGGTACTTACTCCATTTTACCATGTAAATACCTTCGTCTTCATGATGATTTTACTGATGCTTATTTTTACCTCATATCCTATGGATTCTCTGAAGATTTCAGTTAAGTTCTGTTTGGTGAAGACTGTCTGGTCTGATTACTTTCCAGAAAGAACTTCAGAACATTTTGTACGAGCGTGGGTTTGGAGAACTGTGTGTGTACAAATTTTGGGAACAAAAATTACTCCAAATAGCGCATGGCTGAAAACGTCACGATAAGCATGTAGCTCACAAGAAAACTTTTGAAATCAAGTTATTTACTGCTTTGTCCATATACACATAACTCTCCTTCCACATCTGCTTCGTGTTTTTGTATTTTGTCAGCACTTTGAGCCGTAATTCCAGTTGTGGGTTTATTAAGTGAGCTAGAAATAGATTGCAGTAGGTGCAGGTGAAAGCAGCATCTGGCTTGCTAACTTGATCATTGTCAGAGAGTAAGGAGAGCTTTAGTCTCTGATGTAATGTTATGCCTCTTGTCTTCCTAAAATAAGAAAAAATAAAAAGAAAGGATGGATTTTCTTCGGGGTGCTTTGTCTATGAAAGGGCTTTATATAGAAGGGGCTTTTATAGGAGGGATAAACCCATACAGATCTTCCGTTTGAGCAGCATCTTAAACATTAACAACTAAAAGATACGATCTTTTGTAACAGGAAAATTCCGAATTCCTTACCAAGTGGATAGTGTTTCATTCATGCTGTTTCAATACTTTTTTAAATGCAAGACTCAAAGGGGCATTTTTAAAGAGCAGGCTTGACAATATTCCTTTTTACTTAAGTGGTGCAAGTAAACTTCTTAATGAGCCTCTCTAGGCTTGTTGTCTCCCAGATGTGGCTAGTCCTGGAAACTTGCATCGTTCCTATTTCAGAGCAGACATCTTCAGTGCCTCCTCGCCTGGTAAAACCAATCGCAGTGTCTTTCATGGCAAGACCTCAGCTTGGCTCACAAAGGGGAAACCTCATGGAGTTCTGGGGAGAAAGCTCATTCTTTTTGAAGGTTTCTCTTCTGTAGTGTTTGGTATTATTCTGCTTGATATCTGGTGAGGAGAAAGGCTACCTGCTCTTTTAGAGAAGATGCCTTTTGAGGATGTGCCTTCTCTCGGGACACAAAACCACTCTATATGGCAGAGCTCCAGGCCTGCAAGACAACACCCAGCTGGCTGAGGGATTATAAACCTTGGAGTTGGGCGGTTCCAGATTCCTGGTTCTGCTGCAGCCCAGTCTGTGAGCTTTCATTTATTTCCCCAGCCCAGATATGAGCTGGAGATTATGTCCCAGAAATAATATGTGCTTTGTTGGCTACCTGTTAATAGTTTTTTAAACTAAATTGTTTTATGCCTGTATTGGACTTCTCTGAAAATTGTCATGACACCCCACCTCCCTGATTTAATTCAGGAGTATATTAAGTATGCTAAGTTTGAGAGTTAGTGTCTGTTTTCCCTAGGAGCTTATTGATTTATATATTGCCAACTTGTCTGGGTGAGCAAAGGACTTTTTTTTCCCTCATGTTCCTTCGCACAGTGGTTTCTCCTCTACATCTCCTGATTGAAAATTCCTTCTCGTTTTGATCACTGAAAGACCATTATTAGCTCTTCTTTCACTCTCATGTTATAAGAGCATTTTGGGGGAAGTTAATTAACAGTCTGTCCTCTTTCATATTCAGGGGTTTTTAAAATCTGTTTAGTTCTTGGGGAAAGCATATATTAAAATAGAATATTGCATGGAAAAGCCACCTACAGATATTACTTCTGAGATAAAAGACCTGATAAAGGCACCAGTGACTTTCTGTCTTTTTTGCTTAGGATGTATACTAGGCATTTCCATGGTGATTAGTGTTTTATAAATGCCAGAGATAAATGGTCACAAGAAACTGCTGCAAACAGCAATAAGTAAAGGCTTAAACAATTCTCTTCTACCAGCTTCTCCCTGCAAAACCACATCTTGTGGGCCTACCTGACTGATCTAAAAAGCTCATGTATAGATCTTATATTATCTTCTAGCCACCCTGCATGTCTGTATTTTCATTTTGTTTAAAAATATGTATCACCATGCAGTGGTTCAAATTATATCGATGTTATGATGTTGGCAGCCTCCGTTATCAAAATGTACTTGCCATTTGTGGGGAGAAGTCATAATAAGCCTGCAAGTAATGGAAATTATAAATGACACCTGCCAGTCACTGGAGCCCTGCCTGGAACACAGAGTCTGTCTCAGATCGAGTCATTTGATTGGCAGCTCATGATGCTCTCTATATGCCAGCTGGCAGGGTCCCAGTAAGAAGAAATCGTATGAAATTGGAATGATGATATTGTTGGCACCTGTCAAGTAAGGTAAAGTCTGTTTTATTGGAAGTCATCAACTACGGAAAATTGACCAAACCCCTTCCTGCATATCACACCTCAACATAATGTCTATAAATATTTGCAGGGTGGGTGTCAAATGGAAGGGGCCAGGCTCTTTGTTGTAGTGCCCAGCAACAGGACGAGGAATGAGGGGTATAAACTGGACCATAGAAGGTTCCACCTCAACATGAGAAGGAACTTCTTTGGTGTGAGGGTGACAGAGCCTGGAACAGGCTGACCAGAGAGGTTGTGGAGTCTCCTCCTCTGGTTGTCTGCAAAATCAGAATTGTCTTTCTAAAAGTCCAGCCCTTCCAGGATAGGATCACCACTGGCATCCTATTGCTGCTCTCACCCTGATGTGTGTGTGGGAACACTTTGGCAGCTATACGTATCTCTTACAAATGAAAAAAAATACTTGGAGTCCTCATGTTCTGCAGTCTAATTTTGTTCTGTGCAAAGTAGCAGTAGTAACATGAATATTTTACCAATTTCATCTTCTCTCTCTGCTGTGTTTAATTTTTTTTCCTTTTATTGTGGATACCATAGGCCGTAGAAGCGTGTTCAAAATGTCATGTTTCTGTGTGGTTTAATCTGTACCAGGTGGTTACTGGATTTGAATGCTGTAACAAAGCAATCTTTCTTAGTATTCTTCCTGATTATTACATGTTCGATGGGATCGCCTAAAACCTTATAAGCTTAAGGTTTTGAGGCAATAGTAAGGAAAATAAAAATTGCCTCATCCCTTTAGATGTCTGTGTGTTCTACATTAATTCATATAGTGGATTTTTTTATAGTAAAGTTTTCTTAAGATATGACAAGTGATTATTTCTTTAAGTATGTACTCTATCCATTATTAAATTGATTATTCAAATCTCATTTAAAGCAAGAGGCCAGATGGCAATATTCCAGTATTTGTTGCTACTAGCAACCACAAACCCCAAACTGAATGATTTTCCATTTTTCACTGTGGATGAAGGGATCTCTTCATTTTACATGCAATAAAAAGAAGCAACACCTAACCAATTACAAAACATGATTATTGTACCTGTGCTTTATAAAAAAAAATCATTCACTGACACTCTGTTATGCTTGTGGATGACCTCATGAAATAGGTGATCTATTTTTAGGTTTGCTAACTTTGTTACCAATTAGAATTGTTAGTTAGAATACTGTTGTCGTGAAAGGAAGGCACTTTTTGTTCTAACTGAATCTTCAGTTGTCAAGACTGCAACTGTTCTAAGAAAGTAGAAGAATAAAAAATAAAATTAATAAAGGCTCAGATCCTAATTTACCTGAAGGCTGATAACTGTGACTCAGGTAAAATCTCTTGAGAGTAAACTTGAAGGTGATACAATAATGTCACTTGAAAAATGACAACTGGGTGCTTAATGTCTCTTCAGATCGGTCTATGGTTTAAAAAATAGGGACTGAACCAGTGTCTAGGATTTACTCAAAGTCTCACCTTTTAGCACTTAGGAGTCCCACAATTGACCATTTCAGTTAATTAGCCAAAAAATGTCAGTAAGGCAAGGGTTTCTTAATGATGACTTGTTGTGTAACTGTAAAAAGGGATGTCAGTATAGCTCATTAATTGGTGTTGGACAAGAGATAGTAACAATAATAAAGACAAAAAGGCAGGAGTAACTTCATTTTCATATAAGGGCCTGTTTTGCATTGAGCTTATTTTTTCACATGTGTAATTTTAAGTATCTACATGTTTGTGTTTCCTAACTCTGTGTGTGTATTTGAAAGCTAGCTGTTTTAATGCTACTTGACGGAAACTTTATTTTGGCTCCCTGAAATCAGTAGTAAAATTCATACTAGCTGTAGTGCATACCACTGGTTCCTTTGTTGCAATGATATTTCTGGTGAATGACCTGCATTTCTGCATAAAAGATCTGCCAGAAAGATCTAAAAGCTTGTAGTCAAGAGGCTAACACAAGAAATGCGACAGGATAAGCAAATATGAAAGCCCCCTGTTGTTATTTATTTAATTTAAAAAGAGATTTCACTAAATTAAAAACTCTCATGGCTAACTTTTGAAATAAAATGTTTGGTTAAGAGTAAACTGGCTCAGCTCCATAATCCAGAGACTATTTACACCCTGGCAATTACACGAAACAAATATTAGCTTATAAATGCTGTGATGGTAAAATGTGCTAGCATACATGTTAAGTTTTTAATCAAACATTGCAAAAATTCATTAATCAGTATTTCATAGTTCATTACAGTCTGACTAATTTTGAAATCCTTCATGTAAATTGATTAAATGTCTTCAGTATTCAGATAAATGGGCTTTTGTTTTAAGCAACCTTTACTGTGAAGTCCATATTTCTCTGGGATTGAGTTCTGGTAACATTTGACTGTCATGTCTGACATACTAGCCAGTTGCCATTTCACCCCTCCTTCCCCTCTTCTCTGATCCAAATATCTAATTGACCAATCCTGAGAAAAATATTCTTAAATCTTCTTGAGACGTAACAGGTCATAGTTAGAAAGTGCTCCATCATCTACTATCATCATTCAGGAAAGCTTAAGTTTTTTCTTTTTTTGTGTGTGTGTAATGCAACTCTTGCTTAAAGTGTTTAAAGCAATTGCTTTGCTGTATAAATAACAGAACTTATAGCAGTTACTCTATATGGCAAACAAAGAATAGTTTCTTATAGTCATGTGCAAAATAAATTCTTGTGAAAGCATAGTGCTGGCTGGAAAAGTAATGACCATATTCTCATTGACTTTAGTGGGCAATTTAAAATGTCTACTGTGGTTTGGTTTTTTTTTCCTTTTTTTTTACTGTGAATTGTAAACTGTCTTTCAGAAGCTTTCGCCTCAGTTTGATTATTTCAGAGCTCGTACAACATAAATGTAAGGGCCTAAGGATGGCCAGCATATATTAAGTTCTCAAGTTAAAATGACCGACGGAAGATTGTCGGTCATTCTGATGACCCTTGTGGATTCTTCTGTGTACCCAGGAAAAAGGATTTATTCTGTATCTCCTCTCAGGTATTTTGTAAAAATCCTGGTATACTCTTGATATCCTGATAATGTTGTCTGTGCTGAGATCTCCAGAATTCCTTGGAGGGTGCCCTTTTTTCATCTGCATGCTCTGCCTTGAGTGTTTTCTGATGTTGTAGAAAGGAGATGTTGGGTTGCGATGCTTTCCTCTCCTTCCAATTTGGTAAACAAACTAGATCATCTGCAGAGGAGGTAAATTATTTTGCTTAATTTTTACTGCCAGTGCTGCAGTGTGCCTTTTTCACCCCTTGACAAATTCTCGGAGTCCAGGTTTCTTCTTGCCTGTGTGCTTCCCTTTACTTCTGTGCTCCAGAAACATGATCTTTCAGAATATACATTCAGAAAACAAGGGAATTGACTCTGCTGTTAGCTCCATGGTCAGCCCTGAGATGCATGCAAGTCCTAAGATACAATTACAGCAGCATTAGTAAAGGCAGAGCTGCATCTGCCCTAACTAATGCTTTTTTTAAAAAATTATTTATTTATTTATTTATTTATTTTATTAGCAGTTCAGTAGCAGCAACTGTATCTGTAAGAATAAGAGGCAAAGCCAACTTTAACCAAAGATAACTGCCTGCTTTGGAAGAATGCGCGTGCTGTTTTAATTTGATATTTAAAAAGAAATACGAGGATTCCAGAAGGTGTAGAGTGATCTAAAAAAGCAGAGAACGTCATGAAGACTGAACCCCAAGAAAAATCTATCAGACAGTAACGCAGTAAAACTAGTAGACAGTAACATCTTAGAGTTGTTGCCTTTGTTTTTCATCATTTAGGAGTTGATTTGCAAGCCATGACATCTAGTAGTGAAACTTGCTCCTTCTAATGACCAGTGAGAGGTTTGGGTTTTTTGAAAACTGGCCATGTCCAAACTGATACCAGAGAGCTGTGTCAGATCAGTGCTGTTGTCTTCAAATATTGATGGGTGTTTAGTCTTACATGTTCTTTTTCACAGTTTGTACTGGATCGCATACCATGTAGAAGTAGAATATTAATTTTCTTGCTATTTTTTGCTAGGTCAGCGTGATTAAGCACTTGAGTGCACTTTTGACCAAAGGTTTGAAAATCTTCACGTGAAGTTCTCACATCTTCCTTCCCCTTTAGTTGGCACATTCCTCCCAATCCCCAGTTTGGATTGTGGCCTTTGCAGCCCTTTTGAAAGCCCACCAGGATGCCTGCCTGTGTTTTCAACCCTGTACCCCCAGCCCACTGAGGAAATGCTTTCAGGGATGTGCTTCATTTCTCGTTTATCTTGTATTCTTCCCTTGTTTTAATACTTCCCAGGTTTTCTTCATCTATTGAAAGACTTTCAGTTTTGAGATACAATCATGAACTTTTTTTGGATTTTAGAGCAATGACTTTTTAGTGTGACTCAAACCCCTATACTGTAGGTTACTGAATTACAGTAGGAAATCTGTCAGACACTTTCAGCACTCCAAAAGACTCGTATTTTATTGTTTAGCAGAGCCTTTTTGAGATAGAATGCTACCAGCTCCTTCCTGTATGTTGAGTGTGAACAGCCTAGGTTGTTTCTTGGGACCTCTGCTGTAATGACCGTTGGACAAAGCCGAGTTGATGGAGGAGTTTTGTACCTGCTTTCCTCCTAATCACTATTAAAAATACATTTAATTCAACTGAAGGGAGCTGTGAGGAGTTCCAAGGGGTTTTTATGGCAAGCCTTAACCAAGCTATTTAAATGAGACTCTCAAAAGTATTAGGCCCTTAACTGTAATCCCTTGGAATGTCTGGACTCGGATGCTCAGTCTTGTCCCGTGCTGGAATTTAGGGCACAGCTGATACCAAGAGCTGTCAGAAAGTTCATTGGCATTTTGACACAACTAATTTTCAGGGACAGAAAGGAATTCTCCTTTTCAAACTTCTTCTCCTGTGGACTCTTTGATGTCAGGAGTAAAATTTCATCTCTTATCTTTCTTGTCAGTCTAGAAGGAAAAAAGAGAAAGACTAGAAAAGGACTGTTTCAAGTACACTGTTTGACACTTTACAGATTCCAAATTGCATTTAGTTCTGAAATCTTATTCCTAGGAAACAGTTTATTTAGCAAAAGAATAAATCTTTCCAAAAACAATTACACATGGTACTTCTGTGCCTATCTCTGTGGTTTCTGAACTAAATTCTTCTGTAAGGTTTGTGAATTTTAATTCCACTGGTTATACTTTTTGGGGTTTTTTTGTTTAATTTAAGCAGCAGCCTGATAGCTAAGTGCGCAATAGTCCTGAAAGGCAAAGGGGTCCAGGAAGGCTGGGCAATCTTTGAGAAGGAAATCTTACAGGCCCAGGAGAAGGCTATCCCCATGTGTCCTAAGATTAAAAGGTGGGGAAAATGGCCAGCCTAGTTGAACCAGGGAGCTTTTGGTGGGACTTAGGAAGAAAAGAAGGGTTTAACACCTTTGGAAGAAGGGCCAGGCAACTCAGGAGGAGTACAAAGACCATGTCAGATTATACAGAGAGGAAATTAGGAAGGCAAAAGCCCAGCTGGAACTAAACTTGGCCACTGATATAAAGGACAATAAAAAAAGCTTCTACAAGTATATTAACAATAAAAAGAGTACAAGGGAGAATCTCCATCCCTTACTGGATGCAGGGAGGAACATTGCAACCAATGATGAGGAAAAGGCTGAGTAGCTTAATGTTGTCTTTGCCTCTGTCTTTAGTAGACAGACCAACTGTTCCCATGGTGTTCAGCCTCCTGAGCTTGAAGATAAGGATGGTGAACAGTGCAACCCCCCCTTAATCCAGGAAGAGATAGTTAATGATCTGCTTCTGCACATTGATACTCAGGAGTCTATGGGGCCAGATGGCATTCACCCAAGAGTACTTAGGGAGCTGTCAGGAGAGCTCACCAAGCCTCTCTGCGTCATTTTTCAGAAATCCTGGTCAACAGGAGAGGTACCAGATGATTGGAGGGTGGCTGATTTGACATCTATCTATAAGAAGGGACGGAAGGAGGATTGGGGAACTAAAGGCCTGTCAGCCTGACTTCAATACCTGGAAAGATCATGGAGAGGATTATCATGAGTGAGCTCTCATGGCAATTGCAGGGAAGCCAAGGGATCAGGGCCAGCCAGCATGGGTTTATGAAAGGGACATCTTGTTTGACAAACCTGATCTCTTTCTCTGACCACGTGACCCGCCTTTTGTATGGGGGGAAGCCTGTGGATGTTATCTACTTGGACTTTAGTAAGGCCTTTGGCACAGTTTCCCCTCAGCATTCTGGAGAAACTGGCGACTCGCTGTATAGACAAGTGTACTCTTCACTGGGTTAAAAACTGGCTGTCTGGCCATTCCCAGAGAGTTGTGATTAATGGGGTGAAATCCAGCTGGCTGCTGGTCACCAGTGGTGTTCCTCAGGGATCAGTTTTGGGGCCCGTCTTGTTTGGCATCTTTATTGATGACTTGGATGTTGGGATTGAGAGCACCCTCAGTAAGTTTGCAGACGACACCAAATTGTGTGGGACTGTTGATCTGCTTGAGGGGAGGATGGCTCTTCAGAGGGACTTGGAAAGGTTGGATTGATGGGCCAAGGCCAATTGTATGAGGTACAACAAGGCCAAGTGCCGGATCCTGCATTTCGGTCACAACAACCCCCAGCAGTGCTACAGGCTTGGGGATGGAGTGGCTGGAAAGCTGCCCAGCAGAAAAGGACGTGGGGCTGCTGGCAGACAGCCAGCTGAACATGAGCCAGCAGTGTGCCCAGGTGGACAAGAAGACCAATGGCATCCTGGCTTGTATAAAAAATAGCGTGGCCAACAGGAGAAAGGAAGTTATTGTGCCCTTGTACTCAGCCCTTGTGAGGCCTCATCTAGAGTACTGTGTTCAGTTCTGGGCCCCTCATTATAGGAAAGATATTGAGGTGCTGGAACGTGTCCAGAGGAGAACTACCAAGCTCGTGAGGGGCTTAGAGAACAAGTTGTATGAGGAGAGGCTGAGAGAGCTGGGCATGTTTAGTTTGGAGAAGAGGAGGCTGAGGGGGGACCTCATTGCCCTCTACAACTACCTGAAAGGAGGTTTTAGAGAGGGGGGTGTTGGCCTCTTCTCCTTAGTTACTAATTACAGAACCAGGGGAAATGGCCTGAAGTTGCAGCAAGGGAGGTTTAGGTTGGATATTAGGAAGAAATTCTTTACAGAGAGAGTGGTGAGGCACTGGAGCAGCCTGCCCAGGGAAGTGCTTGAGTCACCATCCCTGAAGGGTTTTAAGAAACAAGCTGACATGGTACTTCATGACATGCTCTAGGGGCAGGCATGTAGGGGGCTTGGGTGGTGGTTTCTGGGTTTGTGGGGGTTTTTTTTTGTTTGGTTTGTTTTGTGGGGTTTTTTTTTGTGTGTAGTTTTTCTTTTTGTTGTTTCCTTTTAGTGGTCAGGTATTTAGGTGTTCTTTGCTCTTGTAGGTATGGTTGGACTCAGTGATCTAGGAGGTCCTTTCCAACCACAATTATTCTGTGATTCTGTGTTCCAGCTTTGATTCCTTTAGTAATTTCATAGCAGGTGCCTTCAGTACTTAGTACAAGGTGAGCAGAACACAGAGAATATGCCTTCTAGTTACCCAGGGCAGATACCAGTACGTGAAAGAAGAAAAAATATTGAAGCAATATGACCTTTTACCTAGCTTCTATGAACATAAAGTTTTGAAACAATTTATCCCTCACTTCAGTAATATTTGTGTCCTTCATAAATCATATTTACATGTATTTTATGGGAAAAATAGCTCCTCTTACTGCTGCTGTAATAAGAGAGTCTTCTCAAATCTGCTCCCTAATAAATTAAAAGTAGCTGGCCACATCTATTCTGAAAGACACAAATGGGAATTAAGTGCCCATCTCCCATTAACTTTTGATGGTGCCTGAGAAAATCTGGCAGAAGATTTTTCACAGATTACCTCCAAAAGCAGCCTCTGGCAGTTTACTTTGATTTTAGGAGCAAGAAACTTGCTGTGTTACACTCTGCTTTTTGTCTCAGGCAGGATCAGTTTGGTACTGTGCTCATGCTTTACACTGTCTTTAAAAAAGATTGATTTATTTTTCCTTGGAAATGCCAACAGTCAAAGTCTGAGGGTGCTGTACTTTTAGCAATACTGGCTAATCTATCAGTTACTGCATTTTCTTTGACTGTAAATACGCTGTTTCAGATTATGATAGTGTTGCTTTCATTATTTTTTGTTATGTTATTGTTCCTTTCCAGTGCATTTTCAAGTTGTGTTTAGGAACATATTCCATGGCCAGCATCTCCTATAAGAGCAAGATGGAGAAATCAGTCTTGGGGAAGGGGAAGGAACAGGACGGGGCAATGCTAATGCTTAAAAGTGATCTAGCATGAAATGAATCCCCTCTTTCTTACCTGGCTTCTAAGGGAGCCAGGGAATATTATCAATAAGATGGGAGGAGCTTATTGCAAAGATATTGCAGATATCTTTAGGATATTGCAAAGAGAGGATGGAAAAGTACAAGAGCAGAGACACTCATGTTCTGGACTAGATACGACTAAACTTGACTCCATAAGCTCAAAATGCTTTCAATTTTATTTTCATTCTCTCTGCATCAAGTGAATTCTTAAACCTTAATGATGGCAGCAGCTGCTGGAAGCATGGCCACAGTAGAAATAAGATTGCTCTAGTTCTGAAGACAACAACCTAAAAATGAGCAACTGTGGTCTAAACAACCTACAGACATGGGGAGTAAAATATTCCAAATGGCCTAATTAAGTCTGTTGTGCAGCTGAATCATTGATCCAAAGGTTAGTGTCTAAAAGCGGGTAAGTTGGTGGAAATTTAGCCTGGATTAAAAATTATGAAGTAAAATTAAAAGAAAAAAACGGGGGGTGGAGATTTGTCTATAATTAAGTTTTCTCCATGTGTGCTGGATTTTTTTTCCTCCTTTCATCAGACTTTAAATTTATTAAACTGAAAGTCACTTAAATCTGTCCTCTGGTGCAGTACCCAGAAGTTCAATGTGAGTTAATTTCCTTTGGAAATTAAAGTAAACTATAGGGAGTTTGCCAAATAAAACCAAGATAAACTTGATGATCCGATGGCAATTTAAGTACTTTTTGTTCTTGTTTACCCTGGCAAATTTGATCTGGATTAGCCAAGAGGAGCTACAGATCTAACAGAACATTTGACAGAAAATGAAGGGAAAGTATCTTTATACTGAAACCATTTCTCACAACTGAAAAAAAAGGGTGCTTTCTGAAAACATTGTCCATACACTGATAATTATGTTAAAAGCTTTTGCTAGACTTTGAGTCTAAGCAGCTAACATTAGACAAGGGGTAGCTGTGCAAATCCAACTTGAGTTGCCATTATTAACCATTAATCTTAAAATAGATGAATCCATAGACACTGGAATGATACACTGATAATTTAATATAAATGTATTAGACTTGCTAATAATATTCTGCCAAGGACTGTTTTAAGCATCTGAAAAAAGCACAGACTAACTTACAGTAATAACATAATTTTAGGCAGTATCTTAGTTTGGGGAAATATGTTTTATGTTACAGATTTTCAAAAGTTAAAAATATTTTAAAATGTTCTCCTTATGCTTCTATTGTATTTTTATTTTATTGCTGGTGATTTCTACTTTTGACTAGCTAATGGGAATGTATTTTTTCTCTGTATTGCTATTACCTCTTCCTGCTACTTTCCAGGTCACTAATTTTTCTGCTTAGAGTTCATTCTGCTTAGACCGATATGCTGTCTTTTTTAATGAGGTTATTTCTGGGTTATTAGCCTTCCTGTTATATGATACCTTATGTGAAAGATCTAATTGATGTAAATCAAACATGGCTTGCAGAAGAAAATCAAAATAATCTTTCAGATATTTTGTAGGTTCATGTGTGTCTCAGAAATTTTGTATTTAAAGCCACATTTTAGACAAGAGGGTTATATATGTGGCTAATAACACAAATAAATCTTTTTTTTATTCATACATTAGCAGGTTCAAAGAAGTGGAAATTGAAGAAATGCATTGGCATTTTGGTTTGCTGAATAAGCTTTAGACGGAAATTACTCTGAAAAGTATTTAGTGGGAGGGGTTTAATTGTACAGTTCAATAACCTCAGTAACATTTTTTTTTATTAAAGCATTCTTACATAAGCCGTTAAGCTTTACGTTAATTTTTACTGTTATTTTCTGGTTATACTTAATAACAGCAATACAACTAAGACCGTGATGTACCTTGTTAACACTTTTAAACAGATTACAAGTATTCTGCCTTTTTAGAATTATTTTTGTTGCAAATATTGCAGTCAAAAGGAGGGTATTGTTATGTTACCCATATTAAAAGCGGGTTGTTTCCCAGGCATTTCACTTGTGGTAATCGGTAGTGTCAAAGGGATTTGTGTGACTTTTTAATTATTTATTTTTTAAAAAAATATACATTATAATTGTATAGGAAAATAAAATGTGATTATTTTATTTTATACTATTATTAATTTTTTTTTCCACATTGGCTTTCCCCTCCTTCGAGGTCTGACTTTTTTTTACCTCAACTGAAATGTTCTAGTTTAAAGACATGAGTGACCTTTATGTATAGCAATTTATATTCTTCTATATCCCCTGTGCAAGTTGTACATAATATATACCCACAAAAGATGTGTCGTTTCTTGAGAAAACAGCTGGCACAGTACACCCTGATTTACCTAGCTGAGTATTTAGATATGTAGTACATTGAAATTTAAAGTGTTGCATTACATTGGAATTTGAAGTGCTGCATTGCATTGGAATTTAAAGTGCTGCATTGCATTGGAATTTAAAGTGTTGCATTGCATTGAAATTTAAAGTGCTGCATTGCATTGGAATTTAAAGTGTTGCATTGGAATTTGAAGTTGCATTGAATTGGATTTTAAATTTTTTTTTATTATTATTTTGTTATTTTGCTTCTGTTTTAGTTTTGGAGTATATAGCAATGTCAACGTCTTCTCCCACACCTTAGTTCTGTTTAACACATATACAAAATTGTTTTTCCTGCAGAAAACTGTGACAAAATCGTATTTTGATCTTCTTTACAGATCTCTAATGAAAGTCTGTCTGTATTAAAAAAAGCCTTTCAAGCTAACGAGATGCATTTTGTTTTGCATTTACTCAGAACTACAAAGTTATCCATTAGTATTCCTGAATCACTGGAAATATTTTATTTCCCAAGAACTTGAGAAAATTCCTGAGTTTGAGAGATGCGAACTTAAAATGTTGGAATGTTTGCTAAATCTTTTGAGCACGCTGCATGTCAATGAAGTGTTTTGTGGGAACCTGAGCAGGCTCAGACTGAGCAGCATGTCCTGGAAATCAAGGAAACATATTTATCTATAGAAAAGATGTTTGCAAAACTTCCCAGTGATAAACAGTGGTTTGTATGAGAAATTATAGAGGATAAAAATATACATCACAGAAAATAACATCGGGCTAAGCAACAACTTAGGGGCTTTTTAATCTTGCTGCCAGTGAATACAGAAGAAATCACAACATTTCAAGCAAAGACATTTCCCTGTTGAAGGTGAGCTAGTCATTGTTAAATGAAAGAACAAAGATGATAATGAGAGGTAATTTCAGAGAAGCTAGAATTTTGTGGTCATCAAAGCCAGGTGTGAATTTTGGCAAGTAAAGTTAGATGTGCCAGGTTTTAATCTGGTGACTTCTAGTGCACCATCCTGACATTACAGGTTTAAATTATTGTCTCACTGACACAATTTTCCCAAAAGTAGTTGTGTGGTTAGTGTTATTTAAGACCTTTAATGTGAACTAAGGACCTCAAAGGACATAACGCAAGACTTAAGCAAACTGAGTTTAAGAATCAGCTAGAAAATTGTAATTTATTTCTTTATCAAAAACATCTTGAGAAAACTCTTGGAGAGTGGCATTGCCTGACGTAGCAAAGACAGGTGTATTTCTGTTTATAAAGCTTTGTTTCCTCCACTGGGTGAAGGTAAATGAACTTGTGGATTTTGTAGAAGGTTCTTCCTTCAGCTGCTTGCTGCTAGATGATGCACCAGTACTGTGGTTGCCAGAAGGTCCCCTACAGAGTGCCTTCATATCAGTACCAATGTTGCCTGTTACATGTGCAGCAACTGCCATGAAATACCCTTCTAGCAGAGTCACCTTCTTCAGCAGTTATAGAGATGCATCTTTATAAAATCTGGACCATCACTGTAATCTTCTACCCTCAAGCCTTTATTTTCCTGGACACCCAGGATAGTGAGCTGAGCCTTGCCAGGATCCTTGCTGGGAGTCATTGGTTTAGTCTTCCTGATTAATGTGAGTGTGAAATTGTTCTGCAGGTTACAAGAGAAGTGACTGAAACCACTTTTGTTTCCCATTCCTAGCTAGCTAGAGCTCACCATTTTGGAAATGGAGCTCTGCTACATGGTTCTAACCAATGAACTGCTGAACAGCACAGTCAGAGAGCTGAACAGCAGCCCAGGATTAGTTCTGGGGTTGGGAGACAAATGCAGCTGCAAGGCATCAAAAAGCAAAACCCTTGTAGGACACGCTGTGTCTGGGTGTGCTTTTCCTAAACCTTCAGCTTGCCTGTGCAATATAAGGAAGTAAATCCTTTTTCTTCTGCGTTAGTCTTTGTCTTTTACTGCCCACAGCAGCTGGGTTCTTTTTAGCTGTGGGCTGCTTACCCACAGCAAGTAACTGAGATGTAGGATTGTCTGAAAATAGCTGCTTTGTCCAGCTCTGTTAATCCTAAAGACGATATATTATTGAAGGCTGAACCTTCAAAACTGATCATGTAGCAATTTTTGGCTTAGTTTTAAACCTACAACAAAGCTATTCTGTTCCATTGATATTCTAGTTGTGATTATGTGCAAACGCAGATTTTCAGATGAGCAGAGGATTTGTGAGACTCAGACAGTTAGGGTTTGAATTTTCCAGCAGAATAGGTGTGATAATTCAAGAAATCTGACAGTCGTGTTTCACCTGCTGGTAGAAACACTTTTGGCTTTGAGTGATTTAAGTTTCAAATGAAGTTCTGGACATTTGGAAGGAATCCTCTATTTCAGTTCTGCTTCTATTCCTCTCAAGGAAATACTTATCTTCAAATTCGAGGTGTGGGCATGTTTATGAGCTCTTTAAAATGTGAAAGTATTGGTGCAAATGTCTCAAGTCTTCACCAGTGAATCTTGTTTTGTATGGACACAAAGGAAAGAAAGTTGTTCCCCAGATGTATGGAAGTGCTTTAACACTGTTTTTTTCAGGTGTGTGAAAGGGCTGGCACTTATTTCCAGATCTAGATCATAATCTAATAAACCTTTAATCCAGAAGAGTCTTTAAACCACTCTTTCTAAGTAGTTTAAGCTGTTGTACCTGCCTGCCTATAAAAGATGGGTGGTGTTACCATTCACCTGGGAATGATCTTCATTAATAAATTTGGATGTGCTTCCATTCACACTTCATCTGTGCTTGATACACAATTCTGCAGGTGCAGTCAAAGGCGAAATTGTGAGGAAGAGGAGGAGAAAAGTGCATCTAGCTTCACAGAGGATTTTTTTTTTCCCTTTGGTTTTCACCATTCTGACATAGCACTTCGTGCGATTGGTCGCTCTCGCTCCTGCAGCACCAAAACCAGTTTTTCAACAGGCTCTGTTAACATCACATATACATATCCTTTTTCCTCTGTCATAGTAATTAATTGCGAAAGAGATCATCTTGAACCCGAAAATGCCAACCATCGTTCAGAACTGGGATGTCTAGTTGTAGAGTAGGCATCTTTTTTTAAATTCATATTTTATGGGTATGTGAAATTCTTGGAATACTATCTCAGCACTTCTGTAATTTGTGTACAAGCAAAAAGAGATGGAAAGGCCTCATTTGCCTGTTAGTAATTAGAATGATAGAAATTCAAGAAGCATCATCTGTTGCTTGTCTGTTTAAAGTGAGATTTAGTAATCTGGAGCAGTACTGAAGATCAGATACCTCTCTTTTGTTCAGTCCTCTACTTACCAGAGACATCAACACTAAGATTTCATTTTCTGGTCCGTGAAATTAATAATTTGTGGTTACAGTGCCTTTAATTTCAGGAATGCCTATCCTTCTCCAGTTAAATAGCAGCTCAGTGCCAAAGTGTAGCTACTGGACCCCTCTCCTACTGTGTGTTGTGTTGTGCCTGTCCTGGCAACAGCCCCTATGGGAACCCACCTAGATAGGCAACACCACGAGTAAGGTGGAATGGTTCACAAGTTAGTTGTCTGACTTGAGTGTTGATCTGCCAGCTGGAACTATGTCAGTTTCCTGTGTGATAAGGACAACAAGCAAAGTCATTCTTCTTTTCCAGTGTGTTGAATTTCATAAAACCTGCAAGAACTGAAATAAGAAGGACTTCTCCTCTTCTGAAAACTTGGTTGAAATTGGCCAAAGGTTAAATGGTCAGTGGAATCTTAAAGATGGGCAGTGATGGCTGCCACAGCCTAGCTTTCTTAAGGAGCAAGGTTTAGGAACTAGTGAAGTATTCCTAACTTTAGAATAAAGAATTTCCACTACCCTCATATTACATATAAAAAGTGATTACTGCACCCCCCTGCCTACCCCAAATTCTGCTATGGAAGGGACAGATGAGCTATCTGATAAGCATGTTAAGTGCTCAGATGTTTTAGAATTTTAGAGTCACCAACCCAAGTTCATCTACAGATGATGAAGGCTCAAAATAATTATGACTGTCATGTGAAAGAAGATTCCACTTTCACTAAGTTTATATCTTTAATTATGAGAATTTTTTTTTTTTCTCAATATTTTCTGCTGCTTTCTATCAAGGAGATTGAATGGACCAAATTGCAGTGCGTGCACCATGAATGCTAACTAGTTCTTTCTCCACCTACCATTGGAATATTACGGATCAATTTAGCAAGTGTTAAACAGCAACCATTTTTCTTCCCCTTGCTCCTTTTTAAACCTTAGAAGATGCATTGTGATGTAGTCAGTTCAACATGCAGATGACCAATTTACAGTGTAATTCCTAAAACAGTGTGTTTCAAATTCATGCTACCTACAGCTCAACGGTGCTGAGCATTCCCAAATTCCTTTTCTTTACTTGCATGTATTCTGGCAGGAAACTTTCTTCTTTTTGGTTAACCTGTCTTTCGAAAATAATTAATTCGTATTCCGAACTTTCAAAAATATTTTAATTAAAAGTTAGATTTATGCTGAAAGGTTTTGTGGGACACAGAGTTTTCTTTCTGTTTTATACCGTGTATATATATATATACTTTTTCAGAAGGCTGCGGTAAATTCGCAGTCATGTAAGATGTTCTGCAACTCTCAGAGATATCCTGGGAAAGCCAATTCCACCTCCATTTTTTTCCAGATTAGATTGGTTTATAAGTAGATCTGGAATGTGAATTTCCTGCTCTGCTGTGGTCTTTTGTTAAGAGGCTATCTTTACATTATGATGAAACTTTTCTTTAAAAAACAAAATGCTTAATTTCATTAATCTGTTTAGCAATACCAATATAATGAGCCATAATATTGATTTTTTTGGAGCTTTTTTTTTACTGAAGATTTAAAGTCTCTATTTCTTTCCACAGAATTAAATGCTTCAAACTGATACTCAACCTCCTTACAGTCTCCTCTTTAATTTAGTTGTTATAATTAGGCATTAACTGGTGTCGGTGGTATAGCCAGTTACAAGCCATTCTGTTCTGCTTGTCTTGATTATCACAGTTTAGATGTAAAGTAAATTAGAATGAAAGACTATACAGTCCAATTACAGATAAAAGCAGCAAACTCTACTGCTGTAATTAGATGCCAGTACTATTTTTCTTAAATTTTCTATCTCTGAGGGCATTTCTTGTAGCTACTTTGCTGCAGCTAATGTGTAAAGATTTTATAAATGCCGTGTGTCTTTCTGGCATCATCTTTGCTCCTTAAACTTTAAGTGGCCTGCTCTGAGGTGCAGGATCTGTGGCTCTGTGTTCCTCGTCCACGCTACGTTTTTCTTTCAAGCTGAGGTAATATGCTGTTCATACTGTGAGCACGGAGACTTTAATAAGTGTGACTATGAAATAGTTAACCTCTGTATGTTCAAACCTTGCCAGTTGTAGCAGCGATGAGGTACCTGCTTTTTTGTCATAATGCACTACCACGCCACCCATTTCTCTTCTGTCACAACAGATGTAAGAGTGGGCGTGCTGAGAGGGTTCACTGTCTTCCACCCATGTGACTTCTTCACCAGAGGACACTTGCCTTCACAAATCTGCTCTGAATCCGAGTCTCTGGTGTACCTCATTGACAGGCACATTTTAAACAGCACCTCCCAGGATTATTCATTAAAAAGAGTCTCTGCTTCAAAGACTTCATGGGCTAAGGGGAAGACAAAGACACTCAGCAGGCAGTTGAATCAAGGTCATATAAAGTTTCCTGGCTCCCGGTCCAGTATCCTACAACCCAGCTCTTGTTATCTTCCTAAGAAATCTTTATGAACTGGCACAGAAGCATCCTTAAAAGAGGAAAAAACAATGTAGCTTGGATTGGCTTTGATGTGTTTTGCAGAAAAGGACCAAGTTCTTAATAAAGGGCAAAAAAGCTCTAGATCCAAATTCACTGAAACGTGATGAAACAAAGAACCATTTCATCCTCAGCAAGACAGTCACTGTAAATGTGACATTTTTGGTACTTTCACCAGGATGCAGCCAGTTGTGCTTAAGGCAGTTTGTAAAAGCAAGGGACACATTATGCCAGCAAAAAAAAAAACAAATTCTGCCATATTCCTTTAAATCCTTGAGGTCAAAAGAAAGTACATTTCCACTAACTTAGGAGAAGCCTGGTGTTTGCTCTAGCTGACCAAAAGCACCTGATGGTATAGTTTCTGTACTAAAAAAATTCACATGTTTAATTATGTGGTGGGAAAAACTTACTTTCAGCTAACATGTTGGTGGAACATAGAAAAACTGACTTCAACCACTTTGTTGTGGCAAAGTTATTTCAAGTCATTCCAATGCATGCTAAGTATTGCAATTAGTGAGTATTAGTATTATATGTCTTATGCTACGTTTGTTTATTATACGCTCGACATTTTACATGCTACAAAACCTGAAAATATTTGAATCAGAATAAGGTTACTGAAGAAATAATGTCTTCATGTGGTATTTTTTATTTTGTGGGGATAATATTTTACTGTAAAATACAATAGTCATTTTGCAACAATTACAATTATTATTTTTTTCCTTCCCAGTTGAAATAATTGAAATGGCAGTTATTGAGCAGTCTTCTAGCCCTTTAGCGAGTGGTGATACGTGTTATATGTTACTGAGTATCCAAAGTGTTATCAGAATAACACTGATACCAGAATAACTCTGATAATAAAATCATAAAATTTATACGTTATAAACTTTCAAATTAGTACAAATTCTTAGCAGTAGGGGATAGTGCCAGAAACGGTCTCCAGCAAGGAAAATGAGGAGCATATTGCTCATGATGTGTGAAACTTGCCTGACTAGAGTGCAGTCCAGCTTCTTGGGTTTTAGATTGCTCTTCAGTACTCTTTTAAAAGCTCTGGAACAGAGCTTGGGGATAAGGCTGGACTCTTACTGACTGAAACGAGTTTCAACAAGGCCAAAGGCCGGGTCCTGCATTTGGTCCACACCAACCCCCAGCAGCACTACAAGCTTGGAGGAGCTGCCGGGCAGAGAAGGACCTGGAGGTGTTGACCAACAGCCGGCTGAACATGAGCCAGCAGTATGCCTGGGTGGCCAAGAAGGCCAATGGCATCCTGGCCTGGATCAGGAATAGTGTGTCCAGCAGGAGCAGGGAGGTAATCATTCCTCTGGATTCGGCTTTGGTGAGGCCGCACCTCGAATACTGTGTCCAGTTTTGGGTCCCTCTCTCCACGAAGGATATTGAGGTGCTGGAGAGGGTCCAGAGGTGGGCTACAAAGCTAGTCAAGGGTTTGGAGCATGTGTCTGATGAGGAAAGGTTGAAGGATCTGGGGCTGTTTAGCCTTGAGAAGTCTGAGGGGAGACCTTGCCCTCTACAGCTACCTGAGGGTAAGTTGTAGCAAGGCTGGAGTTGGTCTGTTCTCCCTGGGGACAAGTGACAGAACAAGAGGAAATGGTCTGAAGTTGATCCGGGGGAGGTTCAGGCTGGATCTCAGGAAGAATTTCTTTGCAGAAAGGGTTGTCAGGGATTGGAATGGGCTGCCCAGGGAGGTGGTGGAGTCACCATCCCTGGAGGTGTTTGAGAGCCGAGTAGATGTTGTGCTTAGGGACATGGTTTAGTGGGTTTTGATAGGGCTGGGAGTAAGGTTGCACTTGATGATCCTGAAGGTCTCTTCCAGACAAAACTCTTCTGTGATTCTATGACAGCCACAATTCTTTCACTCCACTTGAATGACATACTTGAAACATCAAAGGCATCTATAATAAGAGCTCCACAATGGACTTGACACTGTCTGCAGAACTTGTATCTCTATAGAAACAGGAAATCTAAAGAAATTTTATGGGAGTATCATAATATTACAGACCATTATTGGGGTGATGTTATAGCTAGTAGTAAAAGAGATTTAAAAAACCCCCATACTTGTGTTATCGATGTTTCTCTCTAACCTGCTGTGTTTGAGTACCGTTTTAATGTACCAGTAAAGTGGGAAAGACTCATGTTGTTTGATTCTCTCGGGTAAAGTTAATTGCTAATTTAAATGAAAATGATACTTAAAAAAAACATTGAGTAAGTTTCATTTTTCAAAGCAATGGTAAAACTTCCTGTTTAACAAAAAATGTGTGTAAAATTATATATGTTGATTTAAGGAGATTCAGTTTTACTTGATTAATTTTCTAAAGATCATTTAAGGAGTAAGCAAAGCATATATTTTGTTGTGAAACTAAATTGGTCTGACCCCTTGCTAATTTTACCTACAATTAGTTTGGTGCAATTATCACAGTACACAATTTAGTTTGCTTCCACAAAAAAATTACTGTTCATAAGGCCATAAAACTCTTAAAAATTGCTTAATGAACAACTCAGCCATGAGTATGTCATAGAAGATGAGAATTGCTATTAAATATGTAGAACATGAAGATGCAATAGGTGTACATTGTACATAACAAAACTGGTATAAAACCAGTCCCTCCAGGACACATTCCAGCGTGGAGAAATAACCTGAGGTCACATAATGAAAGACTGTATCTAAACGTGACATGAGCAAGTGAAATCCTGGAATCTCCTGATTTCTGCAGGCTTGGAATTTCCACCTTTGTATTATCATCACAAGAACTCAGGTTGTCCCTTGTTGGCAGTGGTTTTTGTTTTTAAGGAAAATGGTGACATTGTTCACTTGTGAGTTTTTGGGCTGAATTACATGCTAATAATCAAGTATGTCAATGCTTCCTAAAGGTAGGAAACCTACATGCTGAACAGCAGACATTGTGATTATAATTTCTTTTTTTCTAGAACTAGCTTCTGATTTTTAATCCATATACTTTGTTCATAAGAGAAAGCAAAGCTGATTTCTTCCTTCATTAATTCTTACAGAGACTGAGACAATTTTTTCTTTATTTCCTCTGTAGACAATGGTAGAAATAAAGATACCGACTCTCATTGAACCTTTTTGGGTTTTTTTTCCCCAGGTTAAAAAAAAAAAAAAAAAGGAGGGGGCTGAATAAAGGCAGAACAACCATCTACAGTTCTACAGTTATGGCTAGAGGGAGACATTTCTTTCTTGAGTCCTCAAATTTCTCAGGGATGAACTCTTCCTGTGCAGCTCAAAGGCTATCTAGAAAGTGATAAAGAAATAAATTATAAAATTTTTTAACCCTTCACTTTCAACACAAGTACCTCATCTTCTGTGTCTCATCTTCTTCTGGGGAAACCAATGCTGCTCAAAGAGATTCATTCCTCAGAAGGAGAGAACCTGCAGATAGATCTGGACTGATCTCTGTGCATAGTATGATGGTATTGAAAAGAACCCCAGAATTAGCAGAGTCTGAAATGAGATTCCCAATGAGAATATAAACAGTACCTAAAGCCAACCTGGGGTTTTAGGTAAGTGCAGTCAACCTGGGGTTTGTATTATATCTCCAGAATTAGGGGAAAAGGATCATCACCCTTTTCATTTAGCAAGAGCAGTTTGAATCTAGTGCACATTAACGTATGTGATTTCTACAGCATCTATCCCCTTATTATCATGATGCTGATTTACGATTTCTCCTGTTTGATAACCTTTTTCCTGAAACCATTTTTTATGGGTTGAAATCCTATCAGATTTCATAGTGCCAAAGTATATTAAGAAGCCCATTTGCTTTGACAATTTGTAGCAGGAAGGATGCACTTGAACTTCAAAATATTGTTTCTATTCTAACTTCTGTCAACAGTGTACAGTAAAGTCTTTTGGGTGAGATTTTCAAGATGCACACGGTATTAGCCAAAATAGTGTCAGTCATAGGAGTCCCTTTGGTTTTAGTGGACAAAAAGGTAAATAACAAATGTTTTTAAAATCCTGCCATAATTTCTTATAATACTTTGTGACTACATAAGATCTTATTTCATTAGTTGCCATACAGCCTCCAGAAAGCATCATCTTGTGCACAACTCAAGACCTCTTTCCCTAGTAAACCAAGGGAGTACCTTCTGGCAGCCTTCCAACTAATAGTCTGCTCCAGATGGCATTGCTTACAACTTCTGAGAAGCACAGGAACAGGCAGCGACTGCCTTATTCTTCCTGTCAAATAAACAATACATGTTTTGGTAGGTTGGGATGTGGTAAAAATAAATCAAGCTTCATGAGCATGAGAAGTAAGCTGACTTCAGGAGTAGAACTTGGCTTTGGAGGTCAAGTTGCCTACCAGCAAGTTCAGGAAGGTATTCCAGCTAATGGCAAGCAAATTCTAGGCTCAGTTTCTAGCCTGGGTGCTCCTTAAGAAAAATGGCCACTCTCTAAAAGAAGAATGGAAGAGTCTCAATGGGACTCAGTTGAGACTCTCAATTGAGACTCTTATGGGAAGAGTCTCAATACCTGTAAATGTGTTGCTTCTACTCTCTTTAATGCTTTGTTTTGCCTTGGATGTGGTCTATGCACATCATGTTATGGGTCTGTCAGAAGCCCTCAAAATAGCAGTAATGAATCTTTAATGATACTGAGTGTTCTGTTAGCTGTAAATAATAACTTTTGCTTTCACTGAGAGGGTTGGGGTTTTTTTTTAACCTTTTGTGGAATGCAAAGTATTGTTCTCAATTAGTTTCAATAAGGGGAGAAATATAAAGTGCAGTAATGGGAAACTTACTTTAAGCAATTAACATCAAATATTTAATTGGTATAAACAGACCTTTCTCTGTGTTTTGTGTGCAATTATAACTACCTTCCGGAAGACTAAAATTTTACCTTGCAGACAGTAATTTGATATGTTTCGGGTTGGTTTGGGTTTTTTTTCCTACACATTTTTTTTCTCTATGTACTAGATGATTGTCTACAAGATGTACAACTGTACCTGGATGACAGAGTTTTGAAATAGCCAGTCCAAAAAAGAGATTTGGAGATGCAGTAGAGAAGGATTATGTGATTCAAATTACAAAAAGAACTACCTGACTAAGCAAAGAATTAAGTTAATACCTGTTGCACCTCGTATTTTAAGGTCTTACATTTGGATCTCTCCACAGAAGTTAGTGTCAGTGCTCCCACAGAAACTGCATTGGAATCAAAAGTCAGGAGCCTGGCTTTAAAGATTTTTCGCTCTCTCATCCCACACGTACTTTCATACAGGAATGACAGTCCTGAGTATTTACATTGGAAACTCTACACTTAGGTCTCCTGGAATCTACGTGACCCAAATATTTAAACAAGTGGTTTTAATATTTTACAGTCTTTTAAGTAACAGATGGAGTTCAACTTCATATTGCAATCTGGAATGTGAGTTTACTTAATTTCATTGAGTACATTGGCTCGATCACTTAGGATAGTTGAAAATTTGTAAATATTGCTAAAGCATCTATTGTTTAGTAACTACTTATTGTTTAGATCTGCTGTCCTTCTGTCTAGTGTATGTGCACTTGTGTACACAGTAAATGATATGATACTAATCTTAAAAATAGTAACTAGTGGAGACAGGGACAGGATAAAAAGCAAAGTAAAAAAATGAAAACTATAACTATTCCATTCATTCTGAGCATATCACACAGAATTGCATTAGCCAGGACGATAAAAAATATACTTTTAGTCTGACAGTAACAAAAAAACCCACTCAAAAATCAAAGAAAATAATGGATTGTATCCAAACTACTTAAATACTTCGCTTATAATTTTTTTTTATTATTATTTTTTACCTTTTTTTAGTTGATGTTGCAGTAGTTTTCATTACACTGCAGGTTGCTAAAGTGTAATTAGTACTGTTGTTATCCTATTAAGGACAAAATGAATGGAGATGTGTATATATGTATATTTATAATATATAAAAAATTATGTTCTTAAGGATTCCAGGATGCCTGGGGTTCAAAAAAAAAGAGAAAAAACTTTTATTTGAATGGCATATTAAACAGAAATGGCTGAGGCATTTTGGAATGTATTAAGTTCTGAGGAAATGGATTAATGGGTCAATAATGTGATAATACTACCTAAAGGCATTTGTGTTTAAGAGCTACTTCATTTTAGTTAGAAAATTTCTGATGTGCTTAGCAATTCTGGAATCTTTTCAGTTGTACAGTCAAAATCATTTATTTCAGAAATAATGGATCAAGAAACTTAAGTTATGAAAGTGTATTTACATTGATGAAACATATTTTCTTTTTTCCTAGTTTTTCTCATTTTGGTCATCCTTATATGTTTTCGTCTGTTTGGTCGTTTGCATCCTGAAAGACTAGATGCGATTAGAAGTTAAATTTAAATTGCATAGATAAATGATTAACTTATTACAAATCACAATTCACAGCTTAATTTATTACATGTCTCCCTAATTTTTCACATGGTGATTACAAACGGGGGCTATATGAAAAATTGGAGATGTATAAGATAAATTGCAAAGCCATGTGATAAATGTACTTATCATGCACCTTTTGGCAGCCTTACCTCCTCTCTGCTCGCTCATCCATCTCTTCTGGGACTTATTCTAATGCTCTAAACCTATGAGCAGAGTCAATCAATCACTGAAATTTTCAACCCAAACTCTTCTAGAACTGTTTTATCCCCTTTTTGTCAAACGAAGAATCGCCTTACCCAGGTTCAGTCCTGCCAATGTTCTCCACAGGGTTGCTATGGTTATTGCAGGGTTGATAGCTTTCGATTCTGGACAGTGGTGACTCCTAACATTCCAAAGGGATTCCAACTTTGCTTTCTCATACATCTCCTGTGAGATATTATACACATGGAATGAAACATCTCTGTGCATGCCTACTTCAGAGCTAGCTTCCTCTCTGTTGATCATAGTTAAAACTGTATTTTACGTGTCCATAACAATCTCCAAAAGTTCATCACCAAACCACTTTCTGACATGTTTTCAGAGGCACTTTTCTAAAACTGAATTGCAGCTTTTCTAGACAGTAGATATGCAAAATACATTTCAAATTACTTGGCATAATGAATAAAATGCACATTCAATCTTTCTTTGTATTCAGGCTGAGAAAAAACTTTGTATGTGTTACAGAATAACTTTCCCAACTGCATAATGAACTGTTCCTAGAAAGTGAAAAGCACAAGAGGAAAACTCAGTAAAAGAAAAGGTAAGAGGAAAACTCAGTAAAAATACTTTATACTGAGTATAAGTGATAATAAAGTCAGTAAAAATTATCTATACTAAGTATACTATATAGAATATATTTGTTACTTTTAAATGTTACTGATATCCCAGATATAATACATATTATATCTATTAAAGTATATTAAAATATATTATTATAGTGTGAAATTGTTATATAGAATGTCTATGCAATGTGTGTAATTTCATAGATAACGTATATTATTTGTATATTTAAGTGTATATTAGTATGTTGTGTAGGCATTAGTAGAATAACTTTTTTTTTTTTACAGTGCAGAAAGAAATGTTAAAATTCCTGTACAACTGATCAGAGTTTAAGTTTGTCATTTCATTTACATAATCTTTTTTTCTGCACTTGGAGAAATGATTCTTTCATTTCTTTGTGTTGTTTGGATAGTGGAACCAGATGAGAAAAATGCTTGTCTTGGCACTTCCCCAAAGAGAAATGTAGATTTTGATGTTAGCAAAGATGACTTCAGCAAATAGTGCACATAAAAAGCTAGCATTTCATGCAAGTTCATAAGGAGAAACTAGAGAATGGAATAACTTTTATGAAGAAGGTCTATGTCTTATTTGGTGAATAGGTCCCTGCGCTGCCATAATAATGCCCAGTTCTCCAACTACAAACACTTATTTGTTCAAAGTGAATATTAACATTGTAATTTACTATCTAATTACAATTTTATAGTAATAGCTGAAAATGTGTTAAAAAGCATCACATTTGCTACCTCACATTATCTGATGGTTCTGAGCAGCGCGGCGTGTGATTTTTGTCAATAAATGAGCGTTGCAGAAATTTCATTGAAAGCATGGACTTGGATTTCAAAAACTGTCATACTTCTTGTACTGTTTATGAAGATTTTTTTTTTAGAAGGCTACTCCTACTGCTCCAATGCCACAGTCACATTCCATATGATGAATAACTCCTGCAAGCTGTAATGGAGGCAGGATTAAGACCTGTGAACAATCAGTTTTGCATGGCAAGCCTGACTCACAGAAAAGTCCTATGCATTTCATTTCTCAAGGAATATAGTTTACTAATCAAAGGAGTGGGTTAATCTTATAAAATGCTGCTATTTTTGCCAGCTGATCTGAAAAGACTCTTCACTTGAAGCTACAGAATTGAAAGCGAATTGAAAAAAAAAGAACGCAATATTAATACTTATAAATAAGGCAGGATTAAAATATATTTAGTTGCTAGAGAAGGTGACTAAAATATGTGATTTTTGAAAGAAAATTAATGTGAAAGAACTACAAAAATAAGTTTTTTATCTGTTACTATCACTGGTGTATTTTTTTTTAAGAAATTAGTAATTTACATCAACAAGAAAATTTTCAGATTAGTTTAATTCAACTCACTTCCATTTATTTGAAGTTGATGTAAATGACTGTCGTATTAAATCATATTCATGACAGTTATTAGCAATTAAGAAAATAAGGATTGATAATTACAGTAGGATAGCAGTGCAGATTGAAAAATAACTGAGGAATATCAGGGTGTAAAAATCCCGGGGCATCACAAATAAAAGTATGTGGGAACCCTCAGATAGATATATCTCTATTTTAAGAGCCAACCTGTTCAAGGTGTTTATTATATCAAAGGGTTTTTTTTTTTTTGCCATAGATTTCTTCACACCCATAGATTGTGTGAGCACTTAGGCATTCCTCCTTGTCAAATTTATAACCTTCTGGTTTTGATAGGGCATTTTGCTCTGATAGTCGAAAGAAATCAGAATTTTGCAACTTACAACTTAATGCCTTTGCTGGTGAAGCTCAAACTGCTGTCATAACTCAACAATCAATTATTATTTCCTATGCAAGGCAAAGCATTGTGACCTGCACTAGTGGTATCAGATTTCTGCCTGGTGGAACACAAAGTGATATGTTTTTCCCACTGTCTGTGAATAAATACAGTATCCAAACCCAAGCTACGGCGTGCTGCCTGCAGAAGAAATTCACCACTTCTTCCTCTTATCAATAAGATTGAAATTTAAATTTCCTTGACACGGTGGAGTGCGTGGTTTTTTGTTGTTTTTTTTTTTTTTTTGTAAATTCACCCTTAGAAATCCTCTCTGCTGATCTTGCTACTCAGAGAAAGGTGAAGGAGCACTGTGAGCATCGTTTCCAATCTTCCTGTTGTCATTTATGCCATCACAGGGAGAAAGGCTCCTGAGTTCAGATGGGAGAAAGCAAGCAATGGCTGGGGAATAGCTAATATTTCATTGATTTTTTTTGCTGCTTTGCTAAATTGATTGTTTTCTTGCAAGGAAATGAACAATTCTTTATTGTTATCAGTCAATTGTACTTGTTTCATGGCGTAATTTTGCCTGTCGTAGAGGGTTTTTTGCACGACTGTGCAGTAGAATGAATCTGATCTCACATGAAAGCAAACATTACAGGCAGACATGAGAATTTGCAGGTAACTTTGCCTTGATGAGCAGTTTTTAAGCCATTGTGGGATACGGGGTTTCAGCCTCATGGGACAATGAACAGACAGGGTTTGTTGAGGTGTTGGCAAAGGTGACATTTCTGTAGCTGGGTGCCACTGTCAAAGGCAGATGTGGGTGGTACTGGGGTAAGGAAGCAGCTTGAGGGACGCTCAGTGGGATTTTGAAGGGACAGCAGAGATTTTTCCATGTAGGAAGAGGAGGATTCATTCACAAGAAGAAAACAAAGCGCTAGTGCCACGTGGGGAGAGTGGGACTGCGTATCCCTGGAGAACGCTATTAAAAAATTACTAAAGAATCATGGGGAAAGACTCCCTGAAAACCTAATGTCTGAGAGCCTGCTGATAATCCTACTAGTTGGGGAATGTTATTTTCTATTTCTTTCTTTTCCCTAATGAAAAGTTGCAGTGTTTTTCCCTCTTCAGAGGGACTTTGTTTCTATGAAAATCATGCTAAGACAGCTGCAGTCATTAGAGAGACATAATAATTTTGCTTGTAAGGTCATTTCTTCAGTCAAAAGTATTTTGTCACAGGCTAGAGATGGCCACTTTCACTGCCAAAAAGCCACTTTAAAAGATTGACAAGAGAGATTAAAGTGGATACAGAAATTTGGAAGCCTTTCTTTTAACCTTTTAATGTGGTGCCATCTTGGAAGCAGTGAGTCTATGGCGGGATTAGTTAGGGAACAGGCATTTTTGGAATTGTGTTCCTATTTTTTTTTTTGTCTCTCTCCATTTGGGGTATCAATTAACAGCAATTTCACCAGAGCAGTAAAGCAAGAGAGTAAACAGTAAATAAGCAGCGAGCAAAATTAAAACCAGTAGTGTGCCTTATGAGTATGGGGGTGTTGTAAGGCTTGAAATGCCTTTTATTTTGGAGCTTAGCATGTGCTGGGAAAACATAATGACTTTGTGAATGTATTGCCTCATTTTATATTGCAGAGATTCTGTTTATTGACCCTGGAGGCTGACAAGGACCTGACGCTTTTGCCCAAACGTTTTCCACACCTTGGCAGCACCAGGCATGTTTGTTATGCAGCAGAGCTGTAGTTCCAAGTGTGCTGAAGGCATGGGAGAGTAGCAGACTTTTACCCTTGTAAAGGAAAACAGGTTAAGCGGCAAGATGACTGGGCCAGTGCATTTACCAGCGTAACCCATCTCCTCAAAAACTGGTGCTGCTGGGATTCTGCACCAGTAATATAAGCTGCAGTTGATGGTAAGTTTGTTTTGGGCACGGGAGGTCTCATCTGAACTCAAGTTACTTAGTTACTCTGTCAGTTAAATCAATTAACGAATTAACGGTTATAGTGCCGTTCAGCATGGATCTTGGCTACAAATAGCATTTGCATTTTATGATGGGAAAGGTGGGTTGTTGTTTCTTTTTGCCCCTAAATAAAGTCTAACAGAGAAAAAGGTGAGACCATAAAGATGTGTTTTAATAAGGTCTGTGATTATTGTAGATCACCTAAAAAATAGTTTGATGAAAAGTTCTGCAAGATTAAACAGTTGTCCAGTCCCCGGGGTTTGGCAAAGGAAAGATTAGTGTTTTACCTGTCAATAAGTTCAAGGTTGATTACTTGAGCAAAATGTCAGGTTTTCATTAAAACAGCATTTTACATAAGTGAAAATCCTGGTCTGTAATTCCTTCCATAGTTTCTGTGTGGCTATATCTACAATAAGGATAGAATTTCATTAAAGTAAGTCCTGAAGCATACGCAGATGGATTTTATTTTAAAATAGAACTATCTATACAGATTAGAAGAGGAAAGTTTTGTGAATATGGTATTTCAGGAGCACTAGGAAGCAATTAGGATGATCCATTTAGTGAATTTTGGTGGTCAGAAAGGCATTAGCTAGGATCAGATTTTCTCATTCATCATACCCTGTTACTTATGGATAAACAAGGTGATACAGTGTCTTGCTAATTCTCAGATATCATTATATAATATAATTGGGTTCTTGAGAGGCTGTTGAAGGCCATTTCCAATTACCATTGTATATTGGAAACGTTGGTTTTAAGCCAGCGAGCTTAAGTGTGACACAGCAACCGAAATGCAATCGGGTCGTGTGTATGTGTGTGTGTGTGTGTGTGTGTGTGTGTGTGTTCGTGCTGCGTGGAGAGAGCGGTTATTTCTGTGTGCACCTACGCTGCAGGAGAGGCCAATTTTGGGTATTGGAAGCTTGAACTGATCCTGACAAGTAAGAAAGGTATTTGGCTTTTTAAGATCGAATTCTAGATGCCAAGATCACTGGGTTCACGCTACTACCCAGATGAGTTTGGGAGCGTGCCAAGAAACTAAAAGCAGTTGATAAACCCCAGAAAAGTAGTAAATCAAAAGCTTTTTAAAATTTTCAGAAGCTGGGGTATACACAGGGAGGATCATATAATTCTGAAAAAAGAGCTTGATTACTTGACAGAGAATGTTATGTGTTTGTGGTCAGACCCTAAGAGCTTTGCAATTTGATTGTAATGAGTACCCTGGAAGTCTGAATATTTATGTGAACATTATCTCTCTCTAAAAAGATAAGTTTAAAACCCTAATTCTGACAGGTTTTTTTTTATGTATATCCTTTAATCTAGACTCTCTATTGGGAGGATTATTCACAGGAATGAGGTTTTGAAGGCTTGGTCTCAACATTTTTAGAATGGATTATATTGACGCATTTGCTACGTCATTGGTCAAATTCAATTCAACTGTGTTTAGGCATAAACTGCTCTACAGACCACAACTCACTTTCCCATCATACTGTCTGGTAAAGCACATGAGTTAAACGGGGCACTATTCTGCTCTACCATCCAGATCCTCTCTTCCACTGCTTTGAACTTCATTCAGGAGCATCATCTGATGCTGAATTGTTCTCTCTATATTAATGTAGTGGGTCTGTTTGAGCTGTATGGGGAAAAATCAGACCCACTACAATTAATTAAAAGGCAAGGCCCCCACATGCTGCTTAACACTGCATATTCTACAAGCACAAAAATTCTTGCTGAACCTTGGTGGGAAAAGAGGATGGGTCACTTTCCATATGCTTTATTGTGCATCTTGAATATGTGTCCTTGAACTGCTTCCTAGAGCATTTACTAACACTCTTCTGTCTCCTTTCTTCTGTTTGCATTGCCTATGAGGTAATAACATATCCATTGCTCACCATATTTCTGTCCCTTCTTTTCTCTAAGGTTAGTGTGAGCTCTTACTTGGCATTACAGGTATGTGTATGATTCATTTCAAGAACATTGGTAATCCCAGTGATGTCAGAAGTGGTATTAGTATGCAATTAGTATGTACATACCTAAATACCTAGCTGACTCAAAGCTTATGGATTCAGAAATAGGGAAGTTCTTGCAAAATCTAATTATTTCAGTCCCCAACAGTTGAGCAGTTCCCATTTTCAATAATGAGATTTGGAACAGGCTCCATAGGGAAGTGTCTTTCATCTACTTGTACCATAGCTGAACTCTGAAAGTGCCAGAAAAAAAAAAAAGTGGTTGCACATTGTTAAATTAATGTTCATAAATAGCAATTCAGACCTGTAAACCATGGCAAATACCACAGCGGTAATCACAATTCACATGCCATTGGCTTTTCATGACTGTGTGCTTCTAATAAAAGAGGTATCAATTTTATCGATGGCCTTTCATCAAAATCAGTTAAGTAGGTACACAATTTAATGCAGTTTTCTATATGTAATGCATACATATAGAACATCTTAAAGTTGCAAAGGTAGTAGCTCCAAAGTTAGTAAATACTTAATGAAGGTGAGAACTGAGTTAGTAGCCTTAATTCATCTCCCTTGTCGGTATTGGTCTGTACGTTGTACCATGGGGATCCAATGCTGACAACATCATCAGAGCACTGTTTGTTTCTGTGGGATCAAACCTCCTTTGGCACATAGCAGTAAATGTTGCCAGGTCACAAGTTACTCATTCTTTTTGCCTTCCTTGGTTAAGGTGTGATCTCAGGCTGTTTTTATTGTACTCACATTCATTTTTCAGGACGTTAATCCTTCCTTGTGAGCTTTTCTGTTGGTGGTCACTGTGCATCACAAATACTGATTTGGCACAGTATTTCCATGAGATGAGGAGATGCTGCGATCTCCGATTTTTAATCTGAGAAGTTCTCCAAGAAAGCTGGGGAGGGACTTTTTAGGCTGTCGGGCAGTGATAGGACTGGAGGGCTGTACAATAGCTCTGTAAGTTGCTACTAAGTATTGCACAATGGTTTGGTAAACTTTGCAGTTTTCCTTTTCTTCTCTGGTTTTGAACTTGCCTAATTGAACTTAGTGAAGAGCATTGTCCCCAGGATCCTTTCCTTCATTACTTTCCCTCCTGCAGAATTTCAGCTTCCCTCCCTGCCTCTGCTTTTCATACCTTCACCCACACGATGGGAGCAGGAAAGGATTTAAAGGAATGAGTTGCCAAAATTTAGTAACCTGGCAAAGCATCCTGTGTTCTCTTTGCCATGTTTTTGGAATGAGCTGTTTTGACTGAAACCTTCAGAAAATAGTTCCCATCTTGAAGCAAACACTTGGGAGGTGAAGTTGTATCCTGATCCATTGTAGTTACGTAAAGGGAGAATGACAAAAATTTGTTACCATTAAAAGGATGAACAGCTTCATCTCTGATAAAGCTCATTGAGGGATTCAGCTAGGATCTAAAGAAGAGATTCCTAGTTAAAATGAAATGGGAAATGGTTTGTAATCATAGAAGTTAGCCATGTTCTGCTAAACTTGCTCTGGCAAAATGGTTTGTCCATGTGTATGAATACTTCTATACACTGCTGGGTATGCAGGAGAGGTGTGAGGGGAAGCTTCCTCCCCCCAGAAACAGAATGTGTAATTGAGGAAGCAAACTTAGTCTTTGAAATAAATATTTAGATCAAGATATCAATATTTTAAATCATCTAGAACGCCAATCGTGAGAGCTTTGTGAAATAATGTCAAGGATTTTGACTTAATCTACATATATTTTTATAATAATTATTAAGAAGAAAGCTGGGGTAGTACATTTCTTTCTATAATATTTAAGAGATTAAATGGTGTTACAGAATGTAGCTAGCAGTTTGGGGGGGTTTATTTGGTTTTTTTTCTGTTTTTGTTTTAAGCAATTTGTTTTGGTTTACAGAGTAATATTTCTGTGTATTAATGTTATATGCAATGCAAAAGGAATTAATTGAGTTAGGCCCACACATTATTGATTACTGTCCATCCTTTGAAAATATTTATAGCATATACCTTTTCCATGTCTCAGCTGTGTTTACATTTTCTGTAGGGCTCAACATCAGTAGCTTTGGTATTTTTGGCAGGATGTCTGTACCACTCATTCAGTGGAAGTTTACCCATTTATGAATAGCTCAAAACTCACTAAAGGATAATTTTCCGTGATTTGGATTTGGGTGTTAAATCTGAAAATTTGCTCCGTGGTAAGAAAACCTGAACCTGTTGATAAAGTTTTCATGACTTTTATAAATAGAGGGTTGTTGTGGCAGAGATCGAAAAGCTGAGTAGGGGAGTGGGAGAGCAAAGAAGTCACTGAAAATGTCTTCAGTGAATAAAGATGTAAAATTCTGTGTGTCACAAACAGGGATGATATTGGGCTGTCCAGGGAGGGAGAATGTCAGGAAAAAAAAGAATGGTTGTTAAAGCCCCCAGTGATATGGATAAAAGAACATAATAATGAAGAAAAAAGAAAAAAAAAGAAGAAAAATCAGGAGGGGATACACAGCCAAAAGCTATTTTAATTGTGTGGTCTGGTCTTTGTGCCTTTTGAAAACAAAATGTGCTGCTTTCTTGTCCTCTCTTTCTAGATCTCAGAGGCATTTCTTCATAGTAGCTCTTTATTTAGGCAGCTACCTCATCATTATTCATCTAAGTCATCAAAATTTTAAAAAGGACTAAAAACCCTGATGTGTTATAAATAAAATATGGGAAGGAGGACAGTGATAGAATAAGAGTTCATATATTTGAGGGAATACCCACCAGAAAGCCTTCACGCAGTACTTGCAATGTTTTCTTCTTGTTTACGTATTACAAAGAAAGAATCAAATGCAATGTGATCAATAGGTAGGGCTGAAATCTTATAGATGTGGTGTGACAGTGTAGCTACTCAATCTTCATTCAAAATTCACACAGTTTGTATTTCCTCCCCTGGAATTGCCTCTCTACTGTCGCTTTTGATAGCTGTAAATTAACTCTGTCATAATTACTCTCTTTTTTACCCTCCCCCCTCCCTGAATATTTCTGTCCTTGCTGTAAATCGTAATCGCGTCGCATTTCGGTATCGATATGGTGATATGTCCACTAAGATAGCCCAGTATCTGGAGACGTGGTGTATATCTTTTTTTTGGAATTATTTGCTTTCACCCTCCCCCACTTTTATTTCTACGGCTGATTTGTCTTGGCTCTGAGCCCAGTTTGGCTTAATTTTTGTTTATTCTGTACAGGATTCCAGACTCTGCTTTGAGATGGGCACTGTATAAATTAATAAATAAATGCAACCCAGGCTTGCTTTTAGTGGCACATCTGTTTTTTCAGGGGGGGTTTCTAAGTCTTCATGATCTGCAGAAGATATCTTTAGTTATATAGGATTAGGGAGAGTATCATAATTTTAACATGTACAGAGTTTCCCATTAAAAAGTCATCATTTACTAACAGTTCCTGTGCTCTGGCATATTGGGTACTGCAGTTTGTCTCCATAGCTGGAATGTAGAATGATGGTTCTATTTAGGACACTATGGATATCTGAACTCCGGGAAATACTTGGGGTTTTAATGCTAAAATCTGTTGGTTTGCACTCAGAATGTTTTCAAGGCTTATTTTATAGTCTCTGCATCTATAAATATATATGTTGCATCCTTTGGAAAATACTGTTGTTGCTTCAGTGTTGCAAAAGTACAGCATTACAGTTGTTGCTGGTTGCGCTGCTCTGGCACAGACAAAAGCCCCTTAATGGAAAAACTGGGGGCATTTCCCTCCAGAAAGTTGCCTATTGTTGTGGTTATTTATGTCAGAGTAACAAAAAGCCATTTAGAAAGCTGCTCGGCAAACATTGTAGCACCCCATTAACTCATAAATAGCTGGGAAATTAAAATAGACTGCCTCTGAGCCAGCCAGCAGTGAGAGAATAATGGAAGAGTTTGGTTCTACAGGAGAGCTGGGGAAATTTGGAGATGTGCTGGGACGTACCATATTTTTATGTGTAAAGTTGAGATCAAAGGAGATATTTGTGAGTGAAGGGAAAACAGCTAACTTTGCTGAGGTGTAGGAGTCTCAGGGATTTCCCTACACATCCCGAAGCCAGCTTCATGAATTGCACTGCTCACAGAGCACCACATTCTTCCAATTATCTCTCTAAATCACAGAATCCCTAGGGTTGGGAAAGACTTTAAAAATCAAGTCCAACCCTTATCTAACTCTATCAGTGCCACTACTATACCATATCCTTAAGCACTATCTCTATCTGTCTCTTAAATACATCCAGGGATAGTGATTCAACCACTTTCCTGGGCAGCCTGTTCCAGTCTTTGATAACCCTTTCAGTAGAGAAGTTTTTCCTGATGTCCAACCTCAACCTTCCCTGGTGCAACTTGATGCCATTTCCTCTTGTCCTAAAATGGAATCAGTAGGTTCTATTTATTACTTGTGTGTTATGCTTTTTATTGCTATACTTGAAGAGGAGGTGAAAAGAAATTGAGGTGATGGGGAGAGGTTTGATGTGTTGATGAACCTTTGGTACTAATCACTAAGGTAGGGTGTCTCAGGTATCTTTTGTAGGAGCTCAAAACACAGTGGTACTCATCATCCCATCTTCCAATTCCATATTTTGTAAGGAACCTCAATAGACAGATGATGAACGTCTATTGCAGGCAGTGTGGTAGGCAGAGGAATACTTGTGAACCAAGCCAGGGATTAAGCTCTGACTCGAGCACTGAGTTTATCAGCACTGCCAAGAGTGCTTCTAGGCCTGCCCCAAGAGCAAACCTTTAGGTACCTAAGGATCTCTCCATAAAAGAATCATTGATGGCTCTGAAGGTGGCAGTCATAGCCCATAAACTATGGGATTAGGTGCTAACTGAACTGATTCTGAAGGATCTGAGTTTTGTGTAAGTGCTTGTCTCCTGTCTAAGACTTCTTATGGATTTAACCTTAAGCCTCTAAACAGCTTCTTGCTAGTTTGGGGAAGTCTTTCCAGATGTGCAGTTCCTGGGTAAGAAAACGCAGAGATTTCAACAAAATCTGTGCATCGGGATTGTCACAAATACATTCATCAGCAGTTGTTTTCTTCAATCTGGGGTCTCTGAGAGCAAAGTTCTTCGGAGCTCTTGACCTGTGCTGGAAGAAAAAGTTTGTTTGCCCATATATAACCCACAGAGATGGCAATAAATACATACACACTGTACCTGTCATGCTCCCTATCATTTTTAGTCTAAATAGGTGGGAGTCCTTGATGCCTCCTGTTTGTCTTTGATATATTTGAAAAATGTTATTGCCTCTAGTATGTTAAGGGAAAATACCACCTGGACCTGCCAGGTCTGTTAGAGAGACAGCTATGAACTGTGAGTTAGATTCACTTCATGTACATAGAATCACAGAATGGTAGGGGTTGGAAGGGACCTCTGGAGATCATTGAGTCCAAGCCCCCTGCCAGAGCAGGGTCACCCAGGGTAGGCCACACAGGAACAGAGCCAGGTGAGTGTGGATGCTGAAAAGCTGCTAGCAGAGGAATTTTCCTAGGTTCTCACAATATTCTGTGAGAACCCTGCCTTTCTCACACGTGTTATGAGAAACAGTAGGACGGTTTTGTAAACTAGACTAGCACATGGTGTTTCGATAAGTTTTGTTTATGGTACATTGTAAAAATATTTTGAAATAGGTGCTGTAGGACTTTAACCAATCACCCTAGGAGATGGGTGATTACTGACCAATCGCCCTATGAGGCTGGGGTATAAAAATGGGGTTGTAAATTAATAAAGTGGCTTCTTTTGCCTGCTCTTGCTGAATTTATATGTTGCTGCGTCTCTCCGCTCCCGGCATAAACAGCGACAGGTGAGTTTGGAAAGTTCTCCAGAGAAGGAGGCTTCACAACCTCTCTGGGCAGCCTGTTGCAGGCTCCATCACCCTCACACCAAAGTAGTGTTCTCCTCATGTTGAGGTGGAACCTTCTATACTCCAGTTTATACCCCTTGTTCCTTGTCCTATTGCTGGGCACTAGACCAAAGAGACTGTCTCCTGCCATTTGACACCCACCCCTCAGATATTTATAGACATTAGAGAAGGTCTCCTCTCAGTCTTCTCCTCCCCACACTAAACAGCCCCAGTTCCCTCAGTCTTTTGTAGTCCTAGTGTGTAGTCCCAGCTTGTACAAAGCCCTGCTGCTCTGAAGGGCACTGCTAGGACATAGTGCCCCATCTCCCATGATGTCTTCTGGCTAGGAGACATCATCATGGTTTAGGGCAGTGCTGTAGTAGAAGCAGTGTCACTATTTCGCTAGTACCTTTTTATGATATAAAGATGTAAAAAAAAAAAAAAAAATCATGAAATGTCTGGGTACATTATCATTATGTTGTCCCTATATTGAATGGCTGCTGTTCCTTGGCAGGACCTTATAAATAACATAAAAATGAACCATGTGAGGCAAATAAGCTCATAAATCTTATTACAACATACATGTAGTTAAAAAAGGAAGAGAAAGAGAGAGGAGGAAGCAGGTGTTTGCATACACTATTAAAGTAGTGGTGCAATGCACCTTAAATAAGCATAAACCAACCCCAAACCTCCTTCATTTGTGGGGGTAATATGGGGAACCATGTATTAAAAAAGGTATTTGAAATGTAAAAACTTGATATCACCACTACTGAAAGTAACCCAGAACAGAAGAAGAGGGGCAAGAAAGGGAGTAGGATTAAAATAAAATGGTGCAGGCAGGAAACTGAGTGTCAACGTCTCCCATTTCTTTCCTAAGCACATCCACACTTCGTTTCTGAGAAAGCAGGAAGGACACATAGGCAAATTGCCAACCAGATGGTGCAATTGAATATGAAGAATGCATTCAGAAGGGCAGCAAACCACAGAATTAAAAAGTCTTATCAGTTGCTTTCCTGATACAATACAGGGCAAAATTCACATGTAAAGAACAAATGCTACCTATGTACTCCTGCCTTCCAGTCATGTTTGTGACTTAGCTTTGGAAAAAGTTCCGCTTCTCAGTTCCCCTGTGGTATCCCCTACACCAAACTCACTTATTTATGTTCCACTTTTATGGCTCTCTGCAGGTTTTTCAAACCTGTGTTGTTATTACCTAAATACGTTTGTGCTCATGTGCAAAATAATTTACCTGGGAAAGGAGGATTAGTTCCATTTTGAGGACTTCTGCAGTTGCTGCTCTCATATAGCATAGAGAGAATAAAACTATTAAATACTAAATAATAAATATTTATTAATATTAATTTAGTACTTGCTGTCTAAACTTCTACATAATCAATAGATGGAGGGGCTGTCAGTGGAATTGGTGACAGCCCAAGGAATTCATGCACTTTTTCATATGTCACGTAATTTCCAGTTTACTACTGAAACTTCGTGGTGTGTATGTTTGCATTTTGTCTTTGAAATAATTCTATCTTTTTTTTTTCTTTTTTACTTACAATCTATTTTTATTTCCGTCATCATTTAGCTCTTTTCTAAATGAGGCTTAGTCTGTAGTGCATATATTATGCATATATAGAAATGCACATTCCCACCCTACTGCACTGACTTACTTTTATATTTCAGAGTATCCATGCAGAGCTGCATAAAGTTTTCTAGCAGGAATAGTTTGTAGTTAATGTAATTTTTGCTTAATGGGAGCATAGCTTTTGTTATGCGACTGGATGCAACGAATTCCTATCAATACGTAATCAGAACTTGACAAATCTAGTCATAATTGAAGAGAGGAAGCCATATCCTGGCAAAAATGTAGGAGCCAGCCATCTGTCCTGAAGATTGTCAGCCTTTTTGCTTTGTATTTTCTGTCTGTATCTTAATCTTCTATTAAAAAAAAAAAAAAACAAAAAAACACACACACATATATACATGGAATATCTATCCTTTACCTTGATTCTTGTGAATAACTTCCAAGTGGGATTTGGCTACAGCATATGAGCAGTATCTTCATGAGTCTTTAAAAGAACTGCCACTTTCTTTCTCTACCCAGATGTAATCAGTCTTTATGGGGTGCTGCTGACAAGCAAGTGCCTGTGGACTAGAAGTGAATCTGGAAAAAAAAAAGAAAAGAAAAGATTATTGCAGTTATTTTTTTACTGATTCTTCGAGCACTGTGTTTTTTATGGTTTCATTATTTAGATTAGGAAAAGACACGTTGCCAGTTTTTGTTCTTTGTCTTTTTGAATTCTGGATGCTTTTTTAGCTCGCAACTCTCTTTTCCTTCAGTGTTTGAAATCCAGTCTTGGTTCTGAGGAACCAAATGTGGTCTTCATGCTTTGCTTTTCCAGAAACCCCTTCCAGTTACAAAGATTTTACAGATGATTTTGACATGGATGGGCATAGCGCAAGCTCTGCTGTATTTTATGTATTTCTCTGGAGAGGGGATGGACTTCATTTAATTACATCAAGGTCCCCAAAGATTTTGGGCTTGTCCGCGGTAAGTAGTTTTATCCCCAGTTTCTTTATGGAAGTGGAAACTTGACTCTCATCAGCTTTTCTGGGAGAGACAAGTACTTTTGAGGTACTTTTCATTGGCTTCAGAAAATGCAGAATGAACTAGTTGTCAGCTCTTCTGAGGAGAAACAGAAGAATTTGATGTCATGCTGCATGGAGTGAGGGTAATAATGTCTTGAAAGCCGAGCTGGACAGGTTGAAAGTCACAAATATCAAGCGCTGTCTTTTAATGGGTCGAGAAGTATTCACAGGTATCATGTCTTTCTCTCGTGTGTTGATTTCATGTGTTGGTTGTTCTTATGGGGATCTGACAATGTACTTGGTTAAATAACTGAATCTGATCAAGACCCACTTCCATTGACTTCAGATGAATTCCTCAGCTGGTGCCCAACAGGGAGCAGAAGAAAACCCCAAGCTGAGTTGGGAGTTTGTCCTGGTTTGAGTGAAAACAGGACTAATTCTGTTCAGTAATTTTGCTTTCAGCTCAGTTCTTCTAATTAACTGCACTTTCTGAAGTTAGCAGCCTGTTTTCACAGACAGTGTCTGCCTCTAGCAGTGATAACACCTCATGTTTAGAGTTACTACCAAGGATTGGTATGCAGACCAAGGCTACTGCTGGGTCTTGTGTACCACATTGCGGGGGGCAGAAAGGGAAAGGCTGCACCTTCAGGGAGGAGTGGACAGGACGGGTGACTCTAAACTGACCAACGAGGTATTCCATCCCATATACGCCATATTTGGTTTAGAGCCGTGGGATCTGAAGGGTCTCTGGGCTCTTCTCCCCTCTTGGACTGCTTTCCCAGCTTTGCTTGGCTCGGCTCGGGTCCTCTTTCGGTTCCTTCCTCGAAGCACCCAAGGAGGACTCTGTCTGTTCTGCCTTCGATCTGGTCTGCATGTTCCTGAACCCGGTACCAGAATCCAGCTCCTGAACACAGCTCCCGTCTGCTGCGGGGCCCAGTCTGGGACTGCCCCGGTGCCTCCATAGCATCAGTGGTGACGGTGATGTAATTACCATCAGGGGGGTTGGTTTCAATACTGGTTTTTGTATATATTTGTACATATTCCATTTTTTATAATTATTAATTTCATTTTCATTAAAGCTGTTCTAGTTTCCTCTTCTAATCGATAAGTCTCTCTCCCTTATTCCCTTTCTCATTCCCCTCTGGGGAGGGAGGGGGGTTAACAAAGAGTGTCTGTTATAGGTCTAAGGGACTGCCCTGACCCTAAACCATGACAGAGTTATTAAGAAAGAAATGGAAGACAAAATGGAAAACATGTCTGTGTAAAGCCCTGTTACTCTCTGATTCTGCA